>BROE01000023.1:1001847-1547729 GCA_036571765.1 Plecoglossus altivelis
TATATATATATATATAGTATATATACTGTCTACTGTATACTGTATACTATATATATACATATTAAAACTGTTTTAATGGCCATTTTTAAAAGTTGGAATATCAATGGCTCATATATTACTATATGATACAAATCTGAACCGATCTGATGCAACATATCTTAAAAGATGATACAATTAATGAACTGGTCTGTCGTCAACTCTGTAAAGCAAACTCTTCTCAAAAGGATAATCTCGAAATGAAATGACATTATAGCGTCCCCCTCTGGCGATGGAACGCCTATCCCAAACATGACCAACAGCGTCAGATGAAGTTGTTAACGTGTATGAAACATAGGTGTCAGATATGGATTCATCGGCCTGGTCTTTTTCTATTAGGATTTGGGAGAGTCAATAACGGAATTTACAGTGTCGTTTCAATATAGTCTTTTCCCAATGTAATTTGGACATACAACTTTGAAATAGTTTAATTCTTTAACATTTTTACTTGATGACAGACTAGCCTAGGTAAAGCCTAAATATTATTTATTCTTCTTGTATGAAATCAAAACGTAAACAGAAAACAAAATGCATTATGACACTAGAAAGTTAGATTCTAGATTTAAAAGATATAGGCCTATGGAAAGTTGAAGAACAGAGTGCTCTGACCGCTGTGACTTTTACCATATCATAAGGCAGTAGGCCTGTATCCTACGCTATGTGAATATTGGATTGGAGGTTTAATCATGTACATTCATTTGTTTAGCCCGTTTTCTAACCAAACTCAAGACTGAGATGGGATTATCAAATTATTTGAGAAAGTCGAGAGAAAGTGCGGTAGTCTATAGTTTGACCAAGCCACACACCAACTCACATTTGCGTATGGTTTACGTTTTTTAAACATAGTTTATTTTTCCCCCTCCGTGGGCTACGTCATTTGGGTATTTCCGCACCGTTTGAGGGGGCGGTGGCAAATTGCATTGGCGACTCGAAGGCGGAGGCGGCGCAGCATTCTGTCAAAAGCAGTTTATAAAGACACCCTTTTCTATGTTAAGGAAATCTCTTTAGAAACAAATCGTACCCCAAAAGGCTGAAATAACAACTCGAGTGGCTTAACCTGAAGTCTAAAATGGATGGTAAGTTTGTTCACCAACTGAGGGGTAAGCGATTGCATTTGCTTCTTATGTAGGAAGACCAGCAACTTGTTTGCGCACTGAGGGAAAGCCCCATACGCCATGGGTATTGCTGTACAGCAGGAGGAGTCAGCACCAAATAATGGAGATCACTGTCTTAGAGTTCGCTTGACAGAAGGAAGTTCTGTCTACATCAACACCATTTAATCTTCCTGTCAATAATGTGTCTGTCCCTAAAACTGTCATCTTGCACAATCAGTTGTGTTCGAGTTAAACTTGATAGTATGAAACAACCTTTAATGTTACGATTAATGCGTAGGCTATTAATATATATATATATATATATATAAACACACACACACACACACACACAAATAGGCTGTTAAGAGGCCTAAAATATTATTTCCTTTCAATCACAGAGTTGTCTTATGTTGATGATTTCTCGTCGGCGAGTTATTTAGACCTTGCCTATAATGTAGCAATTTGGGTGGATCACATACCACATGAGTTAGATGACCCTGTAAATAGCCAATTTTTACTACGCAGATGATACATTGGAAACACATTTTCTCAAAGGTTGGTTACGTGAAGTTCTAAGAAATGAACAAGGAACTACATTTAATTTAGGCTATTGATACGTTTTTGAAGTTGGCTACTGCCAGAAAGTTAACTGCAAAAGGTTGAAAGGAGGGCGCTGTCTTTTGGCACGTTTGGTTTCTGAGTCCAACAGAAAGACGCGCAGAGAAAGTTAAAACGTTTGTTGTGATTAAAACTGAAATCGAGGAATTTACTATTCGGAATTTTACCTTCGTTGTGCCTTCATGCTGTTATGAAAAGTGGGTGTACCAAGTCATTTCATTGTATCATTAACACCTTTCAGGCAGCAGTCGGCTTTCTTATCTGAGGAACACTTCCTGTTTTAGGCACTGTCTACTGTTATAATACATAGTAGGCATCTGTGCGGGCTTTTCAGAACAGTGTTAAAACGATACATAAATAGGTGGGAAGGAAAAAAGTATCGATGGCAAGCAACAAGTATCTGTTCTTTGTCTTTCACATATATCTGAGCTAGAAAGGTGATTTCAGACAATAGAGGGTGGTTGAAAAAGCAGTTGCCTATTCTAATACATTTTCACGTGATAGACTTTACGATCTAACAGGTGTGTTCTATACATACTTATAGATTTTTTTTTCTGTCATCAAGCAACAAAATCTATATGTTTAATTATTCTGAGTGGCTCTGTCCTGTCTGTTCCCATAGGAATGTACAGATGGGGGCAGGCCCCACTTAACCAAGGTAAGTCTAAGATCTATTTTCCACACTCAAAACTTATTGAACAATTTTTATATATACATTTAAAATACTTGGTTCATTGGGTGCAACTTAACTATCAATTAGCCCCGTATCCTGCATATCCATGTCTCAAGACTGTGTACATTGAAGTGATGTGACAGGTTAGGGTGATGTACATGATATATGTTTTGATATCTGAGAGATACAAACTATGCAAAATGTAGATTGGTCAGGGTGGCACACTCTTATTTACCTCACTGTCTTTCTAACTCTCAAAACCTTTCTCTTCTTCTTGCTCTCCCCCCCACTCTCTCTCCACAGGGAACCCCTTCATAGAGATCATAGAGCAGCCTAAGCAGAGAGGGATGAGGTTTAGGTACAAATGTGAGGGCCGCTCTGCTGGAAGCATCCCTGGAGAAAAGAGCAACGATAGCACAAAGACACATCCCACTATCAAGGTGAGCGGCCTGAAAAAAAAGCGAATCTTTCGATAGAATATCAGGATTGAGCCTGTGTACCTGAGTTTAATATCAGTAAGAAATACAAGGTGGGATTTTCATTATGACCTTTACAATGGTCAAATACAGTTTTTTTGTTAGTTTCTGAGTATGTAAGTCATTTAGTGGACTGCAGGATTAGTCTGAAAGTTGCCAGAACTTGGTGACGAATGTTAGGCTTGTATGTTGGTGACTCTGCCATAATAGGTGCTGAGATCCCAAACGTATTGGAGTGATGGTTGTGATTGGGTTCTTCTCAGTTAAAGTGGGGTTACAACAAACCATATCTGTCATCAGACAGTATGAGAACAAACATTTTGGATGAAATTCTCAAATGTATTTATAAATTCTCATTCATCTAAACCATCAACATGCTCTTTGTGCACTTCTTTTTTGACATTTACTTAACTCTTCCCTCCCTGGCAGGTTCATAATTACAGCGGTCCTCTTCGTGTACGTATCTCCTTGGTAACCAAGGATGCGCCGCACAAGCCCCACCCCCATGAGTTGGTTGGGAAAGATTGCAAACATGGCTACTATGAGGCTGACCTGCAGGAGAGACGAGTACACAGGTAGATACAGGAGTGCTTGGTTGGGCTGCTCGCTGATGGGAAAAATCATTTTTTGGATTTTTTTGATCAACATTGACATCACGGTTATTTAAAGCAATCACTTATTGACCTTGGAAATTCATGTTCATGAATTAGTGTTTTTAATGGTGAATTTTCTTGAACTTTAAAAACAATGCAACTGATAAACAAACAACAACAAAGTATCACCGGATGGGAATCCTGATAGACAGAGGGACATGAGGTTTTCAAGTATCGGCTACAATGTACCGGACACGATGTAGAAAAGGGGAGTATTTTTGTAGCAGGCTTCTTGCTTCTGGTGGGAGTTCATTTTTTATTAGAGTGAGTCTGGGCTTTTTAGGAGGCTTGAAAACACACAACTGTAAAGGAAAGCAGTACACAAAGACAAAAGATCATCCGTCCGCAACGGAATGCGGTACAGTAATCGTTCTATCCTGATAACCTATTTTTGATCATCATTGCTAGTCCAAATCGTAACTGAAGACAAAATCTGGATTAATTTCCCCTGCCCTACTGCTTTTTGTGTGTGCTTGTGTGTACTTCTGTAAACATCTGCCGAAGATGGTTTACAGATTGATTTTTGTGTTTGATTTTGGGTCGAGTGTGGGAGTTGGTACTGTTGCTTTTGTGTGTGAGTGTGTGATGAAATGCAAACAAACACAATGTTCTGTGGACCTGCTAATGTCTTTATAAGTGGTTAGTCATCCATCTGTGTTATTTCTAGGTGACCAGGGACTAAAATGAATCATTTTTCCTTTTATATAGTGGCAAGGCGCACCCTTTTTTAGGATGATCATTTGTACTGGCTGAGGAGATTTCTCACGTGCATTCCCTTTGCGTTGTGCCATTTCAAATGTAAACACTGATATAAGTTTTTGGAGAAAAGACAACAACTTTGAAATGGTTAATCAGATCTCAGTCATGCAGTAAGGCTCACTCTCTCCATTGATCTGCTTTCAGTTTTCAAAACCTGGGCATTCAGTGTGTAAAGAAAAAGGATGTGACTGAAGCAATTACATGCAGACTTCAGACCCGTAACAACCCCTTCAACAGTAAGGCACACCAACCCAAACACACACTCGCCAACGTTCACCAGTTTCTTACCAGAAACACTAAGATTTCTTAAGAAAGCGCAGATTTGTGTTTTGTCCGGCTCAGTATTGCATGAGTGTTTGCTCTCCTTAAATTACTGGGAAGAATCCTGTGTCTTGATACCAGATAAGTGTTTTCAGAACCACACCCTGACCCTGAACACTCTGTTCGTGCACTGTTTTGGCTGCAGTTCCTGAGGCTAAGGTGTGGGAAGAGGAGTTTGACCTGAATGCGGCGAGGCTGTGTTTCCAGGCTTCCATAACTCTGGCCACTGGGGAGCTCCTAGCTTTGGAGCCAGTGGTGTCCCAGCCCATCTATGACAACAGTGAGTTTTCAGTCTTACACACACACAGACACCAAGCATGTGAAAAGGTATTAGGCACTCACACATGCGCACACACTCACTCTCTCTCACTCACGCACGCGCTTGAGTCAAGCTTACAAGAAGTCAGGTGCTCACTCTTGACTCTCCATAACACTTATTATGGAAGTCTCCAGATGCCTGCATAGCATGGTACCATTGCTACTTCATTGCGTTGTGTTCAACAGGAGCACCCAACACCGCTGAGCTGAAGATCTGCAGAGTAAACCGCAACTCTGGCAGCTGCAGAGGGGGGGATGAAATCTTCCTGCTTTGTGACAAAGTACAAAAAGGTAGTTTCATCCACTCGTTCAAAGAAGTTCTCCTTTTTGTCTCTGGAATTGTCTTTGCCAGTTAAAAGATGTCTTTTTTTGTTATTTTTCAGTTTTATTTCTTAGCCTTCGCCTGCCATTTCATTGTAGTTCTGTGTTATTAGCAATTTATGCTATCTAGCTAATACATCAAGCCAGTGGCACTGTTCCTCTATTTACGTGAGCTTTTCTCTGAAGTTGATTGACTTAAAAAAGAGCCGGTTAAAAGTGTGGTTTCTTCCTCCTTGATGTGTCCACTTAGTCACTGTGGTGGTTCCCCCACCCATGCTGGTTTTTGTGAACTGGGTTAAAGGTCATAACAGTGACTCTATTGCTTTTCCTTTCCTCTGGAAAAACAAGTTCTGGGATATTATTTCTCATTGTGTGATAATGTTAAGCACTGTGGTGGAAGCGGTGTAGTCAGGCTTTAAAGGGGTGTGAGCGATGGGAGAGTAGACAGCAGGCAGAGTTTGACGGAGTCACTGCAGTCTGGTAGCTTTGACAGAAGAAACATCCTGTTCTCTCCAACCTTCTAACTCTGCTACAACCCTCCCTGGTCTCTCCCTGCCATCCTCCCCCGCATCCATCAGAGGACATTGAGGTGCGTTTCTTCCAGGACACTTGGGAGGGGAAGGGAACTTTCTCACAGGCCGACGTCCACAGACAGGTGGCCATCGTGTTCCGGACGCCACCCTATCATGACAATAACCTTACCGAGCCAGTCAGGGTCCAGATGCAGCTGCGCCGGCCGTCCGACCGTGAGGTCAGCGAGCCCATGGTGTTTCAGTTCCTGCCCTCAGAACAAGGTCAGCTCCTTGTTTGACTACCATGACAGCTTCATACTCTGACAGGTGGTTCGCATGTTTGTGATTGAATCCACATCTTTTAAAGATGAACTAAGTGAATACATGACTAAATGAATACAAGTCATTGGTATTACCGTAAGTTGTGCATCAGGTTTGACAGGATTTGTTTTGTTTCACATTGTAGATGAGTACAGGCTGATACAAAAGAGAAAACGAACACAGGGGTTGTTTCAGAATA
Source organism: Plecoglossus altivelis (assembly GCA_036571765.1). NCBI lineage: Eukaryota > Metazoa > Chordata > Actinopteri > Osmeriformes > Plecoglossidae > Plecoglossus > Plecoglossus altivelis. Next base: position 1,008,149 of record BROE01000023.1, read on the forward strand.
TGAAAATGATGCCCATTATACCTGGTAGGTTTCTAAAACCATCTACTACTGTCTCTTTACGTTCAAACAATTGACCTCTGAGTAATGAATGTTGATATTGTTTGAAACAGCGTGTTTATTATTTCAGCACCCATGCCAGCAGAGAATCCCATGGCCCATGGAAAGCGAACGCAGGGAGTATTCTCGAATGTAAAACCAGGAGCCATGATGCCTGGTAAGTTTCTTCCTACTTGTATTTTTACCTTAAAACAGTGGTTTTCATCCCTGGTCATTCTAATGAATGAGCCATTACCAAGCTCTGTGGAAGCTTCATAATGACCCTTTATTAGAGTCAGGTGTGCTGGAGCAGGGAAACATCAAAACCTTCAGGTCAGCAGCCCTCGAGGACCAGGATTGGAGAACCCTGATCTAGAACATGCAGGACAGGGGGTCCCTGAGGACCAGGCTTAAAAACCACTGCCCTCAAATGATTTTCTTATGAATATTTGTAAGCGTGTGTTTATGATTTCAGCGCCCATGGCAACAGAAAGTCCCATTGGCAGGAGACAAGTCACGGTCAAGCCTTCGGTCACAAGTGTTCAAACTGGTAAACCTTTCTTCTCTCCTGACCATCCAAACAGTCATTTGTCATTGCAACAAACAATTGAAATAACGTTCATATGAAGTTCAGAAGTTCATGGCCTTCATTTAGGATTCTAACAAATCATCTTCTGACAGGGATCACGTGATTCATTAAACATTTTCTGGTCCCAGGGCAAAAATGATTGGGCGGTGATAAATGCGGTGGCTGAAAAGAAATTGGCAATAAAATATCACGCCCCTATATATTTTCGGTTTAGAAGCCTTGCCCCTAGTGTTTACAACAGGGGTCTCCAATCCTGGTCCTCGAGGGCCGCTGTCCTGAAGTTTTTCAGTGTTTCCCTGCTCCAGCACACCTGAGTCTAATAAAGGGTCATTATGAAGCTTTCACAGAGCTTGGTAATGGCTCATTCATTAGAATCAGGTGTGCTGGAGGAAGGAAACATCTAAAACCTTCAGGACAGCGGCCCTCGAGGACCAGGATTGGAGACCCCTGGTTTACAACATGGAAATCAGTAAAATTCTTGTACATATTACTCAACTCATCACACCCTCTACACACTTTGAACTGCTGCCTTAAAGCAAATAATACAGAACAATAAAAACAAGAACATACAGATTTTAAAAACACAAGCATTTAAGTGTACATACAAGCAATATTCATATTTTTAATGTGCAATTTTAGGGAGCTGTGCAAGAGTGGAATAAGACGGATGAATGTATATTATCGTTTACATTTGATCTTAATTTACTTGGATTTTTAAATGTTATTTTACTACATTATTATATGTATTTTATTATTTTACATGTTTCTATTTATTTACATTTTAATCTTAGTTTACTGTGAGACAATTGTCATAATTGAGTATGCACAGTCAATGAATCTCAGGGAGCAAGGAGACAAGTCGTCATAGTGGTACAAAGTTGCCTGAAGCCTTGTCTCCATGCAAAACCGTTTATAAACTCTACTGAACTCTGCGTAGGCTAACTAAAGAGACAGCAGGTTATGGCATCACTAGCAAGATAGGAATCAGCCTGTTTACGCAAGCCTAGTGTCACCTAGAGTTCCTTTGGGGTGGTTGCCATTTCTGTTGGCCTCACTACATTTGCTTAGATGGCAGTGTGAATAAATTGTCTCATAACAGTTCTCCAACTCCAATTTTTCAACTCAACACAAGTTGCCACTGACAAAAGAACTTGCATAATTGAGACATGGCAACAGCCATGCCTGATAAATGCCGAGCTCTGCACACAAATGTTTAGTTTTTGGTTTAAAATGAGGGCCATTGTGCTTATATTTTGTTGTGTTTATTAGTTTTAAAGAATCTGAGGTGCATGGAGTTGGACGAAGGGGACAGGAATCAGGCTGTGGCAGTGGAATCAAGCCCTTGTGTTTTTGCCTTCTGCAGGTGTGGCCCCAGTGGTGTCCGGTGGTACCATTCCTTCAACGAAGAACCTGTCCTGTTTCAACCTGCAGTCAGGCCACCTGTTCTCCAACCAGCCAGAGATTGCACCTGCCACCAGCAATCAGACATGGAATTTCCTCAGTAGCCTCACCCTAGACTCCCAGCCCAAAACTACGCCGGTGCCCAGTTACTCCACCCAGGTCCAGGTGGCAGCCGCAGAGGCCTCAACAACCCAGGCCTACCCCACTGTCAATTTCAAGGACATCTCTGGCATCTCCTTTTGCAGCTTTCCCTCCGAGCCCCAGGTCAACACGTCCCAAAAAGGGCCCAGCGTGGCGGAGAACCCGGAACTCCGCTTTGAGGCCGAAGATCTGTACGAGTTCCCCAGTTTCGATGTCGGCTCCCAGGGCAACCTGGAAAGCCTCAACATGGATGACGTCCGCGCTTTGCTGGAGGGCCAAGTGGAAGTGCAGGGAAATGGAGCCTCCCCCTTCTCCCAGGCGCCGTCCCAGCTGAGCTCCTCCGCCCTCCCGAACACCAGTGTGCAGAACCTAGGCGAGCCTGCTTCCAACACCGGTGGCTTCCCCTACATGAACTACCCCAACAGCATTGTCAATCTGCTGCAAGACAACGGCATGATGGACACTTTCCCCAATCCACCTGTTCAGCCGGTCTCCTTGGAGGACCAGGACTGTTTCAGCTCCATTGACGAGGAGCATCTCATGTCCATTTTCAGCGATCCGCATGCAGGTTTTGTGTCTGGAAACTAACTGATTTAAATGCTGCCCCCCCCCCCCCCCCACCCTTGCAGATTCATAAGCCTTCAAATGATTCTGGAACTTTTCCCCTTGAGACGCAATTCAGCTCCTCTTTCTTTGTCATGTAAATAGAATCCAAGGAAAAACAAATTGTTATGGTTATTGCAGCGTGTGACACTTTACCTATATGGATATTCTTGATTTTGATATTTGAAGTGCCCTTCTGATGCTAAAGTGGACAGTGATAATAGTGGTACCCAGCTTTATTGGTAAGTTTGTCATGACTGGTGAAACACAAAGATGGACGGCATGAACTGGAATGTCAAACTGTCAAACCTTATTATGCCCCCTAACCTGGGTTCTATTTGAACATTGCACTGTGGTGCAATGCGATGCATCTAATATTCAGGAGTGATATTCACTCAGGTCACTTGAAGACCCGGTGGTTAAAGCAACAGTGCCTTCCCAGTTCTGTACTTAAGATTCATTAAAACAGTAGTAATAGTGATTGGATATACCAAAGCACCGTCTGCGTGTTTTGTTTATCCACAAAGTGGATATTGTGGCCTTTTTAAGACAGACTTTGAAACAAACAAGCTATCGTAAAACTGAAAGTGTAATATTGTCACAGGAGGCAATTAAAACATTTGCTTGTCAACAATTGCACTATTCTTTGAAAGATCATTCATAAAACATCATACCAAACCACTGTCAGACAGGAAGCTCTTAGAAAATATTAATTTCCTAAATTTACTCTACATTTTGTGGCTATACTATCTTTAGATTTGTGCTTTTTTTGTACAAGTCAAAGAACATATAGTTTGTATATCAGTTACGTTAACAGTGCTACTGTGTTCGAAGACGGCAGATTTGCAGAAATCATTTTTCATGCTCTAGAGATGAGGTGTATAGTCACGTCTCTGTATAAACGAGCATTACCACAATAGTTATCTTTTAAAATCCGGAGATACTGAAGGTTTATGAATATCACCATAAATCCATAAATGTTGTCTTATCTGTTGTTGAACATTGTAACATAGAACACAGGTCACCTAGGCTAAGTAAAGAATTCTAACTAAAAACGTCTAGTACAATTTTCATTTCAGTACAGATATAAAACAAACCTTTTGTAAATGTAAAATGATCTACAAATGTAGTTAATGCACTGACTTACTATAGACTCAATATAGATTGGTTTTCATTTTTTTATATGCTCATATTGTTCAATTAACCATAGATACTCCTATCAAGTGTTTCTGTTCAATGTCAATTTTCTATCCAAAACATATTTAGCTAGTGAAGCTTCCTTATCACTATTTGATGAAAGTGTAAGACCCTGTATGTGTCAAATAAAATTATAATCTAAAAGCAGGCATTGGTTATGGTTTACATCCCCGTAAAGGTTGGGAATGAGACAGATCAACTTCAAAGTCAACTTTATTTGGCACTTAAAATTCTTGAAAGTCAAACTTTACATTATTTAGAAAGACTGAAAAAAGATTTTTTTTAAACATTCTTGACAGAGTATACGGAGCAAATGAGGCAGATGTGGACTTTGTCCCTCACAATCAGATACTCTTTAGGATGAGTAAAAACGTTTGCAAATGTAAGCTATTATTTACAGGATGTAGCCTAGCCTACTTTATAACAACAAACAAACAAACAATCAATCACACTCGTTGTGGGGCCATTCTGTCAGTCAGTCACAACTACCAATGAAACGTCTGTTGGAGAACTGCTTATGCCTCCTGGCGTACCTAAGTGACCTCCAGGTTGGTAACTTTGTTGACAACGCGTGACCGTCTGGGCACACACTCAAGGTCGAATTTGCTTTCGTATATGGTAGGACAAAGATTCCAGGGATTGTTGCGGTATATGCCCAGATACGTATACACATCTGGCTTATAGGACATATAGCACTTCACCCCTGTGGCCCTAATGACGGTGTCTAGCCTCATCACCTGGTTCTCGTCTGTAAAGTTTGTGTTGTAGATACACATTACGTGTCTTGGGTTCTTTGGGTCCTGAGTGCTTACTTTCGCACTATGGATCTTCCCTTCCAGCGTTGACAAAGCTATGCCCTCCCATGCATGGTCCACCTTGAATCCAGATTCCAAATATATTAGCCATTTCCCTGTGAGCACACCGTGGTTAAGTGCCAGCTCTTTCACGGTCTGAAAGTTCACCGGCCTGCCGCTCTCAAGCAAACAATCCCAACTCTCCATAAGGCTGGGAACGTCCCCAGAGCGGTGAGACAAGCCTGGTCCTCTTATATAGATCCACCCCACAGGGCCTCTGCCACCGTCTTCATCCCCGTAACGGGACACCTGTGAGGGCTTGTTCGTTTCTAGCCAGCTCTCAAACTCGGCTCGGTTTTTTTTGCGAGAGTCAAATGTAATCCACGGGTCCATGTCTGCAGCCAGAGCCTCTGCGGCGTAGTAATCGGAAGTAAAGGGTTCACACTTCTCCACCCCATTCCGAACAGAAACACCGTTGTCTTCCATAGCCTTGTCAACAATGCAATGGTTTTCACGGTGGACTACAATTTATCCACAGTTCCACATACCGTTATGGTATCGATGTGTTACTGTAGATAAGCAAACTATGCATGTCATAAAAGCTAATAAAACAATTATGCTAGAGCCACAGGCAAGCTTTCAAACGCATATAAACTCGTTAAAAATACTCGGAGGAATTTTTCATAACTGGCGAATACAATCTTGAGAATTTTCTGTAATCTATTATGTGTTTTCTATGTTGCTTACAAGCAGACTAGCCAAGTAGTTGGTTGTGATACCTTGGTTTGCAAATTGAATGTAAGTGCATGCATCAAAGGTACAGATTCCACTAATAAAAAATGAAGCTCTTGTCGACAACGGAGCAAACTTACACATACATGTTATCCAGTGTTTGTTGTTGTTGTTTTGAATGAGCTAGTCAGCAGATAACTTTATCTCACACCGCCATGATTGATTCTATTTCGGTGAATGAACTTTATTGTACAACCCCAGAACGACACATAAGAAAATCCTTAACCGTTAAAAGGTCACTTAATTAGAACGTCATGAAACATTCATTTACATTTTGTATGACCATTAAGACTCATAAACAGACCTTAAATTTACTTAACATTTAGTTTGTTTTTATGAAGTCAAGAGCTGATTTCACCCCGAATTTTACGGCACTTGAGACCCAGCGGAAAACAAGCTTTCAGTATACGGGCTACGTGCTAACCAGCTAGCTAGCTTCAGGGCTGCAAAGTAGAGGTGGAGATTGTGTCAAAACGGAATATATAGGTATATTTTTATTATCTAGCCAGATTATTCTATAATGCCCAGTAAAAAGAAGAAATATAATGCTAGATTCCCCCCGGTAAGTCGAAAGGTTGTTGATCTGGTAACTGACGTGGAAAGTATATAGACTTGCTAATGCCTGGACGGTTGTCGGTTGTTTGTTGTAGCTAGACGCTAGCTTGCTCTACCGGCTAGTTTGGCATATTAGCAGTTATCTTGGAGTGCTAGCAGCTAACGCAGAGCACCAAGCTGCACCATAAACTGGGATTTGGCCTTCATCCATAGCCAGCATGTTAGCGAGCTATGCAAGTTAGCTTGAAGTTGTTCTGCCATCTGACTACACATGTCTAGCTTTCCGGATATATTATGTTTAAACGCAATGCGTAAACAACCCGATAAGTAATTATTACGCTAGTTAGTGATGTTGGAGTGGAATTTGAACACCCTTTCAAAGTGACTGCTTAACCAACTTTTTCAGTGTTATTATTAGCATTTACTAGTTAGCCAGTTATGTGTTAAGATGGCTGAGATGGACTGAGGGTCCCACGTTCAGACAGGTTATGTTTTCATCAGCTAACTTGTTTACTTTCAACAAGGTCATCGTTGTAGTCATGATCCAGTTGAATAATAGCCATACGTTGCCATGCCAAGACACAAGCGAGTGGCAGGAACAGCTTAGCTAGCATTGCAAGTCTGTGCTGACATCTGCGTCCATTGATAGACAAGATACCCATTTGCTTATACAATCAGCCTGACCAAAATGAAGTGTAAGTCATTCCACTCACTAACTTCCTCCTATCCCAGGCAAGGATTAAGAAGATTATGCAGACTGATGAGGAAATAGGCAAAGTAGCTGCAGCAGTTCCCGTCATCATATGTATCCTTTGCAGCGTTTGTGAGGTCTTTGATTAGTTTTGTAAAAGCTTGTTCACGTGTCATCTGGAAGCCGTTGGGTCATAGTAAGTTTGTATGTCTCCCTTTTTCCTTAATGTAAACATCAGCACGAGCCCTTGAACTTTTCTTGGAATCACTCCTTACTAAGGCCTGCCAAGTCACTCAGTCGCGGAATGCTAAAACAATGACCACGTCACACCTGTAAGACCTCACTTTTGTTGCTGTGCCACCATGTCCTGTTAATATCTTATTTATCATTGATTATTTTTACTCTGTAGGTGAGTTGTACCTTTATTGGGAGGTTGGTAACCCTAATCGATTCGTCAGTGACATTTTGTGAAACTGTTAGTCTCCAGGCTTGACCACTGTGTCCTAACCAGGCTTTGCGTGTGCCTAGAAAACAGTGCATTGAGTTGGAACAGCAGTTTGACTTCTTGAAGGACCTGGTTGCCGCCGTGCCAGACATGCAAGGCGAGGGCGAGGACAACCACGCGGAGGGAGGGGACAAGGTGGCCCGCAGGTATGGATGAGCTTCGGACGCCCATCTCGGGAAATGTCCTCCGGGTCCTGAGAAGATGAAAGCCTTGAAATCACACTTGCTGTTGTTTTTACCCACGAGAACTTTTTATCCCAATCACCCAGAGGCCGGAAACCAGGGTCAAGTCGCAAGAATGGTGGAGCAGGCTCCAAGGGGAAGGACAAGAAGCTCTCGGGCACAGAGTCTGAACAAGAGGTCGACATCATTCTTAACGTTGTTACAATGCAATAATCAGAAAACAAGTTGGTAAGCTAGAGCGGTGGATTTCAATCCTAGTCCTCAGGGACCTCCTTTCTTGTATGTTCTCGATGGTTCCGTCTTCCAACACTCCCGATTCAAATGAATGGGCGCTACTAGGCTTCTGTAGAGCTATATAGCAACCATACATTTAAATCAGGTGTGTTGGAGCATGGAAACATCTAGAACCTGCAGGATAGGGTGTCCCTGAGGAACCAGGTGTGAAGGCCACTGGCCTAGAGTGACACAAGGTTAAACCGGGCTTAGGAAGTACACAGAGAACAGAGAAACAACAAAGCTTAGCCAAATGTTGTCGTCGCCATTTTTTGAAGACCTTGCTTGTTGTAGTTGTTGCAAGGTCTGCTTTGAGTGGAGACCAGGGGCGAGGTGTGTGGAACGCTCACTCTTGTTTCTGTTGCCTTGGGAACAGGATGACTCAGAAGACAGCGAGACAGAGGAGGAGGAGGACGGGTCTCAGTCAAGCACAAACCTGCAGCCGGCTTCACGCTTCCACAGGTACAACACATGTGTTATGTCACTTCATGTACAGAGGGACATTTTTGGCACATTTTGAATCCTGAGTAGACATTGGTGGGACTTAAAAGGGCAGAGTGAATGAGTGAGTGAGTGGGTTGGTTGGTGGGTGGGTGAGGGTAAACATGATATTACTGACTAGTAACACAGTTTATATTTTGAAATGCATTTTCACGTTGAAAACATCAAGAGTAACATAGGTTAGATAGGTTAGAAATGCGTTAAAGTTGAAAGGATTGTTCACTCCAAGTTGCTGCTTTCAGTGCTTTCTCAATATAATATCACATAACTAACATTGACATCATTCTTCATTTTCACTTTCTGCCTGTGTCAACACAGCTCTGATATGCCACCTCAGTATCTCCACATTGGCAGTGCACAGGGTGCTCAGCCCATGCCCATGCCCCTGGGCTCCTTCGCCCCTCACCCCTCGCTGATGGGCACAGCGCCCCCACCTCCAGCCCCCATGCCGCACAAAGAGGAGGAGGATGACGACGACGAAGATTATGACTCTTAGCTCCCGCCCGCTCCCCAACTCTTTTACATTTAATTTCCTTCCTACGTTGTTCTTATCGAGGCTGCACTGAGGAGGGGCGGGGGCAGGGGTGGGAGGGGAGGGGCAGGGTGGGGGGCGGAGGGGTTGGAAAAGGAGGGAGGGGGGGTAGACTGAGGTATTGCAGCTCTGTTGCAAGGACAAAAGCCCACAACAGCTGGCAGACACAGGCGTGTAGTCAAGACAAAGACCCTGCAGAAGACGAGTCATCAGTTGTGTATTTAGTGTTTTAATTTTCTTTTTTGCTTTTCTTTTAATAATTATTGTTTTATTGTGGAGATAAAAAAAACTATGAACCCAGTTATTTTACTTTTTATTTTTAAAGATGTGTCAGTTGTTCTATTCTGACTTTAAAAAATGTATGTTTTGATAGACCCACTTTGATAGACCCACCCCTTCACCTCTCATTCAGACAGGACAAGTTATGAGTCTCTCATGTAGTTTGCACTTTGGTTTTTCTCTCTCGTCTCGCTCCAGTTTCCAGTATCAGACTTTAGTGGTGTTCAAAGAACATATCACTAGCTCCTTGTGAATGTCAGTATTGGCCTCAGGTTGGTAGCAAGACAAGCATTAACCTTACTGCTTATATACTTAAAGCATATATAATATACATACAAAAACATCTACTCTAGATTAGTTCAGGAGAAACCGTTAAAGGTATTTGAAAGTGATCAGCACTTGAATCGGAAGGCAATGTCCTATTATTGTCTAAGGAACCATTTCATCACTGGGATATGGTATAATAATCTGTATTTTATGGATACTGATTAAGATGGTCTAGATTTAAGGTACTTGAACAATGCCGGAACTTCACTACCAGGTAAAAATCAAGACTAGGCTCAATTTGTGCCATAGACACCAGTCTGTATGGTGTAGGCCTTGCTTTCAAGCTTGAATAGATCACCTATATATAGTCCATTTGTTAGTAAAGGCCGCTAGGGCCTTAGAAGCAATAAAGCAAGGAGATGTATTTTACTCTGGGTGGTGTAACTTCAGCATTATTTACATTAGTTTCCCTTTTAAGAGTCAGAGGACAGCTTTTATGAAGTTCCATGGGTCCCTAGTGAATACATCAACCTCACCTGAAATGTCAACCATATCCATAATATCAGTATATATATATTAATAATCAATTTCTTTTTGTTGTTGTTGTTCATGTTTATTTTTATGATGACTAAAATGGTTCTAAAATTATGAATGATATTCCTTTATGTCCCCAAGCCCAAGTTGGCCACAACTCTTTACATCGAAGACATAAAGGTGTCTATGTTGTTCTGGCTGCAATGTCAAACGATGAGACGGATTCTGTGATCCTCCCTTTAGATTCTAACTTTGTTTTTAAAGTTATCACCTCCCCCCGTCCCTCTCTTCACCTATTTTTCTTTGCCAAGGTTTGGACCGTCACGACCCCTTTTTGAATCAAAATTTTCTCCGTATTTCACGTTTCTTTTTCTCTATTTTAGATTGTTTTAATATAAGCATTTAAAACAGAAGGATAGGGCCTGCTTCTCTGTCAGTCTTGAATGAATTTGTTTCAAGGTAGGCAGTCAGAATTGATGCTGTATGTCAAACTTTTAACATTCTTTTTATTTTGTATGAGTGAAATAAAGTTCAAATTTCAATAAAACACAGGTCAACTTGTTTTGGTTGATTTTCCTAAAATGAGTTGTGAGATGTTTCCCACCAAGCGTGTCTGACTTGAATCACAGTGGAATTTGCTGGGTTGATTATGCCTACTCATTTGGCACCTGAGTGAAACACTGCACTAGATTTTATGTTAGGGTTTCACAGTAGTGTAAAACAGCCATAGTTTTCAGCCACACTGCGGCCCAGTCCTTACAGGCCTCTGACTGGCATGAAAAAGATTTTATCATATAAAAAGATTTTATCATTGATAAGGTTTATCAATGCATCTGGCTTCGCTGGAGGACTGTGGTACATTTTCCTACCCTATTGTTACTTGTAAAGAATGTGTTACATGAGAGAGGTGTGTTGAGATTTCAAAAACAAATCATTCTATTTCAAGCATAACTTGGAACGCAATGAGTTTTGTTGTAAATGTACTTTTTGCTATTAGCTATTGCTCTAGTATTCTCATATTCAAGCCGTAGCACTTAGCTCTGAGTGGTGTGTTATGATTTGACAGTGCACTACCCCCATCTCCACACACAGACACACCTTCCCCCTCGTAGCCCCCAGACTCCGTCTGAGTCTGAGTTTGGTTTAAGAGAGTAGCAGTCCCATCTCCTCTCAGTCACCGGGCTGCAAAAACAACTGTGTCCTTCCTGCACAAGCGATGAGTCAGCAGCGCTGGGGGCTGGTGGGGGGATGAGGAGGTGGATGAAGGGGATGTGTGTGTGTGTTGTGTGTGTGTGTGAGGGGGGGGGGTGGCTTTAGGAGGTGGCAGACCAAGAAACGCCCACTGTTGGGGCAGGGGAGCTATCAAAAGACCAACCGAAGGAAGAACACAGTTTCCACACAGCAGCCAGGGCAAAGGTGACCGCCCAATAACTGGCCAACAGGAACCAACGAGGATGGAGGCGACTTTGGTCAGCATAGGCATGAGCATTTTAGATCATATTATCTTATATATAACCATACACACACACACACACACACACACACACAAACACACCACACACACACACACACATAAATGAGTACTTTGCTCTAATCGATATATAGGACTAATTCAGATAACATCTTGGCTTGAACAATAGCTCTTGCATTGTGTCGGAAACTAAACCATCCCTCATAGCCATTTTACTGTGATTAATAAAACGTTTTTTAACTGTTTTGCTGCTTTGATACGTATAGCTATGAATCGCGTTAATGCCAAAAAAAAACAACGACAACTAATATCACATAACTGTGGGTATCTATAAATGCTATTTTGCTGTTGTTTCGTGACCAGTTTGCAAACGTCAACCAACCCATTTGTTCTCTGCATTTTCGTAGATGAAACGACAGCAGACAAACCGTGATTCCTTCCATCTCTACACCAGAGCGAGAGATGGGTTGTTACTGTCATTTGATTCTTTTCCTGTTGGAAAAAAGTTACTAAACCCCACCCTCTTTTCTGACTGTGCGCACAGACGTAGAGTAGTTCGAGATTTGGACGAGGGAACACAGCTAACAAACAGGGACATAACTGATTACAATGGAGATATCATTGCGCTTTTTGGATATCGGATTTAACAACGAGCTTCTCCAAGCTCGGCACTAAAATCCGGTTACGAACTATGAATGGCACTAAGTATTTGAAGTGCGTTTCTCTTACAAAGTAGCCTAAGTAGGTTTGTGTAGCCCTTCCTGTTAGTAAGTCGTCGGATACAAAATTATTGTAGGCTAATAGACAGCCTACAGAAGAAATAGTATATTACAGAACGACAGACCAAATATGGATACAGTTGCCCAAATAGATGAGGGGTTTATTGACATAGCGCAAAAACGTTTCGGTCAAGACACCGTTACTCGAGTAGGCTAGTGGATTTTGGGCGAGTTGGTCAGCTTTGAAACTTGCCGTAAAGCACGGGTTAGCAGGACTGAATGCTCCTTTCCTGCTATTCTTCTCCACTCCTCAGCGCTTCCTGCTTATGGTGGCCACTGCACTTAATGGCTAAAAATACAAAGAAACTCAAAATGGACAACGAAATGGAGATGGGACCTTGTATTGGAGCTGTAATTCACCAAAGTTCTGGGTAGGCTATAGTATAGCACCTGTTGATAATTGCATGACACCTCCACACAGGCGACAGTTAGCTTTGTCCTTTGAGAATATCAGTAGTCTACACTGTCAGTCCATCTTGTGAAATGTATTTCTGTGAGTTGTAGTCCTAAATAAATGTAATATATGGTCAAACGTGGGTGTAAACTGCACACCATACCAATTGGAAGACAACCTGTTAAGAGACCATTCAACTTCTGGACATTCTGCAGATTAGGTCACATTCGTATCTTTTCATATATCCATGTTGATACGAAAGAAAGACCATTTTTATGATGCAGTCTTTGACTATATGTTCGTAGCCTCATTGTTGACGCGGCCTCTGGACACATTTCACTGGTACCCGATGAACCAACTGGAAAGTCAAAACAGGGAGAGAGGCGCAAACCAATACATTATTGTAAAATCTCTAGACTACCGAATCAAACTTTGTCTAAACATCTGCTTGAGGCTCCATGGAGCCGCTGAAGAACATTTTTAGCCGTGGCCCACTGTCAAACTGGAAAAGTTTGGAACAATCACAAAAAGGGAACTTCACCAATCCTGTGTGGACAGCACTGTTCGACTATGAAGCGGCCGGGAAAGATGAGCTCACCTTGCGCAAAGGTGACCTCGTGGAGGTTCTGTCGCTGGACTCTGAAATCTCTGGAGATGAGGGCTGGTGGGCGGGGAAGGTAAATAACAAAGTAGGCATATTTCCGTCGAACTATGTTTCTTTCAAGCCAAGTGGATATGGGAAACTACAAAACAGTGCGGTGGTTGGGGAGCTGGGCCCAGCAGTGGGAGTGAGAGAGTTTGATCCAGAGGCCGTCGACTTTAGGGAACTAAGCCTTGAGGAGGTCATTGGAGTCGGTGGGTTTGGCAAGGTGTATCGCGGTACATGGAGAGGCGGTTTAGTGGCGGTCAAGGCGGCCCGGCAAGACCCAGACGAAGACATCAGCGTGACCGCTCAGAACGTGCGTCAGGAGGCGCGATTGTTCGCCATGCTCACTCACCCAAACATTATCGCTCTCAAAGGAGTCTGTCTGCAGGAACCAAACCTATGCCTCATTATGGAATACGCTTCTGGTGGGCCACTAAGCCGGGCCCTGGCAGGCCGCCGCATCCCGCCACACGTCTTGGTAAACTGGGCCGTGCAAATAGCAAGGGGCATGCTGTACCTGCACACGGAAGCCATAGTCCCGGTCATCCATAGGGACCTCAAATCGAACAACAGTAAGTCTACCTATTAACAGTTGATTTTAACAAGCTTTCTGTGTTAATCATGTTTTTATAAACTGCTCCTTGGAGCCTTGTAAAGGCTTTAATAAACCTTTCATGAGGGCTGGTATCAATCTTCAGTTATTTCATAATTTCCTCAAAATTCCCTTAATATATTTGTGATTTGACTGAATCCTAATTCTTTGATGGGTGCTGTTAGGGATGCATGCCATAAATTATTCTGTCTTTGACCAGAGTAATCTAATGGTTGCCTGCCTGTTTGCCATAATATACACACATATGTGTTGATAAACATATAATAAGGCTTTAATTGTGTTAGAATTACCCACACAAACTCATCAATCTCATAGTGTCATCTACATCCAGTTATGGCTCCCCCATCAGAGCAATGCACCCAGAATCTTTCATTTGATTGTCTGCAACAGTTGAAGAATCATTTTCAGAAGAACCTATGCATTTTTGTTTCCATCTGGTCTTCCTGCAAGCTTGAGAAATGTGATTATACATTTGGAAGAGAGTCTTCCTCTGTTTTGGCTTCCATTGCACCACACCATAATGGCATCATGTGATGGAGTGTGAGTTTGGAGACGTACTGGACACACAGTCCATGCCGTGTAGGAAGTTGTGAAAGCCCAGCAAGGTTTTTGTCTTTATAAAACATAGCCTGGTTAATAAATCCTGCCTGACAATCAAAGGTCACGTATTCTAGTGATGTGTACTTTATCATCCCAAGACCGTCTCACATTTTGTACAACTTTGGATACACCAAAGTAAAAATTTATCATGAAAATTGACTTGGGTAGAATTTTGGAATGTGATGCTAGACACCATGACACAAAATACACAAACATCCTTCGACCGCAGCAGGCACATGGTATAAAATAATCGATCAAACCTTTTAGGTCATGCACCATGCCAGACCCCACGACAGCAGCCAAAACCTCTCAAATTCTCAGGAGGCAAAACCATTATGGCCATTTTATAATATGACAAGACAAAATCACCGAAAAATGCAAACTCGAATCTTTAATGGATTTTTGTTGTGATTTCTTCATTTTGATCAAGATTACAAGAACAACCACTCTCATTTTAGCTAATCCCACACTTCATGCTGACCAATCCCTCGCTCAAGAGAATTTTGACCCTGATGGAGGTTATAAACTTCTCCTAGTAGGTTGCCAAGTACACACACAGCCATAAGTAGGTTGTTCTCCCACAGCTTCACTTTCAATTTTGCAGTCTATCCTCATGGTCAGGACCTTACAGAGATAGATAACAGGGTTATCTATAACAGAGTTATCTATTGAGTATACTCCTTCTGTAAATCCCACTCAGAAGATGGAGGATTCTATTCCTTGTAGAGGATTCCCAACCCATTCACAACAACAGTTGGTGCCATTACATCTTTCGAGGATGGTTCTTTCTCTTAAAACACCCACAGGTTTCGGTACCCAACCCCACACACACCCCTGTGGTAGATAGGTTCCTCATAGTTTTCAGAGCTGAGTTGCCAGTGGAGCAGAGAGAAAAAAACCTCTTGTACAAAGAAATTATTTATTTTTTAAATATAGGGTTTGGATACAGAACGGGTCAACCAAACACAATCCTTTTCTCTGTTACTGCGAGATAATATCTCTCCTCCTCCTCCTGCCTCTTGTTTTTTAATTCTTTTCCAAATCTTTGTCCCAGGCCTGCCACTGCATGTATCTGGGAGCTATGTTGTGCCAGTGAGCAATATCCTGTCTCTCTCTTGCTCTCTGTCTCCCTCTCTCTCTCTGCCTCCCTCTCTCTCTCTCTGCATCTCTCTTTCTCATTCTCTCTCTCTCTGTCTCTCAGCCTCCCTTTTACTCTGCCTCCCTCCCGCTCTCTCTCTCTCTCTCTCTCTCTCTCTCTCTCTCTCTCTCTCTCTCTCTCTCTCTCTCTGCATCTCTCTTTCTCAGTCTGTATCTGTCTCTCATGCTCTTTAAGAGAGAGGTTCATCCCATCCATAGTGCTGACTCTGAAAAGACAGTCTGCGTCGTTCTCACGAAGAACAAAGTCTGCTTCAGCTTTTGGCACCAGCAGCTGTTCAATTTGATTTTAGGCACCCCTCCAGGAGGTCAGCTGAAGGTAGAGAGAGGTCACGAGGTATTTGGAAAATGGCCCTGTTTTACTTGCCGAATGAATGAATGGATGGATGAGGCGATCTATGAAAGGCACTTTTCGGCCTCAGGATGCAGCTTGTATAAGACGTGTGACACAAAGGCATTTAATAAAATGGATTTCACATAGTCTAAGGATATTCAAGTACGACCTTCACAACCTGTGCAGACACCATGGTGAAGCGTGCTAGAGTAACATGTCTAAAGATTGTGCGAGGAGCAAGATGCATACTTCATTTACACAAAAGATTATTCGCAATTTTTGCGGAGACTAACCTCAGAGTGGGGTTTTAATACAAAAATCTGCATTTCTGGTGAACTTATAAAGCAAATAGATAGAGATGAGCCCATTTCCTTCATATCCCCAGTCTTAATGCACCCCCACCCCGCATGCACACACACAGACACCATGCAACTCATTGGCGCACACAAAGAAAGTTAGGGTTGGCACACATTAGTGTCGATATTGATTATTGATATCATGAGCATCTACACCCATGCCGATAACTGCATAGGGAAGCTTAAGTAAGCCAACACACGATACTGGTTCCACATCAACAAACGCTGCGTTCGGATGCAGCCACCCCTAGTGCACAGCACACGTACGTAGCTATAGTTAGAAGCCATATATAGAAGCACAGTGAAGTGCCAAGCCAAGCATTGGTGGAGTCAAACTGGCACTTCTTTTTCGAGAGACACCCCAGATAGATTTTGGATCAACAATCTTTTTTTTCTTTTTCTTCCTTTCCAAGATTGGACAACCATCTGATACATCCTTTCCACCAGTATGTTTTCATTCAGTGCCCCCAGCGCCCCGCTAGAAGCCTACTCAAAACATCCCCTGTGCAAAGCTCGCTACGCACACACACCCTCGGCTTCTCACACACATCAACGTTCCCAAATTCAGTGATGGGAATTATGAGGGCAGTTTAGACATTGGGCCCACAGGGTTGGCATGCAAGGTATTTCGTTGAGGAAATAATTTATAATAAGGCATTTTAAGCTTGATAAGGTCTCAGCGTTAGACTTCGTATTCTGTAACAAAGTTGAAATAGTTAAGCATTAGTGGAAAACAGTACAACAATAAAGATTTTATGAGCCAGTCATAACTTGTAGGATTACTTTTGTAAGATCACTAAAGAATGTATTTTCAAGAATTCCTAAATACATTCAAATGTTGTTGTTAGAGATAACCAATGGAGATTGTCATTTAAATATTGATATCAGTAGTTTGTCAATGTCTTTCCGGTGTTATTAAAGCAAGTGGGTGAAGTAGTTGTTCAGATGACTAATAAACTGAAATTAGCTGATTTATCAGGCATAAAACATATACACGAACGAGGCTATAACACTTAGAAACACTTAGATGTGATGTGTGGATAAAATGTGAATCAAGTCAAACAATTGTAAGCCTTATATAATTGTAATTCCACAGCTTGTTAATTCCAACAATAAATTCATGTTCCACAAATTGTCTTTCACACTCTGTCCAACGTAAGGGCAGGAACTCCTCCATACATTCCATGACCTGTCTTCAAACCTGGTGCTCTGCGAACGTTTTGAAGCGGTCTTGGAGGCCAACTATGTGCTCCCATGCCCCATATAACACCAACACACTTTGGGTACTGATTCGGAGACTCTGCTTAATCTCAAACCAGTTTTTTATCTCTTCAGGCAGCCTAAGAAGCGGCTTCAAACAACTATCTAGCATCCATCAACACCTAGCATCTCACTGCTTGCGACTTTGGGAGAAAGGGGATGCTAGTGTCAGTGGGACTCTGGCACTGGCAGTGTGTGACAAGGCTTAGGGTTAGGACTCAGCAGGGCTCACGGTCGCGTCCTCTTGTTTAGGAAATCGTGGACAGAGGTCACCTAAAGATCCCAAGTTTAGATTGGAAAAGAGCAGGTGGAACTGATCATAGGTATGGGATTCCCTTCCTTCGCCTCGCTAGAGAACATACAGCTCAAAGATGCACAGAGTGAAATGGCCAGACTTGACTTGAACGCTTGCCTGCGTGGCGTGTTCTTGGTTACACATGCACAGAGCTCAGGACTGTAGCTGCGTAATGTGTAGTGAGCAGATCAGGCTGGGGTGGAACAAAGGAACTCCCGGGGATGTGGAGAGAGGGAAAAACAAGACACTGGAAGGTCACCCTCACAGGAAGTGGAAGTTTCTGGAACCCGCGGATGAATCTGTTCCAGTGAGGCTTGGCCCTGGTCCGCACACTCAAAAGGCATTTCTCAATGCAAACTCTCGAGAAATGTTTGCATGAATAAAAGGGGCTGATTGTTTCACCACAGCGATTGTACCTTGGGTTTCTTTGCTGGTGTTTTTGATGCGTTAGTCCTGTTACTTTAAACCGGAGCGTTGGGGACAATTGAGTCCAGGTAGTGACTCAATTGTAGTGACCGGTTTCACGGATCAGAATCGCTCCTGACCAGTCGGACGAGTGGTCAGTAATTTTTTTTCTGGACAGAGAATAAGTAGATCTTCGGAGAAGTTGATCAACAGGGAATCTCCTTGCAGATCTATTTTCTACTCTGAAACAAATCCATAACGCCACTGCAGATTGATAAATACGGATCAAATGTGTCACCAGCATGAGTTCCCTGCCCTATGTCAAGTTTCATTGTCATATCAATATATATGTTTAGCTACCCAGCATCCATTGTTGTCCTGTAAGCCCCTATGGGTTCACCTCTATAGACGCTCAGAACTGTGTTTCCCAGTATAGCCTGCTAATGGAGGTTAAACTTCAACCGTTGATGGTCAACGCGAAGCAGTTTGGGATGGGAGCCCTGGTTAATAGGTGACCGATCTCAGTCATGTCCAGTGTTTTACCTAGTGACAACCACTTAGCTGAAGGGAATCATTAATAAGGTTCCCCAACAGGTAGAAAGAGAGAGAGACCACTATTAAACTACAGTCTAGACTAGAGTCCCCAATTTTTTGAAAAAGCTGCGTTAGCCTGTAGGCCAATAAGATTGAATACATTGTGCCCAATGTCAGCTACGAAGGAGCCTTCACAGTTATAACAAGCTTTAAACAAGATTTGTGATGCAGTGTTGGGCTGCAGCCAGGCTTACTCTCGTGATAACTCTTATTTCTCGATAAAGTTCTTACTCATGCTCTCTTTCGCTCATCTCACTGTTGCTCTATCATTTTCTCACTCAGTCAGTCTCTCGTCTTTTCTCTCCCTCGCTCTCTCTCTCTCTCCGTCTTTGTTTCCTACTTTGTCTCTTTCTCTGTCAGAGCCAGAGGTTGCCAGACTGTCTGTCAGCCTCTGGCCTCGTCCCCCAGGGGACAAAGCTCCCGTTCTTCCAGGGGAAAGCCCCCACCCTTGCCGGAATTCTCCCCTCGCCTACGGGCCCATAGAAGGGCCGGCCCATACGCAAACAGGAGGGGAAGGGGAGAAGTAGGTGGAGGGAGAGAGAGAGGGAGAGAGCTAGTCAGATGCAGGTAGAGTTATAGATAAAGAGGGGGGTGTAAGGTTGATGGGTATGGAGAGAGAGATAGAGAGGGTTAGGGTTCAATAAAAGGTTAATCTTGCTACTTTTATATTTAGTTTCAATACCCTATATCTGTTGGTTAACAAAGCACACTCACAACCACATTCTGTTGAACCGCTCGACTTCCTCACATCGTCCTACTGAGAAATTCGACGCAGTATGTTTTCCCGGCGCATTTCCCAACATTAAGTTTTGAAACTGAATCGCACCAAGGTATTCATGCATGGCGAGCGCCTGCAGATGAAGCTTTACCATACCCACACATGCACAAAAACACGTCAGCACAGACAGAACCTTTCGCCAGTCAGCTAGCATGGACAGGGCCAGGCTGGGCCGGGCCCTGCAGAAAATACATATCTAGGTCGCTCCTGTGAGACTCATTTCTGTTACTGACACACTTTTGTTTCTGCACAGTAAACAATACCAAACAGAGTCCTGTTGCCATGGCGACTGAGTGGTGTGTTTTTTTCGCTGGCATTGTTCGTTTTGTACCCGTGTCAGGAAGGCCGTCTGGGCCCGACCGGCTACGACCTGGTAGCACCACACTGTTACTTACTCTTACACACTCTTCAGAAGGATATCAGTGCTGTACAGATTGAAGTAGAACCCCACTGTTGTCCAGCTGACATTCTCACATTATGAACAACTCACTTTTCCCTGCCTATTCGTTTTGATTCTACTATTCTTTTAAGACGCAATACACTTTTTCATACACTCCATAGAAAAACAAGAATAAGTTGTTGAGCAAGTTGGAAATTGTTGAGATACAATTCTGGTTGGCATGGACAAAGTGTTCCCCACTGGATGTGGCATAAAACACTTACCTAATAGTACCACGTAGACTAGTACTTATATCCCATAGTGTAACATTCTTCTCTGAAAATAGATGTGAGAGACACTGCTCAAAACCTTTGTGTGTGTGTGTGTGCGTGTGTGTGTGTGTGTGTGAAAGCTTTGCCTGGGTGACATGTAGCGTACGCAAGTTATTTTGAGTCATCCAAACAACCTTACACACCTGACACTACCTATTCGGTAATCAGCTGGTTAACAATCGCCGATTCTTTCACTGAGGAGCACTGTTGGGCTCATACACCTATATCCCACAATCCCCTCTGGCTGACCCTTTCAGTAGCTAAGAGCGCGTGACCCCCTTTGATCCTCGTTTGCTAAAAATAGAAATCCGCTTAATGTGCACAACGT
The DNA here is from genome assembly GCA_036571765.1 of Plecoglossus altivelis. NCBI lineage: Eukaryota > Metazoa > Chordata > Actinopteri > Osmeriformes > Plecoglossidae > Plecoglossus > Plecoglossus altivelis. Next base: position 1,028,740 of record BROE01000023.1, read on the forward strand.
GCAACGGGTTCTACTGCACCTTCACTGTTTTAAGGAAGGACTGGAGCCGACAGGCTTTACTTCCTGGTTGTGAGGTCACAGAAGCAATGCAACAGGAAACGGCACTTATTGCCTGATCTTGTTTTAAATGGCCCTTGAAGTGGCTTGACCAGCAAACCAGCCAAATACTGTCAGTGGGATTATATGTTATGGTTCTTATCCCCTTGAAGGTCGCGTTTTTATGGGAAACAAAGGTTAAAGGTTGGAATCTCCTTGGGTGGGAGTCTATGGCCATTGCAGCAGTGTGCATGCTTGTGTGTGTGAGCAAGTCTGTTTTTGAGTCCATACACTACGTGTGTGGATGTTTCTGTGTGTGTGTGTTAGTGTATTGAGTCCTTCTGTATAAATATGGCAGAACTGCAGACAGAGTGGAGGACTAGGTTTTTTTCCCACTAGTAGCCCACACACCCTTTGAGAGAGAGAGAGAGAGAGAGAGTGTGTGTGTGTGTGTGTGTGTGTGTGTGTGTGTGTGTGAGGGAACATCTGAGTATGTGAGTGTGACAGGACAAGACTACACTGGCCGAGAGTGATGAAAGAGACAACACCAAAGTGACTAGAAATAGCTGAACACTTCCCTGTAGTTACTCACATTCCATCCACCTGCATACATATGATGCCAGGTTGAGTCCCACAGTTATAGTATGTGGTGTAGAGTGACTATTCTGCCTGCTCATTGACTTTGTCACGTCTTTTAGCAGACGCTCTGTATTTAAGGGACATGCAGGAGGGGGATTTGAACCTGCAACCTTCAGATCTTCTGTCAATGTCTAGTCTTCCTCTTTTTAACAACCACATATTAATATAGGTGTCATAATTACTGTTGGTCAACGTGTGGTTGCCATTTCCTTTTTTAAGTGTTTGTTATGGCTTTTCTTACAAGTGCTCATGGTGGTAGCCTATGGGGCGAGTTCATCCTTCAGTCCGGTAAGTGACTTGAGGCTGGCATGTTTGTAGCATCAAACAGGCCACACGACGACCTGCAGGCAAGATGCACGAAAGAGATGGGCTCCAGAAAATGCATGCAAACCTATCTTTCGTCTTTCCTGTGAATGTGTCTTGCGGGTTTCTTTCGGGATCGGTGTGAATCTAGCCCGTCTAAATAAGAAAAGGGGAAGAGGATGTGAAAGGGTTCATTGGTGTTTGTGTGTTTGCGTGTGTCTGCAGGGGTACAAAAAGGGTAGATTGTCATGAAATACTTCTGCAACGGAGCGTTCGAATGCCTTTTGGTCACGCCATTTGATGTCAAAGTTGACGTGAGGTTCTTTCTTCTTTTCTGTCTCCCTTCCTCTGTCACTCTCTTGCTCTCTCTCTGTTCTAGTTCTGCTGGCCCAGCCCATCGAGAACGAGAGCATGGAGGGCAAGACTCTGAAGATCACCGACTTTGGCCTGGCCAGAGAGTGGCACAAGACCACCAAGATGAGCACGGCCGGAACTTACGCCTGGATGGCCCCTGAGGTCATCAAGTCGTCCACCTTCTCCAAGGGCAGCGATGTCTGGAGGTGAGTGGCGTGCAGGGACATGGGAATCCTAACCATATCATCATATCTGTTATTTCCATGTGAACGGGGGGGGGTTATGTGTCAGAAAAAAACAACCGGAATACTATAAGGCAAACACGATTGGTGGTAGCACACAGAGGTACAGACAATGAAATATGGAGTGAGAATCGAGTGAGAGAGAGGTGGAGTGGTGAACTTCAGGAGGGCTAGAACCATGTGATGAAGGGCTTCAAAGGGCTGCTCTGTGCTTTGTGTCCGACATGTGTGCTGCACACTGTTCTATTGTCTGACAGTATGGAGAGAGCGAGGGAGGCCACACACCAGACCCAACTGCAGCTCTTTATCTGACCGGGGTGTGTGTGTGCAGCCAAAATAGGGCCCTGCGGATTCATGACACAACAGAACGCTTATTTGTCTCTCTCTGTCTGTCTCCTTTTCTTATAATCCCTCCATACCTAATAATAGTGATATGAAATGTGAGGGTTTTTTTATAAAGTAATTCTCATCAATGTTATGTAAATGAGAAAGCGGTTTAACCGTTTTGATAGAAGGCTAATTATGTTCTTCAAAGTATCTTAATTCAGTTCATCGTGAAGCTGATATTAAATGTCATCTGCATGTGTATGTGTGAATGTGTCCTTGGGTGCGTGAGTGTGTGTGTAATGGTGTGTGCGTGTCCCTGCGTGTACGCGAGTGTGCATGTAATTGTGAATGTGTCCTTTGTGTATGTTTTGTGTTGTGTGTGTGTTGTGTGTGTACTGTAATTATAGGTCTATATAAAAATGCTGTGGCCAGCAGCCCTCTCCACTATCCAACAGAACATTTAGTCAGGCATGCTTGGAGGTAATTGACAGTGTGAGACATCCAGAGCCACACTTTACGGATTCACGATGGTTCCCACCTCCTCACTTTGTGTGTGTGTGTGTGTGCACATGAATGTGAGTGGGTGTGTGTGACAATTGTGTCCATGCCTGCTACATTTGATCTCATTGCTCATTACTACCACAGGAGTCAAATCGTTTCATCCCCCACGTTTGTGCACATGTCTGAATGGATGTGTGTATTGAATGCGTGTGTGTGTGGCGGAGTGTCTTTGTCAAAATGACATGTGATGTATTACAACTCTTTTTACATAGAATGAGTGAGCCATCATTGACTTATAACTGCATGTAAAGCTATTGATACACTTAATCCACATCCAATGTGTCTGTATTCTTCTCCAAATACCTTGAAACTACACATAGTAGAAAAATTCAATTCAATGTATTTTTGTAATGCCCAAAATCACAACAACAGTTGCCTCGAAGGGCGAACAGTTGCCTCGAAGGGCAAAAATGACGAGCATGTAAGATATCCTTATTGTTAACTCATTATTCTGCAAACATCGTACTATTTCGTAATCATCTCACAGTCGTCACGCTCAGTTTCACGCACAACACTCTTGGCAACCCATCCAAAAGTCACGAGCCATCTTTCTCTGGCACTTTCCAGGGTTTTAGTCAGAGAAATCAACTACAATTCCAACTCATGGAATTGAGGAGTGTTTTCGCTGGTGTCCGTCACAGACGGTATTACGGAAGTATTTCCACTTAGCTTCACGTGTGTCTGTTTGTCCTTGCTCCACCCCAGCTATGGTGTCTTGCTCTGGGAGCTGCTAACTGGAGAAGTACCCTACAGGGGAATTGATGGACTCGCTGTGGCTTATGGAGTAGCTGTCAACAAACTCACCCTGCCCATTCCCTCCACCTGCCCAGAACCCTTTGCCCAGCTCATGGAAGGTAGGACCAATTATTCTTTTTTCGTTTTTTTTTTTTTTTTGTTTGGGGGGGGGGGGGGGCAATTTCTGCAAACCTGTTCTGCAGAAATGTTAAAATATTTGTTTCAGCAGTGTCACGTTTAGAAGGGGAGTCTTAGGAGTTCACTTTGGAAATGCGACATATTTGTCACTCATGCGTTAACGATTTTCCATTAATAAGCACAAAGCATTTTGGCACATCAACTCAGATCATAAATACCACAGGCCGCAGACAGCATATTTCAAATTGGTGAAAAATGTATGCTTCTAAATGTGAAATATGAATGCATTTCATATTTGATCTAGATTGTTTTTGCACATAACAACTGATTCAAACAGACTCAGACATCAAAGGAATAATTATGGGTGTGTATTGTTACTATGGCACGCTGTAACTGAATAACTAACTATGTGAATACTGACTACTATGTGAATAACATACCAACCGAACTTACATTTGAGTAGAATAAATAAATAACTAAATAAATATTACACTTTGACAAACCATCATGTTCTTGCTAGCCGAATTGTGGATGTACCCCTTTCACCAAATAATAAATTGCAATGAAATGTGGGAAAATATTGATTGTTACTTGGTTTATGAAAGTCGAACTCTGTAGTCCAGATTCAACCTTAGCTCGCCCTCATAGTTTTAAAACATAGGGGATATCCTGGAAAAAATAATTTCTTCCTTTGGTGATGCACGCACATGGTTATCATACACAACCCTCTCTCTTGTAAGTCTGAGTTCTGTGGAAACACATGCCACAAATTATTTTCAAGATTTTACACACATGGGTCAAAAACAGCTCGGATTTATTGTCAAATGATAAATAAAATCTCTGAGTCAACACCAGAACTTGAGCATTGCTTAATTAGCCTGTTGATGTAAGGGGTTAGTGAAGCTTTTCACTGAGTTGAACTCACACAAAGCACACGTTTTGGCCTTTCATGTATTCTTTTTTGGTTTTACCATTTTTGGTTGGTGATGATACCAATGAGCTTGGCAACAAACACTGCATTGACTTCTCTGGAGTCGTTTTGGGAGGCAACGAAATGAGAAAACTAAGCGATGCCGCTAAAGCCTTCTTAGGTGGGATATAAACTCCCCAAGGTACAGTTGCGCTTTCTGTAATAGCCGTATTTGTGCTTACGGAAGAAGCTGATTGGACAACAGCTTTGAGCAGTGCTATTGTTTTACACCACTAAAAATGCAAGAATGACCTGAGGTCAGAAAATAGACAGTTTTTCTGCTGCTTTTTGAGGATTCCTACAAAGAATGTTAGGCTCACGCATAAAAATACGTCATTACACAAACAATGAAAATAAAAGTCTACCTTTCCAGACTTTCAAACAGGGAGCATGCGGTGAAATAGAAAGGATCTAAAGCTCTCCTTTTATTGATTTAACGATGATCTGTGTTAGTTTGTTCATCTTTGTCCAGATGAGTTCATTTAAAGTGTGAAAAAGTATGATCGTTGAAACATTTAGGTGTGCATGTATTGTATAAGGTGTGTTGTGTAGAGTTTGTGCATGTTGAACACAGAACTTCAAATGAACTTTTTCATTTGTTAACACTGGTGTTCCCAACTTTAAAGAGTTAGAGTATTGGAGCACCCACCAAAGAATCCCCTGTCTCAAGTGCAGTGACATGGGGTGATTGACAGCTGATTTTAGCCAATCAAAAATCTTCATGAGAATACGGATGAAGTTTAACTGGTTATGTAATGTTAAATGTATTGGACATGGACTAAGGTTGGACAGGCCATACTCTACAAAAGGCTAACGAGCGATTGTTTTGTAAGAAATAAAGAAGCGGAAGCAACCGAAATGGTTGCAATTTCAATCCCTGTGAACATAAGCAGTGTGTGTTGTACATAGGGAGTGAGTGTGTTGTACGTAAAATGTTTGGGTCCCCCCCCCTGCAGAGTGCTGGGACCAGGACCCTCATAGACGGCCTGACTTTGCCTCCATCCTGGCCCAGCTGACAGCCCTGGAGCAGCAGGTGAAGGAGGAAATGCCTCAGGATTCTTTCCACTCCCTGCAGGAAGACTGGAAGCTGGAGATCCAGGACATGTTCGACGAGCTCCGTGCTAAGGAGAAGGTGTGCGCTAGGTCTTTGTCTCTGATTGCGTGACGGTGGCACAGGTTGCGGCGGCTGGTTATCGCTTTGTCCGTCCGTCCATTTGTCCATCCATCTATCCATGAATCCACCCACCCATCCATCAAACAAAACCATCCATCAAATTAGCGATCATCAGTGATGTACAGCATGAAAAATGTGAATCCAAGGATATGAACCCCCTCTCTCCCACCCACCCCCTCATCCCCCATCCCCCCCAGGAGCTACGTTGTCGGGAGGAGGAGCTGAAGCGGGCGGCGCTGGAGCAGAAGTCCCATGAGGAGTTCCTGCGGCAGCGTGAGCAGCAGTTGGCCCAGTGGGAGCAGGATGTGTTTGAGCGCGAGCTCAGCCTGCTCATCCTCCACATGAACCAAGAGAAGCCCAACGTCAAGAAGCGCAAGGGCACCTTCAAGAAGCACAAGCTCAAGGGAAAGAATGGAGAGAAGATTAGCATGCCGCAAGGTGGGGTCAGCGCAACGCGGTCGGGGAGGGGCGGTTTCTGAACATGCCTTGTGCACTGTCACGGTTTGGGTGGGATGGTTGGCGTTTTGTGGGGGTTCCAGTGCTGTTTTAAGTGGATTAGGCTTTTATAACCTGTCTTAACCTTGCTGTTTTATAAAAGTCATTGATGAACGTTGCTGATAAGTCAATCAGAAAGTGATGAGAGTGAATTGGAAAAACGAACTTGAACATCAGCGACAGTGCTGTGTTGCAATGTGCTTTCCCAAACTGTACACTCACCATTCCTCATGAGGCAGTTCACCACTGCAGACAGATACATTTTCTTCAGGAGCAAGCACAAGTACTCCTTGTGTGTCTATGTTTGTGTGTGGAAGGGTTTGTGCAAGTGTCTGTCTGTCTATTCGTCTGTGTATATATGCGTGTGTGTATGTGGTGTGGTCAGGCGTTTCCCAGCAGCAGGGTTGTGATTTGGTGGGGGGTTGATGAGAGGGAGATGAAGACGGACACGCCCGTTTGGGCTTCCTGTCTCTCCTTGCTGCTGGCTGGTTGGTTGGCTGCATGACCTCTCCCTCCCTCCCCTTCCATCTCTCTCTCCTTTTTTCTCTCCATCTCTCTTCCTTTCTTCCACTCTCTTTTCATCTTTCCCTCCACTTCCATCTCTCTTCCTCTTCCCTCTTCTCTATCTTTTTCCATCTCTCCCAATTGATCTTCCCCTCTCTTTCCATTTTTCTGCCTTCCTCTTTTTCTCACTCTGTTCCTCGCACACGCAGACACATTGTTTTTCTCACTCTCTCATTTTCTTCATTTCTCTTCCTATGTTGCTTTGCTCTTGTCCAGTTTTTTTTTCATCCAAGACCCCAGCTCAGGCTATAGCTCAGGACTGGACCTTTCCTAGTTCCTCCTAACAGCATTCACCGAAGCAGTGCCTTATGCCTAACCCTTATTTTCGAGTGGCATCCTCCAAGGAAAAACGCCAAGCCACATGAAAGAAAGTTCTTTTTCAAGGGAGACACTCTGTAAATACCCCCCCCCCCTTTCAGAAATACGGGTACAAGTTCAAGCCTATGTTGAATTTGAATCCTTTGCTCATGTGATTTTGATTTGTGTCAAGCTGCCTCTACCATCTAGTGTGTGTGTGTGTGTGTGTGTGTGTCTGTGTGTGTGTGTGTGTGATTGTGTGTCCCCGTCCTACAGACTTTATTCACAAGATCACGGTGCAGGCGTCTCCGGGCCTGGAGAAAAGAAGGAATTCTCCAGATCTGGGTTCCGGAACCTCCCCTTCCATTGGCCCACGCTTCCGAGCAATCCAACGTAAGTGTAGGCTTCTGTCTTTGAACACAAGCACACACACAGACACACACACACAATTGAAATAATATCCATGGTAACAAGCACAAACTCAAACATTCAATACACACACATACACCCCCCCTCCCACACACACGCACATCCCTTCCATACCTTAAGATCTGTTCCTCTCTCTCTTTTCAGCCCCTTTTGTCTACCCACTCTTAATCTCTCCCATCGGACTCTTATTTTCACACACACCCTTTTGTAATAATCATTTTTCACAGACTTCCTTTTGTTCAGATTAGCTTTATGTTTTGCTAGACATGCACCTGTAGTTTGCCTTTTGAACCAGTTAGGGGAGTCCTTGCTCTAGGTTTTACCTCTGGATGAAAACCTCGTCATCGTTCAGCTTCTCGCTCAATTAGAAAGAAGTAAAAAGATGGTCATTAGGCTCTATGTTGCAGTCCTGAGTTTTAAAAAAAGAAGTGTAAACTGAAGTGATTTACAGCTGTGTTCGTCCAAACATTGAGACAAATCAGCCAGTCAGCAGTTTTGTGGCAAATTCACCCCACGGGGCGCACCGTGCAAAAACCTTCCGTTTCCACGTCCCCAAAGAAAGAAAGGGAGGAAACGTTTCCCAGTAGAATCACTTCTCGTAATATTGCGGCAACTTTTTAAACGCAATCTGTGGTGAGATGTTTAGCTGTATAAGTGGTTTCCCGAATCCAAAACATCTGTTTGGCTTATTTATTCATTAAAAAGTGGGTTGGATTCAAGGCTGGGTAATGTGTCTTGTTAATGTTGATTTCCGAGGGCTTCAGACTGACTGTCATTAAAATGTATTTCCCTATTAAGGAGACATCTGTTGTTTCCCTGTCATGGCAAACTGTCGGAGACTATGACTTATTGAACCCTAAAGCCGTATGGGGTGGAATTTTGTTAGTATGATCACATCTTTAGCTTCTATTTGCTGCTGTCCCTAGAGGTAGCTGCTTGTCTGCAATGTGTTTGTTTGTGTGTGTGTGTGTTAATGTGTGTGTGTGGGAGAGACTGACATCCGCCTGGTGGCACTTTTCCCTCTGGAACAATCTTTTTGGATTCCAGCATGTATTCTGTTTATGTGTGATATTACGCAGAGTGGGTGTGTGTACCTGTAATAAAAGGCTGCTGGCGCTGCTGAAATTTGCACCACGATGGGTTTACATTTGCACAATTTCTCTGACACTCAACCCTTTGTGGCTGTTTGCACGCAGGATTCAAAGGTTTACTTTGTGTCAGAACCAGATGGATTCTCACATTATCAGACATTTACCATCATCTCTTCCTTTCATTCCTTCCTCCGCCTCTTTCTCCTTCAACACACTTAGGCTCCTCTCGTCCGTACATTGTTCACCTCACGACAACAGTAGTAGGATAAAGTACACGATACCAATGCTGACACTCTGGCACCATATATGGGAATATGTGTGTATGGGAATGGCAATTGTCTGACCTAGTAATTGTCAGTCAGTGACCTTAATATTGAGTGCCTGTATGGATGAAATTATAGCGTTTTCACTTTTTTCCCTCCCTTTCCCGTTCTCTCGCTCTTTCTCTCTCTTCCTCTCCTTTCTCTCTCCTTCTCTCTCAATCCCTACGATGCAACCCCCCCGTCTTGCCTCACTCGTTCCCCTCTGTCGTTCCCTCCTTCCTTCTCCTTTCTCCAGTCAGTCCCAGTGAGAACAGCAGGGCGTTTGGTCTGAGCTCCATGTGGCCCCTGGAGGCCCCGCCCATGAAGCAGGCCAATGGGGACCTGAGGCTGGGCCCCCACTGGAGGCCTCAGAGCCCCAAGAGTCCCAAGAGCCCCAAAGTGCTCCGCCTCAGTCCTCAGGAAAGCAGGTATTTAGTCACATCGTCATCAAGACTGGCAGACCATCTCACCTCTGAAGCATAGCTGTTTCTTATTAAATCATTTGACTTGGAGCCATACTATACTCTAAATCCGGCGCATTGTTGCTTCCAATACCTTTATAGTTTGGATATGTCAAAGAGAAAGGTGAAAAAGACGACCAGAGTCTTTGTTCATTTGGATAAAAGTAACTTTTTAAATTTGCGTCTGACGAAGAGTTTAGAAGTTTGTTTCTGTCACCTTGTTTTTGTCTTTGGTTGACCCAAAGTACCCAGAGAGCAGCTCTCAGACACAGTCATCGTTTTCATCAGATCTAGAGTGGCAGCTTTTCCCCTTGTTTTTAGCTGTGTGTCTGTGTTTGTGTGTGTGTCTCTGTGTGTGTTTGTGTGTGTGTCTGTGTTTTTTAGTCTATCAATGAGAGCAAAGCTCCTGGGGATGGACAGCAACGAGAACGGATATTCCAAGGACGACTTTGAGGAGTACAGACCGCCAACCCCCCAACCTGCCTTAAACGGTAACCCTCCCTCTGCCAAGGATCTCCTCTTGTGTGAATTCAGGTTCAATACAAAACACATGCCACTTAAAGAGCAAGCTGACTTGAGGTGTGAGGTACACGCTATTCTCCATCTTCAAAAACTATTTTCTGTAGTCATTTTTCTTTTTTTTAACAAACAAAGATTTCTGCATTCATTTCTTCCCCTCCGTCGTCCCAGGCTCATCAGTGAAGGACATTCATCGCCTGGTCGTACCTCAGGGAGACTCTGGGAGCGAGGAGGGGGGCTCCCCGGCCGGTTCCCCCCAACCGGAGAGAGGACTCCTGGGCGGTGCTGGCCCTCTGAGGACCACCCACCGGGCTCTGCTGGGAGGGGGGTCTCTCCTGGCCTCCGTAGCACTGGGACGCTGTCTGGACGTGCCCCCTCGGGTGCCCCCCAGGACTAACCACGCCCCCTCGGATGAGCTCCGCCGGATACCCTCAGACATGGAAATCGCAGCCCCTAAATCACCTGCCTCGTCCATCGATCCGCCCACGGTGGATGACCTCATCACGTTCTCCATCTCAGAACCTCTCCCAGCAACCCTCTTCAACTTCCCCCTGCACCCACCCGAGGTGAGGCCCCTGCCCCTCACGCCACCGCCCCCGAACCGCCGGGATCGGAGCAGTCCTCGGACCCCCCAGCCCCCTCCGATGCCATGGCATGAAGTAGGGCAGGGCGGCCCAGGGGACTGGGCTCAGTGCCCCCATCACAGTAACGTGGAGCAGGGCGGGGAGGTGTTGAACTCCAGAGCCGATAGAGCGATGAGTGTAAGCCAAGGACTGCACTCCTCTCAGCTAGGTAAGTTGCACGCACAAACACACACACACACACGCACGCATATACTGTATATATTTACACATCTACTCCCAGCTACCCAATATTTTCATTATGCACTAAAGACCCCACCCTCTCTCATCTCACACCCACACACGCACACACTACAGGGGGGCTATGCACATTTCATTATTCAAAACCAAAACACACACCTCATACATATGTATCTACTATTAGTTGCATAAGCAATGATGTGGCACAGTTTGACATCTTTGTGATGAGGGAAAGGTAATGCTTGAGGACTCTTAAGAATCATACAGAACTATAAAATCTGTCTAAATCACAGAAACGGAATCTTCACCGAAGCTATCATGTTGTTAAGTCCCTAGGTGGTAATCAGTATTTCACGGTATTTACACGATATGCAGCTAATAACTGTAATCTATCAAATTACATGACTTCTGTAAACAGAGGTAGATGTCCTTTGTAAGACTAACAGCCTTACCAGTTGTGTAGCTAAACATGTACTTATGTTGTATCGTATCTTAGACATTTGACTCAAACAAGAAAACCTTGTTAGTATAGCGTGTTAAGCTCACTCGATTATGTATACAGGCCACCTGCTTCAACAAATTGCTAGCTTCCCATTGCGGTATTTTGAAGTGGTCACACTTGAATTCGGAGGGGGCTTGGTTGATCCTGGGTGTGGTCGAAGATCAGTCTACCTCCGACGAGGTTGCAGTCATATTTGTGACGTTACAATGGTCTGATGCACTGAACTGCTTAAAAATCTGTTTCTGTTTGTGCTATGTCTAGAGGAGAGTGGGGGGGAAAGGATTCATGAATTAGAAGGATTTCTAGGTGTCCTAGGACTCCTGGTCGTCTCCCTGAGTGCTGTTTCTTGTTCGGTGAATTGTTAAACACGCAATGAGAGCCTGTGAGGGTTGTTACTTCTCTAGGTTGTCCTCTTGCCTGTAGTGGCCCTGCGTTGGCACGCAAGCTCGGGTTCAACTTGTCGCTGTCATAGGTGCAGCGATTTACCTAGAGGGCTATGTATCCACCCCTCTTCTCCTGGTAGACATAGAATCATGTTTTTATCATGGTCTCAATATTTATACCGTATGTTAAACACTGTGCAAAATTCTTAGATACAACAAAAAAACAAGAGGTCAAATTTCCTTTTAGATGAAATGAAATCAAATGACTACATTAAAACCTACCCATGCAAACCCACATCTAATTATTGCGCATATTTAAAGGAATTAATGCAGAAGATTAAACATGTACCGTGACCTTGCACAGAAGCTCTTGGGTGCCTCAGGCATTTGCACATTACTGTATACGTTATAAACCTCTTCTCTTCCACAGTTGAATGTATCACTATGTAACTCATTGTATCTTCTCCTCTTCATTAGTTCTGGACCTGCCTCTGTGCCAGGACACAATGGAGTCGGAGTGTAAACCCATCTCCCTGTTCCCAAACCCTGGCTTGTTGAGCCCCAAAACACGCCGCCTGGAGGTCAGCGTCATTCCCCGCCCACGCCCCTCTCCCATCCGACCTCGCATCGACCCCTGGAGCTTCATCTCAGCAGGGGCAGGCAGGCGACAGCCCCGACTCGCAGACAGTCACTCGCTGAGCTACCAGCCCTCGCCCACCAACCCCTTCACCAACTGTGACCCCTTCCCCTCCCCAGACTGTGATCCCTTCACACTCCGAGCAGATCCCGCGAGCACCCCAGAGACGCCGTCACCCTTTGACCCCTTCTCAGCCCCCTTTCCCACCTCTCGCTCCGCCCCCTGCTCCACTAATGGGTCTCCAACCCTGCCCACAGTCCGCTTGGGGCCTCTGAACCTAGCCGACTCCTCTCTCATTGACCTGGGTTGGCCGACCTGCAGTCCACCCCTAGAGCTCACCAAAGAAAAAACACGACCAAGGAGGACTTTGGGACTCAAACCATTCAAGTCCCCCACGCAACTCAGAGACGACAGGTTCTAAACCTAACCTCGCCAGGAGGGCATGAAGTCCGCCTCTCATGCAGAGGTTTTTATTTGAATTTGAAATGAAAGGAATGCCTCCTTAATTGGATAGCCAGTGTGCACACCATGTACAAACCGGGATTTAGAATCCTTTAAAATCTAAAATGCACCAGGCTCCAGGATATTTCCCTATGGAAACCCAGAGAGCCCAATCAGAGGATTCTTCCGCCTATCAACAGTTGCCGTAGAAACCAGGAAGCTACCCAGCCAATCCTATACCGTGTGACAGAGTAGAATGCCTGAAAAAGAATTCTTCTCTCATCTGTCTGCCCCTGCCCCCCGCTCCTCTAACTGAAGTGGCAAACCAGTAGCCATCTTCAGACTCAATCAGACTCGTGATATCTCCGCCTCTCGTCTCTACTGCCTTTGAAGCGTTGTCGACAATGTTGTCCTGGATACAGCAAAGCTTGCCTTATCTGTCGTCCACAGGCTCTTTAAGCACAGAGGGCAATCAGCAAATCTGGTTTCGTGAGCGACTCTATTCAGTATTATTTCATTGACCTCTTGAAAATTATGTATACAGGTCGGAAATTAGCTGGGAAGTTGTCAACCAACTAGTAATGTCCCAGTAAGGCTGGTAGCATGAGTTGGAGCTGTGGTGAGGTAAGATAGGTTGTTCATTGGAAGAGAGTGCACTCAAAATGGTTTCTTGAATTCTTTGGACAAACCATAGTCCAGACATCCACCAGGAAGCAGATAACTTTCCAATAACATTCCAATGATGGCATTCCTGGAATTCTAGTGGTTATTGGGCTTCTTTGCAACAAAGCGTATGGGGCAAAGGGAGCAACACTCTTATATGCCAAAGAATGTGACTGCTTGTGTACAGGATTCAGGGAGAGTGGGAGGGGCCCTAATTGTTGCCTTTTACTTTTCATTGGTCCAGTATCGACTGTCATGTTTGGCTCTTACGACTCAGAATTAATTGATAGATGGATCCAAATTTAAGGGCAATTATTTCTCACAGGCACCCTTTTGATGGCCCACAGCTATGTGTTGTCATACTTGGAGACCCAACAGAGTTCAGAGACAGCCATACGAAAAAGCTCAGCCAAGTCATTTCATTTGTATTGCACAGATGAAACACAGTAAACATAAAGCAATTAACGAATGACAGCAATTTACAAATGACGCCAACACAACTACAAATCACGTATAAACACAACTGGAAACACCTAGAAAATCTAAGGGAATGCGATGTATTTTGTTTGGTTGTTACCGGCATTCAAAACATTCGATGGTGGGGTCGATCGAACCAGGAGTGAGGGTGTTCCGCAACTTGAGCCTAGTCACAGAACAACCAGAATCACCTTTTTGCCTCCAGCGACTGTCACAATGTCATTGCAGTACTTAAGCTATTGTGTTCCAGGGAGGAGAGTGGAGGTCCAATTGAAGTGGGAAACATTGTCATTAGGCTAATTCTAACTCTAATTCTGACAAAGAGCAGTTCCTGATTATGGTAATTAGCCTTGCGACGACAGGGTTCGTTTAATGAACAACTGAGATATTTGGCTAATTGAGTTTCTCGTGTATACGGTATATTTAAAAGTCTATTTCGGTTTAACGAATCAGATGAAGTCACTAGAGTAGCTTGGGTGAAGATGTTAGAGGACATGGCCCGCTTTCGGATCACAACCCTGTATTAAAAATCGACAGCTTGTCCTGGCACAGCCTAGCCCTTTGTAGAGCTAATCAGGTTGCATGTCCGCTTGCTTTTTGTGGCGCCATTGGCTAATGAACTACTGACTGGACTGAATCTCAACCAATGAGGTGCTTTTCCCTCTCTACCTCTCCTCCCCTTATGTGAAATCAACTGCAAAGAAATACATTTCATTCTTCTTCATATCCCATCTCCTGATTCTGTTCTGTGCTAACCTGTCCTGAGAATTACAAACACATACTAGTTCTCTCTCAATCTCAGAATAGCAAACCTGCTAGAATGTCTGCCATGTAAGTCTTTCTTTGTGTGCCAGTTGTACAGAAGAGCTCCAAGTGAGATTTATTTGGGTTCAAAATTAGAGGATTACTTCAAAGTTTCTAAAATTAGGGTTATCTGAAAACAGGCAAAGAAAAATGCAGCAATTTATTTTTTAATCAACTGTAAGAGAAATCCCATAAAACAATATTTAAAATCAGCTGTTACAAGAAACGTTGTACTAAGCTGGGGCTTTTGTGGCACCGCCAAACACTTCACTGTGATACAGTGGTCATAGATTAAAAAGTAATAGTGGTCTTAGAATTAATCATGAATTCAATTTCTTTTCGCCGTGGCAATAGTCGTTACGTCTTCCTATATTGACCTTTCAGTCAACCCATGAGCCCATGATGTGTCTACACGACGTATATGCACTGTCACAGAACTGGGAGATTTAATATAAAGCCACTAACCTTGCCTTTTCTCTCCTATGAGAACGCCCCTTAGATGTGACAGGTGTGTTATTGCCTATAGCCCTAATCCACAGAAGACACCTTAGTGATTTAGCTTCAAACGGACAAAGTCCACACGAGCTATATCCCCTCATCGCCATTACAGGAGATGGAAGTCACAACTTTGACAACTGCAGTTCAAAGAGGAATAAGGCGTGAGGGTTGAGGTGGAGTTGGTTCCTTATATGCCATTCAGTATCCTCAGTATCAAGCCCTAACCCTCTCGCTCTGTGATCGTCTAGCATGTCTTAACTGTAGACCTGGGCTGACCTAAGGTTTATACTAGGAGCAGTAGTCAGAAATAAAAAGAGCTCGCAATTTTGTTTGGATGTGGTGGGATTTATGTCCTTCCAAGACCATATTTATTTCCCTTCATCATACATAGGAGATGTGCCTTTACTTGGCTAAATTATATGGTATTCCTGCCGAAACTACAAGCTACATAAATTGTTTTTTTGTTGTTGTTTTTTTTGCCTTTTTTCTGGTGCGTACTAACTGACAGATTCAATGTAACCTTTACATGAAGCTTTGGGGTAGTCACTATATATTAATAAATCGTTTGTAATCTCAGAAAAATATATATAGAACACCCGGCCCAATCCCTTTAAGTCTTATCTCCTTTCAGTGCCACGTTGCTCTCCACTATGATTCTGTGACCACGGGCGTGACCGTGACATGGTTTTCGACAGGAAAGCCCGATTTTCCTGGTTTCCTGTCAGGTCTGGGCCTGTCACCTGACTGACTGGTTGACAAAACGGTGCTCCCAATAAGAAGCTCCTCAGGAGTTGTTTGTGACATGCCGCTCTTTCAGGCATCGCCTCATTCGTTTTTGCAAATCTCTACTTTGAACGGTTTTGACAGGGAAAGTGAAACATACCGTTGCTGAAGAAGTCGGCAAGCTTTCACTCACCCAGAATATTACCAGGGTGCTATTTCGTAGATTCTGGCTTTTTTAATTATCGCCCCTAAGTGTCCGTGTCATTTTTTCCAGCGGTAGCTGTTAGTGACATAAGTAAATCATTGTTGCTCGTTTTTTTTACTTCACTTTGCGAATCCCACTTAGTTAATAAAATAGATTAATTTAGCCTCAGCCGAGACACGCTTCTTATTTACCTAGTATGAAGACCACTTCCCCCTATCATTGTGCATTTCTCATATTGAATGGTTGAGAAGCTAAATTAGAAACTCCACTTTGAAATTTGACCCACACGCAAGTAAGAGCTATCAAAGAGTCTTTTGTGTGTTTTTCAATATGTGGGTTACTGAAATATCTGCCCACACCTTTATTGAATGCGACGCCGTTAAACCAACAAAGAAGCCAAAACACGATGAAAAACGTAATTTTACGGTCACGTGGAAGCGGTTAGATCCCCGAAGTTCCACAGGTAGCAAGGTGTCTGGTCTCATTCGAGTTTTGGCTCTTTCAAGTATTAAACATTCTGGCTATGCGTTTCAATCCTTCATTTCTCCTCTCACCATCTGTTGTCCACGTTCCGATGATAACATTTACAACTGCAATTGAGTAACTGCGACAGCGGTGACGGCGTCTGACTTGTTTAAAAGACAATGGAACGCCCCCAGCGTTTAGGTTTTTCATGAATGCAGGTTTACACGTGAATTTGATTAATTTTTTGAAGTTATTAAGCAGTTAAGTCCCAGTACTTCTCATTTTCCCACTAGCAGACTGCAATTGCTATTGTCTTGTCTGGACGTTGACATCTTGGCAGAACGGACTCGAGAGAATTTGCAAAGATTTTTGAAATGTGCAATTGACAAATTGTAAATGCGCAGGACGTGGTAATGTTGAAGGCAGTCCTACAACAAATGTTCGTTTCAAGAGATGTAAAGAGACGTCGAAGCACTTTGGCATTGACAGAAAGAGGAAGAAGGGAACCTAATTTGGGTTGTCCACATGCTTCTTGCCCTACTTATTTGATAACGGAAAGTAGACTCAACATTTTTGATTGGGAAAGGTTTAATACTCCAAAATCATCAATACATTTGGTTGAAAGACTACCAGTCCATGTCCAATTGAACAGAAATGGCTATAGGATATGGCAAATAGTGCAATTTCCAGGTTTTTTCGTGCAGCGGAAATCTGTTCTACTCACAACATCCGAGTACTGTAAGAACTCCGGCCTGTGAAAGCCTGTCGTTAACATTCTATAAATCTTAGGATATGGGGAAAATGCAGATTAGATTTTATATTCTATTTATGATAGGCACCTTTATACACACTGGATTTTTGTCAAGTGGACTACTGAGTCTACATTAGGATGCTTGATATTTTTTGGCAACGTTTTCATTCCATTTTACTTTTAGGTATTCACTGGATTATTTACATTTGGATCAACTGCTATTTGAGTATGGGTGCTTTGCATGGGATACTTATCTTCCCCTTGAAAAAACTGATGGAATATCCAATTTTTGGGATCCTACTTCTAGATATGTAGCAGACAAAATGTGTCTTCACTTGGTAATTCTACCCAATCTGAAGGCTTGTTCTGGCCTGTAAATGAAACTAAAGAATCTCTCATTAAGCGTTGCCTGCAACATCCCTCTAAGGCACCCATACCAGGCTATATGTGCATAAAACTGCTATATTTACCGAGATAGAGGTGAGGTCTCTGGTGTTGCTTGACAACAACCAGTTGTCATCTCAGCTCTGTCGCAGTAGGCCATCTATTTGGCCTGTGTTTGTGTCTTGTTCCTCTGTGTCTACTTTGTTTTTGTAAGGGTGAGCTATGTAACAACCCTTGTGTTGCGTTGCCATAATACAACCCCAGATTTCACTGTGCCCATATAGAAGTGTGTTTATCTTTCTTTCTTTTTTTAGGAGGGAGGGGCGGGGGGGGTGCTTCACGATATGTTGTCGTTGTGTTGCATATGTTGTGTGTCTGTGAAATCTCGCACTGGGCTGGGCCTAATCAATCTCTTTTTATAATAGTGTGTTGTGTGTTTATCGATCCATATGTGAAAATGTGTTTTGCCATTTTTGTTGACTATTGTAATGGGTTTTAATCTGTGGAAAAAAAGCAACAAGCAAGAAGACCAAATAAAGGTTTTAACAACCATAAAATTATGGCATCTCTCCTTGATTTATCATTCAATGCCCATAATTAATTAATCACCTAATGGTCTTTATCAGTTTACTTGACTTGCTGCTTTTATGCCTTGTAAATGGTGTGCTTGAATAATGGATAATCACACTTTCGTTATCAGAATAGTCTGTAAAGGCACAGACAATCATTGTAAAAGCCATATTTACAGCTGGATGCATATGTAATGCACGAGAGAAATGGTACAGGGGTACAAAAATATTAGATAATTGAAAGGCCTTTAACATGATGTTTTAAATATGAGGATGTTCCAGTGCTTTCTAGCCATAGCAGGTGGGGATGGAATGAGCAGAGGACACCGCTGAAGTGAGTGCTTGTGTGGATGTGAGAACAAAGAGAGAGAGAAACAGAAAGGGAGTGAAAGGAAAGATATAGAAAGTGAGAGAGAAAGGGAAAGCAAATGGGAAAGGGAGTGTGTGTATCCTCGTGCTTGTGTGGTATGACCCACACCTGTAGGTCAGCCATGACCTCTCCCGCACTGTGTGGGCTGCTATTGGGCAATTATCTCTGTCAGGAGAACAACCACAATCATACATTTTTCACACCGATATGAATACTGTCTCTAACAAAAAGATGAGTCCAACCGCAGACATCATCTGTCGTCAATGCTAGAGGTGTGAGTAGTGTCCCTAATGTGCAGTGTTTCTGATGTAGGTTTTTCATTTTTGACTGTCGTCGTGTGCAAAGGGATGAGTCTTACATAACAGCTCTGCCCATATATAAACACATGAAAAAATCCAGAGTGTAAAATGTTCACACACGGTCGTTAAATAGGAATCATTTCCAGGGTTTGTTGTTCAGGACTACACAGAAAAAAGAGCGTCAGGAACACAGGCTGAATCTGACATTATCACGCACATCTCTTGCAATCAACACACGAGTGAAAAGGG
The DNA here is from genome assembly GCA_036571765.1 of Plecoglossus altivelis. Classification (NCBI taxonomy): domain Eukaryota; kingdom Metazoa; phylum Chordata; class Actinopteri; order Osmeriformes; family Plecoglossidae; genus Plecoglossus; species Plecoglossus altivelis. Next base: position 1,047,618 of record BROE01000023.1, read on the forward strand.
TTGTATTTCCATATTAGCTTGGTGAAGAGATAGACATATTGAACATGACATGTTTATGAAAGCCTAAACTTCCTATAGCAATAAAGAACATTGACCTCTTATTGATATCGACAACATCTATTCATCTGAACATTGAGAGAGAGCCTATTGAAAGGCATTTATGATCTACGGTTGTTTTTTTGTACGTTGCAGCACATGGAAGACTAAACTGAACAGACTCTTGGTTCAATATCCACATGCAACATCCCCCCCCTCTACATTGATCTGATACCCCAAAACAGACCTCCGTGGTCATTCTGGAAGAACTCATTCAGACTCCACAACAAACTCTCCACGACTGTCTCTTTTCCTCTGTCTTTCTCTTCACTCTTCTATTCCCCTCTGGTACCCCTTTGAAGTGCTCCAATTTCTTTGACGAAACACTTTTATGAAGTTGCAAAAGATCTTCAGCCCAAGAAGAGATCAAATTTGCCTTCATCTGGATCCATAACGGGCGCACTTACCTTGTTCATCTCACTGTAATGCTGCTCAGATCACCAAGTTTAAGAAATCACATTTAGCCTGTTTAGTTTATTTCCGCCTGTGCCAGGGCCCCTCAAGGAAAACTCCCTTTTCCAAACTTTTTAATTTCTTTTCTTAAATGAATTTTCCACCTCAGTTAGACTTTTATTTCAAATGATCTTCCTTTACTAGTGGATGGGTTCTCACATACCAGTGATCCCAAACACCAGAAGTCTGCAGCATGTCATTTAGTGTCTGTGTTAGAAGCTAGTTTGTTTGAAGGTGCTATCATCCTGTCAGATGCCTCACACATTTAACGAAGAGCAGTGACATTTTTTAATCAAAAATAAATACATTTCCTGTTTATCTTTTCCACTTTATTCCCTATCCTACAGTCATGGGTAGTAGTCACTTGTAGTTACAAGAGAGAGAACAGTAGAGGGCAGTCATCTAGTGTACATCCACTTCTCTGGAGAATCCTCAACATGGGCCATGTGGTGCGTTCGACATTATCAATCACTACGATTTTTTTTGTCAAGGCCTGACATTCCAAACAGACTCAGATCTTAAGAACACAGTGATCTGCCAAAACCTAAATGACGTTGGTTGTCGTTAGCATTGAATTGTAACATGTGTGTGTTTTAAGCAAACGATTTCAGACCACTTGCATTGCATTCCGTTGATCTGGGACAGTTCGCTGTCTGTCTAATGATGTTGTGAGAACGTTGAGCCGTTGAACGCTCACCGTCTGTAGAGAGCTACCATAGACCCTGATTGACAGATTTAGAACGTGGAAATTACAGACGAGACCACATTATGTAAATCCATGCAGAACTCTGCTGCGTCGCCAAGACGAGACTTTGCTTGGTGTCAGTAATGGGTGAATAGAAAATAGTGTTTCTGCATTTTCCTTGTGTACTTAGGTGGATTCGATTTTTGGATTAAAGTGTTTCTCTGCGGTACTTTTTCCTGTAATCTACTTTGTAACATTACTTTATTATCTCCCTTTGTGACATTTAACAAAAAAGTCACCTTTTGTAATTAGGTTCACACACACCCTTCACAAGAGACTCAGGGCTACCTACTCGAGTTGCTGGGCTCTGATATCCCCTTGCCTAAAACGACAACAAGAACTTTCCAGACATTACTAATTCTACTGTATGTGTCGGCGTGAAGAGACGGGACCGTAGAGAAACGCCCGGCAGCACTCAAACAATTAACCACTCACACAACTCGAGTGCCAAAGAAACCCAACCATTTCGTGGATGCTGATAACAGAATCGGAATAAATCTGCATGAAATACTTCAGACAGGGAAAGTATTTGAGGGTAAATATTTTAGTTGGCCTCAGTGCTCGTCTGGAGAACGATTACATGCTTCCTCAATGGATCTAAATAGTCTTAAGACAAGCTCCATTATTTCTTCTCCATTTGAATACTGAGTCATGTTAGCTGGCTGTGTCACACAGCACGGGTTTGTTAATAAATGTCACTCTGTGCGTACAATGACTGGATTTCAACGGGGACGCTGGACATTTTGTCATACAGTCAACAATACAATAACAAAACAATACAATGCCTAAATCCTGTTTTAAAAGATGACTAAGGTGCAATGCAATGTACGATGTGGATAAATGAATGTGTCCTCTGCAGCAAACAGCAAAACACAGGTTTAAGACCAGACATATTTCCACATCAGCCAAAAATAAGCTAAATTAAAACGTCAACTCCAAAAGAAACAAAGATAAGCCTGAATAGATGAGGAGGAGAGGAAAAGCAGGAGAGAACAGGACACTGGAAAATAGAAAATCTCACACACAACAGTCTCTTGCAAAAGCCTCACACACAACAGCACCAGGAGGAATATAGATAAACATAAAGATGGGAAGAGATATAATCCAACTGGTACTACAGTGGATGCCTTCATATTTGGGTATATTTTCTCTTTACAACTCTGTCCCAGGGGGGAAAAAAGCATCATTTTGATTCATGGACCAAGGTAGTGCAATTGGACGTTTTTAAGAGGGCTGGTGTATGCAGGGTAAGCTGTTATACTTACAGGCTTAATAGATTGTGTTCTTAAGAACCATTCATAGCCTGTTCTCTGTGGAAAGGAATGACGATGTGTTGCCTTTCTCAGCCAGGTCCCGCTTTCTTATCCAAATGAAAGTCCATTCATTTTCCTTTTAGCACATAATGAATTTATTTCTATTTATACTGTACGTTAACTTCACCATAAGCCTTCCGCGTTCCATTTTCTTCACTTCTTTCCTTTTTTTCTTTGCTACTTAAACTCCTCTGCATTATTTTTCCGTCTTATTGTTGCCCCCCCCACACACACACCTCCCTCTCTTTTCCTTGTCTCCTTTGCTGAGTGATTCATGCTTACTTTGCGAGGTCATCCCTCCTATTGTGCTCCGTCATCTCCATGTCTGCTTAATGAGAAGGTTACTAAATAGGATTTCCACCTGTTCTAGAGCCCCCCTCCCCCCACAGTGTATACAGTAGTATTGTTTTTCACCTGAAAGTATGTTTGGGCAAAGCCATAGCCCACACAAACTCATTAGATGGTAAAGTTGACTACCCTAATGAGCAGAAACCAGTGTTTGTGTGTGCGTTTGTGTGATGGGAAACCTAGTTTGTCTTCAAAGACTAAATCAGAGTTAGGTATGCTTGTTGGATACTACTTCAATGCCATGGTGGTTTAATTAGAGTACTCTACACAGTAGTTGACCTAACATGGATATGCCCTAACAAGCACATGCTTATGTGTCCTTCATTTGTTCTGCATAAATAAGCATATTAGTAATTTGATATGGGGAAAGATGAGCTAATAGCAACGATGTAGCTTATTGGAAGGTAGTATCCATCAGAATATTGGTGTCTGTCTGTGTGTGTGTGTGTGTGTGTGTGTGTGCGTGTGCGTGTGAGGGGGTGTTCCACTGTGTTTAGCTGTGTATGTAGGGGGTTATATATTTGATAGGCTTTGAGTCAATGTCTTACATCATATGGATTGGGCAGGGCTATGTTTGTGGCTTTACATCCCAAGCACATTATCACACACACACACTCACACGCTCAGTGGTAGTCAGGCCTGGTTGCCATAGCAACTGGGCAAAAATAGTAAGGAAGGATGGAACACACATCTTTCCCATACTCTCTCTTTCTCACATACACACGCCAGCACACACTTCTAGACTTGCACCCCTGAGAAATCTTGCAATCTCAGCTTCACGTCTTTCCCATATGTCTCTTCCCTGCTCTCATCCCCATCCTATCTGTACCCCTCACTCCTTGTCTTTCTCCCTCTCTCTCTCTCTCTCTCTCTCTCTCTCTCTCTCTCTCTCACTCTATTACTCTGCTTGTTTCACCTCTCTTTTTTCCTCTCTCTGACTCCCACTCTGTTTTTTCTCTTCGTTCTCTCTCTCCATTCTTTTTCTCACCCTCACTCGCACACCCTTTCTCTCTCCCTCTACTGTAAGACAATAGTTCACCGACACACAGATTGATAGGTGGACACGGTGTGAATGGCTCTATTCCACTGATGGGATGATTCTACAGTGGAAAGGATGGTACCTGTTCATCCATCATTCTCTTCCCTGCTTTCAGTCTAGCTGGACTCCAATTCCAATTTCCCACTCTCTCTCTCTCCTATTTTTTCTTTGTTATTCTCTCTTTGCAGCATATACAATACACACTTTGAATCCCCTTCCTCTAATATAAGTAAAACCTCCTGTACCCTGGGGGTGTTTACTACACTTTCACATCAACATTCCCTGTGTCCCAAATAGCAGATCTCTATACTTTATTCAAAATCATATCAAGTTTGTTTGACAAGTGCTTAGTATTTCCATGCCAGGATGATGTCCTAGATACATTACACACACGCTGATACATTACACACACACACTGAAGTACCTCCCAAATATGTAATAGGCCCAGTAGAAGCATTCTGATTGTGAAACTAGAGTAGTGATATGTTTTCTTTATTATTTTGGTGTTGATTTTAAGTTTATTTCAAGGTCTGGGATTGCCAACCTCTCCTATGGCCATCCATAAATTTGAAACCACTGAATGGATTACACGCTCCACCTTAGGCTACCATCATGGAGAGTTTCCGCATCGATATTCTCTACTTACCTGTCTCACGGAAAAGCCCTGCTTACACGGATCGGCTGGCGCCCAATTTCACCTCGCTTTTGTGGCACCTGAATAAACTCAGATTTTTCTTTCACAATCCAGAAGCTAGAGGGAAGATGTTTCATTGGATACGCATTCCTTATCTGTGCGCAGATTTTGCCCTCTTGCCCTCTCCATGATTGTTTGATCGATTTGTTGACCAATTTTGATCATTTTCTCATCAGCATGTGTGAGACAATGTGTCATGTGTCAAGTTACTCATTTGAGGAAACTATGCACAGAACCTGTGGCAGCGGCTGTCCTCCAGGACTGCTCTAACCAGCTGGCTGACATCTCCACTACAATGATTCAAACATTGTCCCAGTCCACAATCCCTGCATGACTCAAGACCACCTCTTTCATCCCCATGCTCCAGCAACCATCACTTGTCTGAATGACTTCTGCCCCATAGCACTCACTTTCATTTCCATGAAGTACCCTGGGAGCCTGGTCATCGCCCACATCAAAAACACCATTCCCCCCCACACTTGACCCTCATCAATTTGCCCAATACAAACCCCCAGCACAGGGCCCCCTCAAGGCTGCATTCCGAGCCCTCGCCACCACAACCCTCTTGCACTTGCAGACATGGCCGTTGTTTGTATGATGGACCTGGCACCACCACCCAGCATGGTGGGCCTCCTATGATCTTGTGCTCAGCATTCAGAAGACTAAGGAGACAATCGCGGACTTCAGGACATCCAGAAGTTGCAGCCACCCCCCAGTGCATCAGTGGAGCCTGTGTTCACGGTTCATGATGTGCGTAATGTTTCTAATGTTATAATGGTCTAGTTGTATTCAACCCAAGGACTAACCTTTGAGTGAAGAAAGGATCCCAATAATATTTTGTTGTGTTGGAGTTGGCTCATACAGGACCTCTCCTGGACATTGAAAGCCATGTTAAGAAGGTCTGATGATGCCTGTATTTCCCAGGAAGGCTGGGAATGCTCGTTCATCACCCAGAATACTGTCTAACTTGTACCACTGCCATGGAGAGGCAAAGACAGTATCCTGCCGAGCTGCATGTGTGGTATCCTAACTGCGTATCAGCAGACCAGAAAGCCCAGCAGCGGGTAGTCAAGGAAACCTTGTACATATCACCAGTAGCCAACTCCCAGCCATGAAAGACCCATTCATGTCAACCGCTACCTGCAAGTAGGTTTTCCAATCGGCAGAGATCCCACCCGCCCCAACCACTGTCTGTTCTCCCCTCTGCCGGCAGGTAGGCACTGCAAGAGCCTTTGAACCCCCATCACCAGGCTCAGAAACAGCTTCTTCCCCCAGGCTGTCACCCATCTAAAACTGGCCACCTGCTGAAGTTCGTTCACTCCCCCCCCCTCACCCCAATGACCCCCCCCCCCCCCAAGTTTTACGCCCATCAATGTTTTCTCACCAACCCCGATTTCTGTATATTTTTGATGTATACATCGGTCATATTCCTTATCAGCCTGGTGAATTTAGAAGGCTGTCTTAATATAATCTCTGTATGGTGACTCACCACACTTTTCACACCATTTTGCAGTCACATGGTGGAGCTGGTCTTGTTGACATCCGGCTACACAATGGCATTAGACTATACACCAGACTTGCTGAACCTGAGATTGTTAGTTGGTATCCTGGAGTGTTAGCTGGTAACCCAGAGTGTTAACTGGTACCCTAGGGTGTTAGCTGTTACCCAGAGTGTTAACTAGTAACCCAGAGTGTTAACTGGTACCCTAGGGTGTTAGCTGTTACCCCAGAGTGTTAACTAGTAACCCAGAGTGTTGACTGGTACGCCAGAATGTGCCTGGCAGGTTAGACTAGAAAGTGCTATTGCATTTCAGTTCTGTTTGTCCTGTAGTTGTTTGTGTTAGACCAGGTATGATGAGGTTTACTCTGTCTAGTTCACATTGTGGCTTTTACAATCCTCAGGATATTGATATTTTCATGCTCTGTTCATTGATTTGAGTTTCGATTTAGCTGCCGCACACGTTTGGTTTGCTTTCATTTGGTTCATCTCTATCATTTCCTCATCTCCAGTTGGTTCCAAAAAGCATGTTTTTACTACGTGTTCAAAATATTAGTCCAGGCTTTTAGACATATGGTGTGGAACATGATTTGTTCGAAATATCAATGAAAGCAAACTCCCTGTCAGCTATCTCTTCCAGTCCACATGTCTCTGGTAGAGCTGTCTCTCTGCTTGGCTCTGCCCCATCCACTCACACACAAACGTGCATTTGACTTGTAAATTGAAGATCTATTTGTGTCTTGCCCACGAGGGGCTGTCAATAAGTCCGTCAGCGACACAGCTTGTAAATCCATGCGCACAGGCGGCTATGCGAGAGAAGCGAACATGAGTAGGCATGTAAATCCATTCCTCGCCACCGTCACAGCAGAGAGACGGTGGCTTGTGAATCCGCATGTGGGGCATTAAAGACAAGGAGGTTACTGGGGAAGCATCAGAGGAAGTCTCCTGTGGTCAGGACAGACTGGTATGTCATCCCAGAGACTCCCCAGCGGCTAGGAGAGAGAGCCTCTGGATCAGTTACAAAAGAGCCACCCCACCGAGAGACTGAGTGAAGTGGGGAGCCAGGGCCCAACTGAGAGGAGGGTCCGCCACAGCAGAGGCAAGGCCTTGATATGGACTGGGATGGCCACAGCCCACAGCAGATGTCCACCATATTGGTTTGTTTGCGTTTGGAGAACTGTGTGTCTCCCAGCTAGCACATGGTGTACTTACAAGGAAAGCACGCACACACGCCTGTGTTTGTATACGCATCTATAGTTTTGTTTTGTTCAATGAGTTAAAAAACCCATAAATAAATGTGTAGTTCGCTGCCATCATTAGTAAGCATCGCACACCTTTAGGTTACTGACTTTAGAAAAACCAGAGTACTGGTTGATTCCTGTAAACAATCCTTTACATTTCTTTTAATAGGGAATTGTGGTGTGAAAAGTATAGGCCCTCTTTCTGAGCGAAGCTGGTTCTGGCGCGGAACTCAGTGTCACGTCATCAGCCGATGTCTATCACGCCATCGCTGCAGGTGTGTTGTTTATAGGTAGGTCCAGGCCTTCGCCTTTACGGGACATTAATACTGCATGCATTCGCTGTCTAAACATACATCCTCACACATACATTATTGTGTAATTGCTGCCATACTCAACCATTCCCACCTCTGTATCTCATCTAAAGGACGTTTTTCATGCACTGCAATCCATGACTGTGTAACTAGTCACAGACTATTTATTTGTAAAATGTGTTTCAATTAGTTAGAAAGACTCTCCAGCGAAGGCACCGGCATCATTGTCTTTCTGCTATCTCTGGAAGAGGGAGTCCCGTACTGAATTGTTCCTTGGTTTTCTGCCATCTTGAGGGTGGATTTAGGAAGGTTATCAGTACTGATATATTGCCTTCTGCGAAGCCTTTTGACTTTACTTGATAAAAGGGCTATACAGTTTGATTTGATGTCCACCATGGAATTTTTATAATCTGTTAGCTACCTTTTTTATTATGTATACTATGATATGCCCGCTGCCTCAAGGCAGGCATTTGTTCCTCCTAGAACTACACCACATCTCCATCGACACAAAAGGTTGAATCGATATATGAGTGCAAGAATTGATTGAAGGCATTGTTTGAAATTAAATTTGCCATCTGATATTTAACTTTACACGTATCTAATATACGTATATATAATGAAATGAACTATGTTATATAAGCATAGCTACAGATCGTTAACAGCTGTTGAAACACCCATTAAAATTAATTTCACTCCATGCACTCAGAGTTAGTGTTTTATCTTGATTATAGTTGCAATTGCTCATTAATTGTCTGAATGAGTTCACAGAGTATACAGTATTACAGGTTTTTCTGTATTAGTATGAAAAGTGTTATGTATTAAGAAAATAATATTCTGTTTCATTAAATATGGATACAGCCGGTCTGAATGTACCCAGCAATAACTAAGGTTGTTACAGACCTGGAGATGGTTTCTAATTTTGGACATGTAGTAGCTACCACTGATGTATCTGAAGACTAGCACTATCATATTGTTCATGCTACTCACACTATTCTGATCCACATCCTTTCGTGCAGCAGACATGAGACAACAGAACAATAGCTTGTACTGACATGGAGGCTTTAATTTACAGTGATGACAAGTTCAGAATGAGAATCTATGGTTTGGGGCAGGGCAGATCCTCCACGTAAAAACACCTAAAGCTGTGTTGCAACACATGCTGTGTTCAATTTGAAAATACTTGCTACATGTTACTATGACACCCGGTGCATCTATGATTTTGGCATTCATGCTTGTACTTTGAAGAGAGGACACTTGTGTGTTTATTCTCTTTAGACTCTGTAATAATATGTATCTTTATACGCTCATATTCTTCGCACATGTACAATACTCTTTGCACATGCACATCGGTAAGTATTTGTACAGTTTGTATAGTTTGTATCCTGTTTAGTTTATGTATAGGAAATTTTTTATATTTATTTTAAATTGATTGTTGTTTGCCTGTACTGTTGTATGTCTGTACTTCTGTAGCACTGTGGCTCTGTGAGGCATGACATTTCATTCCACTGTATGCACCCGCATGTAGCAGAATGACAATAAAGCACAACTTGACTTGATTTGACTTGACTTGACTATTTGGTAATTTCCAGATATTTTCCAGTTTTTCGAAACAAATAAAAACGTTTTGCAAAAGCGTGTTTTATTGCCAGATGTAATGTGTAATGTCATAGAAGTGACACCAAACACACTAGTAAATGATCTACAGTACATCATTTACCACTGATATACCCATTTGTCATGGTTCTGTCTTTTTACTTGTGGAGGGTCCACATTTCAGACATATATTCCCAAGATGTTACTTCTAAATCCCTGTACTGAGAAAGGTACTAGACAATAGAGAAATGTTGTAGTATTGTCTTCAAGGGTAATACTGTCTACCCCTCTGTCTGAGGGATCACACACAGACATCACACACACATACACACTTCACAAAGCCAATTTCAGTCCCTGATTCCAGAGATTGAGTCTAATAAACATTAGCAGGCGTCACAATCTTTCTCTTTCTCTCTCTCTCCCAGTATTTTCACGGTGTCGGCTGCTGAAATGATGTCATGGCTGATCGTTTGTTGAGGAAGTGATGTCAGACACCTTGTGAAATCTTGAGTCTTGTGTACTACTTTCTCAACAGTTTGTAGCTGGAGGGGGAAAACATGCTTTGTTTTGATGACTGGAACGAAGCATGAGAGACTGAACAATGGGCATTTTGGGAGGAAATGAAAGACGAAAGTCTCCTGATGAGCTATGGTAAATGAGTTGAGATATTTGATGGTCTGTCATGTGGTTGTCCTTGTACTATATGTGTGTACTATATGTGTATGTGTGAAAAGGGGGCAGGGCAGAGGACCAATAGGGACGATCTGTTTGTTGGAAGAAGAAACATGATGAAATAGGGGGGAAACACCAACAAAATCCTTTGAGCAGCTTTGATCCTGGTCTGTGTGAAGTTATGATGCTGGTGATCAAGCGATCCTTTTTTTTAACCCACCTTATGGAAGTCCTTCAGCTGCAAGCTTCTCAAACGGTGTCATGTAGGTCAGGATCCTTGGTTTCAGGGTTTTCCCTTCATTTTTGTTTTACTCTTGACCAGTCTCCCTGTCTGACGTTGCTTGAATATCAATACATATATTCTTACAGCAACCTGGAATAATCTAAATAGGTCGCAAACCAAACTAAAGATAACAGACACCGTACATTAAGCTAATGCCATTTCATTGTGTAAATGCATTTCTTTGTTTGTGTTCATCCCATTTGATGGATTACTTCCCTTTCTGGATAGATGAAAGAATGGCATGATGCTCTGCGTGTGTTCTTGGGAATCAACAATAATTAACACCTTTCCATTGTCTGCCTAACCTTTATGTTCTGCTGTGGAAGAGAGTTTTGACCCAATACCATGCTGGTTGTGTTCTTCTGCTGGAGCTCAACTGACAGCGGAGAGGATGGTTATTTATGAAGGCATAATGTGCCCTTCTATCTCTGTTTGATAAGCCAAATGGTCTACATGAATTTCAGCCTTCCATCTTTGTCCACTGAAGGATGAATGCAGATGTCTAGACACCTTCAGTTGCTTCATCATTAAATTATAAAATGTAATACAGTTGAAAAATGTATCTAATTGCTTTATGGATAGACATCAAGGCCACAGATGTGGGTTTGTATACAATATTTCCTGGATGAATAACCAGAACAGACCACGCGACACATTGCTTTAAGAAGTATATAACCAAGTGTATTCCCCTCTGTTAATGTACACATATTTAGAGTCATCTCACTGGAACACTTTACAATAACATTTAGAAAGAACAGGAAGATACTGGGAGGAGTATGATTGGGAAACAATGAGAACTGAAACCAGACAAATCCCAATGAAGAAGGAAAATATGAATGAAGCTAGAGGGCCATTTTGACACAACAGCCTTTTTAGTCTCTAGCAGTATAGACAGAGATAGATATAAAACAATAGAAAATAGAGAATGGATGGATACCGCTTGGTCTTCAGGTAATGGATACATACAATCTGCCATTGCGAGAGATGAGGAATGGATGATGGACAGAAATGGGATGACAGCAGGAGAGGATGAAGACAGGAGAGTATTTCTTTCTCCTGGAAAGGAGAAAAGTACACAGGTTCATGTTTGCAATCCAAATCACATTTTGTTCGATTACCCCCTCAAAAGAACATTAATTCAAATTTTCCAGAATCAATTATCGTTGTCATTTTTTTTCAGGGATGATAATAGGGAAAAACATTTGTCTTAGTAATGGGATGAAAGATTCAAATATTTAGACATTTCACAAACTTTTTTTTCAAGGTTTTTCTTTTCTTTTCATGGTACAGTTTTCTTTTTAATAGAGTTGAGAAAATTGGAATACTAGAGTTCTGTTGTACATCATCAAGGGGACAGGAGTCCTCCTTGTTATAGGTGTATTTGTGTTTTCACTGAAAGTCTCTCACTGGTTTCTTTGCTTATTGGCAGCCATTAGTCCTGGCCAATGCGAGGCCATTTTAGATGCGATATAACGTGTGTTCACGCCGCAACAGACGTGGAACAGTGGGACTCCAGCAAAAACAAACTCACAAACTCCATAAAATGTCTCTCATTTTCTTGTCTCACAAACAAAACCCAAAAAAGCAAGAACTCAAACGAAACAGTAAAGAAAATAGCACTCTGTCCCGTTCTGTGTTCTCATCTTCTCTTCCACCTATTCGGCTGCTGCTTCCAGTGACTTTGAAGCTCACTCAGAGTGTGTATGAAGAGAGGGGTGGGGGCGGGAAATCTGTCTTAAGTCTAGCGTCCATCTTCTTTATGTCTGTCAGCCAGTCCTCGGAGGCACTCACACTGTAGTGTGAATTCTCATCTTTCGTACGCTCTCCATTTTAGTCCATAGATTTTTCTGAAACGTCTATACATATATTTATATTTATATAGAACAGAGTCATTTTGCTGCTGGAGGTTTTTTCTGTTTCTCTGTGATTAGTACTGAAAGATGGGACTCAAGTTCCTGGATAAGCCCATTGGAGGGCGCTGTGGAGGCCCCCCCCGGAAACACACGACAGATATCTGCTGGAACGAAGAACGACCAGGGGTATGGCCTCAAGTTTGGCGGCTAAACTTACGGTAGCATCCGTTGGTTCGGAGTGGTTCTCACGTGGGTGCTAGTTTAACGTTATCATTTTTTTTGTTTTTTAACTCCACAGAAAAAAACGTTATCTCTTTTTCGTAAATGAATACTACATGCTTGAAACACAGCAGAAGAATGTTGCGTCACCTGCTGAGCACCTTGGGCTAGGAGAGAAACAGGGCACAAGTGACAGAGAGGGAGTAAGGAGAGTCGATGAAAGACAAGCGAGGGAAAGCTGAATACTTGGAGAGGGAGCACGACGCAGTTTCTGTATGTTGGCAGTATTCAGATGTTATATCGCAGAAGGTTTATCATTTAGTTCATTTGGTTATATGAAGTTCATGTACAACCTCTAATAAAAGAACTAAAAACAAAACATCAAATCAACATGATCTACAAGGCCTTTTTGCTTGAATACTGTTGGTGTTTTTCTTACAGTATTTTCTTGCTTGTGAATTAACATTTGGTAGGACTGTTGGCACAGTGTAATATTTTAAGAATGGGCAAAAAAGATATAAATCAGGTATAGTTTAGTTAGATGTAGAAACTGAGGATAAACTATTCACAGCCAATCTTTTTTCTATTACTTCTGCTTTGATGCTACAAAGACTTAAAAGGAATAACGTGTTTTGGTTACAAGTTAACACGTTCAACAAAATGGAAAGACACTCCTCTTAATCATACTGCGTTACCTACTCCTTCAGCTACATCTCTTTCTGTCTCTTTCCCCTGCTCTCTCTCTCTCTCTCTGCACTCCTTTCTCTCCGCCTCTGTCCGTGTCTCAGCCTGGGCGGATCAGACGTAGTACTCCTTGTCTTTGTTCTTCTTGTTCTTGGTGACAGTCTTGGCAGTGCTGGGCTGTTTCTCCTTCACCAGGGCTCCGTTGCTTTGCGTGGCTGAGTTGCTGATGTAGTTGCGGCTCTGATCCACTTGGTAGGAGCCCTCGTCGCGGTTGCGGTACTTGTACATGGCGTAGAGCAGGATGAGAATGCAGAGGGCGGCCGCTGCCACGATGCCCACCACCATGCCTGTTGTGCTGCTGGACTGCTGCACCTCTACAGCTCCTGGAAGGCCTCTCTCTGGAGATGTGGGGTCTGGGGTGGGAACATGGGGGAAATTGGGGGGGTATGTTATACCTGGGATGTGACGATGGCGGTTGTCGGGGTCAGAAGACGATGGGTGGGCAGGCGGCAGCAACACCTGGTCCCGGGTGTTCATTTTCCCAGCGGGGATGTTATTGGGGCCACCCCCAGCCACGCTCCCCCCGCCGCTGGGCTTGAGGCGGGGGCCGAGCTGGTCTGGGTTGGCTGTGGGCGTGGAGGAGAGGGGCGGGCGGTGGGAGTTTGGGGGACGGTGGGAGAAGTGGCGATCGCGGGGGTTCTGGACGCCGCCCTCGGCGGCGGGTGGTGGGGGGAGGACTGTCCTATCGGTGACGAGGGGAGAATTTTTGTAATAATCCTCGTCATCTGACTCGGTCATCTCGCCTGAGCCGTAGGCGGACACCTCGATGGCCTCCTCGCAGTCCTCCTGGTCCAGGGGGCAGGGGGGCCGACCGTTTGGGAGGGGTAAGGACTCTTTGGTGGTTTCAAGGAGGGTAAGGAAGGGGTGGTAGGTGGGGGGAGGAGGGAGTACTGGGTAGCGGGTGGCGATGGAGGGGGGGTCTAGCGAGTCCACGGTAATTATAGGCAACACTATTTCACCTCCTAGGACAAGAAAGAGACAACGGAGGGAAAATAGTGTTATTGGGAACCTGAAAATGACCCCCCATCAAAGCATAAAAAAGAAATTATAACAACAGTCAAAAAAAGACAGCAACACAGGTAACCATTATTAGAACAGCACTAAAACTTAACATGAGGTTAGTTATAAAAGTTAGTTAAAGTTTAGTTAGTCTCTAGCTCTCTATTTAAGGAGGTGATCTGACTAGCCACTGTCTGTCCTGTCATGAAAACAGGGTATAAATGCACTGTAGTAACTGTAAAAACTATTGTATAATAGTCTGACTCTCTTTCCTAACTCCCTGGCCTAGACTAAGTCTAACTACATAGAAAGATTACCCTTGTACTTGTACAACATGTTAAAGGTTATAGGGACTACAAACAGCTACAAACATCTACAAAACAAGCTAACCTTCCCTATCAAGTTCTCTACACTGCTCTAAGCTGTCTACACTAGCGCTGAGTTCTGTTGTCTCTGATTGGTTAAATAAGATAGCAAACCACGGAGTTCAGGTCACTTACATCAACAAATTGGCCGCATGATTTTTGCATGAAAAAAAAATTACAAAAGAAAGCTGTGTAAGATTGTTCTCGTATAGTAATAAACAACTTTCCCCCCATTTCTTTTTTTGAAAAACAAAAAAATCCTTTGCTAATTCATTCTGTCTTTCATAAAGACTGGGTATCTGTCTCCTTTTCCCTTTGAGCATGGTGACTTCTACGACTCATTTATAATGAGTTTAATCTAATGCATGTGCAAGCCCCAGAGACGAGCTGCAGGAGACGCATGCCCCTCACTTCCACCCCAAACTGAGTCCACACAGTACAGTAAAGATGCTACATTTAGCCCTTATCCCCACCTTTGTTTAGATGTTTGTTTTTGTATGACCCAACTGTCTCCCGCTAAACATGCTAAATAAGGAACACAAATATTCCTCAACTTTTTTTTGCCAATTACCAACATACATACTTCTTCTTTCTAAAAATCACTATTCCTTTGCATGTAAAATTCAGTCTCCGAAGAGACTAAAGATAATTCGCAAACAACTTCTTTTACTCTCTTTTGTACCATAATTACACCCAGAGTTAATTAAACATTGTTGGGTGAGCAAAACAAGAATTTTCAGAATGTTAATTCAGTACAAAAGTTAAGATTTGTGATGTTGAAGATAATGGGGAAAATGTTAACAGTACATGGCACAGTATCAATAAAATATTACATTTCTTTAATAACAATTTGAGGCCTTCGGCAGCATCCATGTAATTGTGTTAGGGTCAGAAGCACAAAAACAATTTGTAATAGTAGGGAAAATTAAATGATTAGGACATAATTTCCTTGGAACAAGGTAAGATTAAAGCAAGACAGGACCACATGAATGCTAGTATAATCAGCAGAATATCATGACCACGGCTTTTGTTTAGAGTTGATGAGGTAAAATAATGCGACTATTAACAGCTTGGCAAATTATTTTCAATGTGTGAATGTAAGAGTGTCAACTATAAATTGTTGTGGATTAATGTGAGGGGCATTTTGGGGTTTGATGCGGTTGTCACCTGAGGTCAAATACATCACCAGTACTCAAGCCCTAAAACTTTAAAATCTCAGACCTGGAAAAATACATAAAACCACTTTTCCCCTCAGAATGAAAGGACATTGTTACTCAAGAAAAACACATTTTTTTCTCTAAAACCTAAAAAAAAGATTAGCAACGACAAGCAATACAGTAACAGGCTTTGAAAAGCAGAAAATGAGACAAGCTGTAAAGAGTAACGTTAGTATTTCCATCTTTTAACCTTACAGAACCCCCTCCAACTGCTGTTTCGTACTTAGTACGTACGTAGTTTATAATAGATTAATGCATGTATCTGTGTTTGAAGGCTGAGGTTCACTTCAAAGGCAACAATTAAGTGTGGCTGTAGATATTTCCGACTAGAAAAATATGAACCTACTGTTCAATAGCTATTATTATTTTGCCATCTTCAACATGTGAATACACTAGCTCGTGAGTAGAGTACGTGTTATGAAAAATCTCAAAGTCTAACTGGATTCCTTCAGAGAATAATCTTGAACAGTGGGCTGAAGAGAAGATGGATCTGTCGCTATCTTTGCCTCACCATCTATCTCTGTGACTGTGATGTTGCCAGAGCTGGATTTCACAGTGTGTGCCCGCCTCTCTGCTTGGTTCCAACCCCCCTGCTGAGTGTGGCCACTGTGCGTCCCACTTACAGGTGTCTGACATTGAAAAGTGTTGTGAAGAACCCAGAGCGTTTAACTCCATGAAGTCATTCAACATCTGGCAGGCTGATTGCAGAGTGAATCACCGGAGAGGTGGTTAGGTGAGGTGATTCAAACAATTTCTTCTTCTTTCACGACAAGTTACCTTTTAAAACATGTTTTTATTAAAAATGAAGTCTACAGACAATTTGTGTTTTGCAATTGCTGAAATGTAAGTGTTCTTTAAAAAGGAGAAGTTGAATCCTTCCACCTTCTGCGAGTCAAAGACTGACGTAGTGAAGTTCTCAGCCCCCACACACAGAGCACATTTGTCTCATCCCTTCAATTTCCCATTCTCTTTTTTTCTTTTCATGTCTCTTCCTGTATTCACAGTCAAGGTCCTATCAACAACTCTGCCATGGCTCAGCCCCTCCCATAACTGTGCCATGACCTCTCATATACAGATTCGGATTGGTCAGACAACACCTATTGTTTGTCTAAAGCAGCCTCATTCTATATAAAAAGGCTGGTGTGAATATATGCACACATTCCAACATGCCCCCCTCCCAGTCCGTCTTTGAACTGAGAACTGCCAAGGAAAGTGCATTCATCCAACCCATTTTCCAGAACATTGAAGAGATACTTGACTTGATTCTTGACCGCCTCTCTGCAAAGTGGTTTGACCTGCTGACGCTATGAGTCATGTTAGCTTGCAGTAACTTTTGCTAAGGTGTAATGCGTTCCCACACTGCACAAGCACAACACACAGCCTTTCCTCACTTGCACACGCGTGCACACTCCACACGACTAGCAAGAATGACTCATCTTTTGAAAACCAGTTCAATTGACTCGAAGGACTGTGCACCTCCCCTAACATGAACGTGGCAGATGGCTACTGATGCTTCTATAATGGGGCAAAGACCACAAAAAACATCACTGGCTGAGTTGTTCTGCAGATCATGGCTGAGTTGTTCTGCAGATCACGTTGCCTGGCGAGCAGACCTTTGAAATATTCACCATAAATAGACCGTCTAGAGCAAAGACATGCTTGAAATACAACCTTCGCTTCTCTTCTGAGATGATAAGCACAACCTTCGCTTTCCATTCCAAAGCAGTTCACGCCCTAAAGATGACAATTATGCAACACAAAAAGTAACGCATCATTTGAAATTTAAGATGCGAAAATTACCTAAATAAACAGCTCATTTGATGTCATGGGATCCCTGGGGCTGGGGATATCTATTTTGACACTGATTGATGATGCTACCCTTAATATCTCTCAGATTGGAACTGGTGAGCATCCTAGGGGCTGCGTTCAGCTGCAGAAAAAAACAAAAACATCCTGGGTTTCTGCCATGAACTGTGTTTGATTTCACTGTGGTGGCCCCAAGCCCAGTGCTGCTTCCTCAGTGTGACGCCAAACACCAGGTCCTCTGGCTCCAAAAGGAGTGTGTGTGAGGTTGTGTGTGTCTTTGGAAGAGCCTGGACTGAGCCCACATATCAAACATAAACCTCATGCAGACTTCAGAAGATCTTCTCCTCTTTTCCTTTGTTCCTTCCTTCCTTTCCTCCCTTCGACCATCCTTCCCTCCCTTTTCAGTGTGTTGACCTAATGCATCCTTGTCATTTCTCCTGCTCTACCCATCCTACTGCAGGTCTTTATACGCAGGGTTCATGCAACATTGCGGTTAAGAAGAGCTACTTCTAAGGAGCCTTTCATTGTTTACGATGAACCAACTGAAGCCAGCATAATGCAGCCCTGTGTGTCATTTTAAGTAACATGCCGGTGTGTTCCGGAATCAAAGGCTTGACATCAGCATTGAGTATATCCGGCCATTCCGACTCTCTAACACAGATGTAGATTCCACTTGGTTGCATCTGCTACCGGCTTAATGCTAGTACAACAATGACCCATCCATTCTGTATACTGAGTTGAGGCGCAACCCACATGCCGCAATCAGGCTGCCTAAAAGAGGCCTCACCATCTCTTTTCATCATGTCCCCCCTTTTCCAAATTCCATCTCTTTCTCCATCCCTCAAACAGTGTCTCCAACAATGTCTCTTCATCTATTTCTTACCACTCTCAATCTCCCCATGTCCCTGGATTGCCTCTGTCCCCTTGGCCTGTCTCTGCGCATTGGATCTTTCTGGCTCTCTTCTTCCTTTTTCTGTTTCCCCTTTAAAGTTTTATGTCCATTATTTCTGTCTCACGACCTATCTTCCTCCCTCACCTTCCTTCAAATCGTCCTCATCTAAACTGTTTCTGAAAAAATGGTCTGAATAAAATATTTGCTAAAGTAACAGAGATTCTGTCAAAATTCGAAAAAGAGGACACATGTTTAGAACCAAATGAATCACTATTTCGAACTGATTTCAAAACTCTCCAGGGGTGAGCAGATCCCCCCTCCCTCCCCTCCACAACATCATTATGAGAGCAAAAGAAAAACAGAACATGCCAGCATAAAAAGAGCTTGTTCTGGTTATCAAAATTGTTTACAATCTTGAACAGTGTGACGCTGGAGCTTCTAGACGTCCTGCGGTGAGGACAGTTATTGCCGCTGCGTTAACTTGGTGGTGGTCTGGCGACAATGGATATCATTCCAGTTATCTCTTCTGCAGTAATAACATTAGGCTGTAATTACTTCTGCAGTTTCGGCATACATCATCTGTGTGTCTGAACTGCATTTTAGCGAGAGCATCTAATAAGAGAAACGCTGTGTTGTGTTCTAGTCAGACTTTGTCAGTATTGTTCAGTGTGTGCAAACAAAAGCTTGTGTAAATGGTGTTCTTTGTTATATAGATTAATGCATTTTTGGCTATACATGATGAGTACCAGTATGTACTCAAATACGGTTTGGAAAAGATCCTTTATAAAGGAAAGATGCGAAGCTACCATCAACCAGTTATCTTTCCCACTCTACCTTGCAAATGTTTTCACCGGAAAGTGGGCGGCTTTGAATCCGCCCCAACCAACGCCAAGGAAACACGAGGCACGTTGAGGGGATAGAGTGAGAGAGTAAAACCAGGGCCGTGTTGGAAGGCCCCAAAAATGACTCCTTTACTTTACATAGGAGAAGGGCGGTTTGGAAACAGGGCCCCTGCTTTGACTTATCCATCCGGGTCAGATCCGAAGCGACCTTAAGGATGCCAGGACTGTGGGGATCAGACCACCCTTTATAGAAGTGGACCTTCTCAGCCACTGGAGGGCTCTATTGCTCTCCATGAGACACGCAGGTGAGGAGGGGCCTGGAATGGAGTTTTTCCGGGTCACTCGTGTCTCCTGGTCCTCCCGGTTCAACCCACCGCTCCATAAGGAGAACCGTGGCGTCTGGGTCTCGGCAGAGGGCCGCAAGATGAATTATTGAACGCCTCTCAAACCCCTCCGAAGCCGCCAAAGACAAACTCTGCGATAACACCTGCTGACGTCTTGCGACTGATAAGTCGAGAGGGAGACATGAGAGAAAGAGATGAAGAGAGAGCGTCTGTGCACTCTCGCTGCGCGTGGGCTTCTGTGTGTGTGTGTGTGTGAGTGTCACTCTTACTCTATCTCTTCAGTAGATAGTGCGGCTTTGTGACGGAGCTCCCGATACGTATTCCGCCTTTTCTTGAGTTGGGCTCATTAGAAGCTACAGAATCCAAATCCTGGCTTAGTGGGATGATGTAATTAAGGTTTCCTAACGAGGCCAAAGATTAATTAGCCCAGTGGGAGAAGCAGGAGAGCTGGAAAACTCATCAGTACAACGGAGGGATCTCTTGTGCGTTCTTTCGTTCCTTTTTCCCTCTCTCCAAGCACATGATGACATGACGCACATTTCAACATCGGTCTCTCCTGAAATGTTTTAATGTTCTCTCTCTCTCTCTCTCTCTCTCTTTCCGTATCTCCCCCCGTCACTAGCTCTCTCTCCAATTTGTCTTTCTTTCTTGTCCCTGTGTCCTCTCCTATCTCTTTGTGCACAATATGTACGTATAATCAGTGTGTACGTGCGCCTGTCTAGTCTGTTTGTAGGGATCCCTTTTCAACGGCATACTGCTGACAGCCTATCAGAGAGGGATACCGTTTGAAGCTTATGCATTGAGCAGCCTCCTTCCTCAGTAGTCGGAGAAAGAACCCAACCACATGTGCTTACACACATAAACTGTCTGCTAAAACAAGATACCGGGCCATGAATCAATACAAGCAACTCCTCTGCATCCGTGGCACCATGAGACAGTGCAATGGCAACAAGGTTAGGGCCTCCTCTATTTTTGATTCTAGCCTTTTTGCATTTCAAATCCAAAGCAGAATTCCTCCATTGCTGTGAGGTGACTGCTGCACTACTGTGCACCCTGGTCCCCCAACTCCAGAGTTGTCTGCTATGCGAGCGGGGAGCCCTCCCACATGACTGTTAGCTTCTATCAGATCATGAATATGTACCTATATGTGGGAGAGAGGCGAGGGGGAGCTGTTTGCGGTCGTGGAGACTTAGACAGTCGGCTTGAGGCTTATGCTGCCTGCTGGGGTCCCTGACAATAGAGAGTACGGGAGATCTCCACTCTGTCTGGCACTGCGGGGATGAGGCTGTGGGCTTTCTGCGATTGTTGCGTCCGGAGGGAGACGGCTGAAGGAGAAATGCTGACGCCCACTGACAAATGCTGAAGTGTTTGTCTGTAGATGGTGTGTGCGTGTGTTTGTCCAGAGGGTGTATGTTTATGTGTTTGCAGCTGTGCAGAAGGGATGTAAGACAGAGAGCGGGATAGTGTGTACTGGATGTGTTGCTCAGAATTGTGTGGGTATGCTAGAAGGGTTTTCACATACAGGTCTTGTGTGGTGTTGGTTTGTTTGTTCGCAGTCTCTCCTAAGAGATTAAGCCTGGACAGCAGCCACCAAAAAACTCTCATTTTTCCATTTGATAAGAAGGGAATTGAGCCTCTATTTCTGTCTCTACCACCTACTGAGAAAACACAGAGAGAATTAATTTACTCTGTACTGTTTCAACAGCGTTTTAGATCACTAGTTCACCTCACAAACAGACTCGTTCCCATAATCTCTTCCATTTTAAGTGTAATGTAGCCTATAATTTACTGATCGTTCACATGCTTCTTCACTGCTGTCCCTGATGGTGGAGTGTAGCATTTAGCTTTAAGGTGTGAGTCACATATACCACTGAGTCAATAGGAACCACTTCCACTGCTACACTGAAAGCCCGGTAAAATTGATTTCAGAAAGGTTCTTGCCAGCCTGAAGGTCTTTACACACTGTCACGGTGCCTTCGTCTGATGTTCAGACTTCGCTCACAAACACAGAACTCAGAACACGGACGTCTGGTTTCGATGTTAAAGCTCCGGTTGGTGTTTTTCTGAGAGTTCTTGGCAGTTCTCAGGTGGTCGGCTGGAATCCCGTCCCTTTACACCCCCCCGTGACCCCCTCCCACTGGTTTTAGAGGTTTGTTTGACCCCTCCTCTCCCCCCTCACCTCAGCCTTGCTTGGCCCTCCCCGGGGCTGCCGGGCTACTGCTGGGAAAGTGGGCTGAGAGAGAGGCTCTCAACGCCGCACCTGTCCGCCCTCATTAAGACCAGAGCAGATGATTGGTTCAACAGCTGCTGTTGGCCCAGCTGTTGCGCCAATCTCGGGGCAGAGCAGCAGAGACAGCGTCTGACGTGACTTGCCTTGACTTCTGAATGCCGGCCAATGAGAGAGGTGGACAAATGCGCGTCTGGCCAATGGAAGCTACATATGAGAGGCCGTGGGTTTTACAAAGTACAGTCCAAAAGTGGGTAATGGGGAGCAGAGCGGGCGTGTGTGTTTATTTAGTTTTAGTATGGTTTTTCTGGTCCTGTAGTTCTATTTTCCCAACACGTTGTACTTTATTTGGGCGCAAGAAACCCCCAGAGTGGACTCACCATTTCCTGGCTCACACTCCTCCAAGTCCTCATCGTCGCTGGGACACTCTGCTGATGCAACCAACAGGTCATCCGTGTTCTGGAACAAGAGGGAGGGATGGAGGGAGAGGGGGGAAGGGGTGGAAGATGAGAAGAAGAGGGTATGAGAGAGGGAAGGAGGGAAGGATAGAGGTGTGAGATAGATTGCAGGCTACTATTACATCAGGAGCAACGTAAAAAAGGCACTTAGTTACTTAAGTAATCATTTTTAAGTGGAGTTACAGGGGTCACAAAATATGAACCATACTTCTGAGATAACAAAGAGCATCTGTTCACGTATGTGTGTGTACATGTATATATCTATGTGAATACACAGTAACACAGATCCTTAGGACTATATATAGTATATCCAGTATATACATACAGTCTATGCTTAACAACATATAGACATATTTATTAGCATTAGCCACCATAATATTAGACTACTATCACTCAACAAGTCTTTTTCCAGTCTAGGCAGAAGGGCAGTCTTCTGGAATACAGGAAGACTTTTATCACAGACAGTGCAATTGATTTGAACACAGTGATTTGTTCCCAGCATCTGAACATAGAGCTTTGCCTCCATTATTAATACACAGCCTGGATACAATAAGTTATTAATCAAATGCAGTGTGGGTTTGTGAATATATAAGCGAGTTTGTGTGTATGTGTGCGTATGTGTAAGACAACCCGAAAATGCTTGTGCTTGTGCGAGAAGATATTTGAGTGCTTTGTGCGTGTGTGTACTCCAGATCACCCTAAGCACACCTGGCTCTGTCAGATAGATTAATGATCTTAGATCAGCCTCCTAACTACATCTGCTGCTAACACGTCCACAGCTCTCTTCTCTATTTGCAACACTTTGTGTCAAACACTCCAAAGTGCGTCACTGAGCCTGTGCAGTCGCTTTCTCAGACATTTTCACATTTTTACACAGACGAAATCGCCTCTTATCTCAGACTGTGTTGTCACATTGGTTATGGCCGATGCATACGGCCATAGTGTCTACAACGCTCTTTCCAACCATACCTATCAAGCTTTCTATAAAAGATCGGGAACGAAGGACGGAGTAAAGAAGTTAGTTTGTCCCCAAACCAGCGTCCATGAAATTGGCATCAAGATTTTAAAAAAATATTGTAAGTTATCCCATTCTTAAAAATACCTGTATTTTAATGACAATGCTAGTACCAAGGGATGGTAAAAAAAATCCTGAACACTTCAAAAGATAACATCTACATTCCAACTACCAAATCATTATTTTCTATGATCAAAGGGCCGTCTTGCATGCTAGTTAGCTCTGAGGATTTTGGAGAATTGAAAATATAGGTGTCACTTTCGTTTACTCCATGACACAGTGTTACGGGTATTGAAAAGATTCCGGAGGGTTCTTTTGATGGGTCAAATATTTCTACATACCGTCGGACCCGTTTTTGAGAAGCATGTGATTATGCTTGTTAGGACAAGTTATTGAGTTATATGAATAGAAATGAAATACAATGATATTTGTGTGCCACTGCAATACTTGTACATGTCATTTTGCATTTACTGCAGTAGTATTCACTATTTGTAGTTAAGTGAATAATAATATTGATCATTTGTACCTTGAAAGTAATATTCTAGTAGACAAGTCAACTAATGTTAAGGACATTTACATGCATTCGCATGCCTAACTCAGAGAAAAGGAATATGAATACGAGAATGTTACTACCTCCAAAAAAATCACTTGTCCAGGTTACAGAACAAGAGAGGGTCAGCAGGATTTTCAGGGGTTGAATACAAGGTAGGAGACCGCAGCCCTTCCTGCCAGTAAGGATGACATGCTCATTCAGTGATTATGTGTCAAGCGGGATTTCAAGGGTGCCATCTTCTTCTGTCGTTATTTCACTCCCAATACACTGTCTAACTACATCCTCCTTTTTTCAAGTTTCACTTCCTTTATATTCGGTACGGTCCACCTTTTTTTGCCAGCTTATCTGACCCTGTCCTCTCTTGCTGTCTCTTTCCTCCTCTTCCTCCCTTTATTTCTTTCTTTTCACCCACCCCTTGTACTTAACAGCCATTCACTCTCTGTCCTCCCCTTATCCCGCCCCCTCTCTCCATCCATTCTGCTATTTACCCCAGCCCTTTTCATCCCTAGCCCCCCCCTACCCAGTTCCCTACTGTCTAACTCCACTGCAGCCCAATCTAGCTCCCATGTTCTTGTGGGAAACGTAGGCGAGCCCGCTGGGCCGTGAGAACTACACGTCGGCCATTAGCGTGGCCAAAGGAACAAAAACCAGGAAAAGCTTTGATAATAATAGAGTTGTGGGTTTATTGCGCCGTGTTAGCCAGACCTAAGCTTACGTTCCATTACTGTGCATGGCTGGACAAGGGGGGAGAGCTGTGGCTAAGTTCATAGACATTTTCATCACACTGCTCGGATGAGTGACTCATTGGTTATTTGCCTTCTCATTCTCAAGTCCGATTTTCTTCCAAAAATGTGCTTTGGGCCGTCACATCTACTGAGAGTGTGAAAAGTGACGTTAAGGAGCACTTCAAATGTGTGAACATGAGAGGAAAATAGATTAGCGGTCCTTAAAAAAACCATACTATGGTTACAACAAAATATCTAGTTGTTCATTAAACTGGGTTTACCTGTCAGTTGATACACATTTTATTTGTTTTTAGCTATCGCTGTAACTACAGTTAGTACCGTAATCTAACCCTCAACAATACAGATGTAATGGTACTTGGGACATTTTTAACTGTTTGAAATCTAGCTGTCTGAAACAGAAATAGCTTCTCCTAAATTTGAAATGCAGAGATAGGTAGGCAGCTTTTACCTACACACAAAACCCTGACTGGAGAGAACATGGGGTCTAGTTCCTGTAATCATCTGTTCCGATTGCACTCTTTGTTACACTCCCTGCTGCCCTGCTGTCAAAATAGAGTGAGAAAACACAACGCATGCATCTGGGTCGGACCAACATGTCGGGTGTGAGTTACATTGATCTCACTTTTACTTAGAGTGGGAGAAGGGCAACAACCTCAGACTGCAGGATCTCAAGAAGTACAGAGTGGCGGTAATGGGATATGACCTCATCTGTAAGGGATCTGAGGGCGAGGGTCCCTAAACCCGGGATCGAAGCTTTCGGGCAGCAGCGTCATGTTTGACATTGGGAGGACGAAATCTCCCTGTGGATTTGGGAAGCGACCCCTTGTCTCTGATCCGCCTCCGCCTCTCTCCTCCAATGCCAGTGACGTGCAGTGTGCAAAACCGCTTTGAAAGTTCCCCATAAAAGATAATTAAGCGTATTTCCCCAACCTCATTTATTGAATTTAATAAGCTGAAATCAAAGCCGTGGCACTCTGGATTTTTGGTAGTGCGCTCGCTGGAGCTAGAGGGAAATAGAACTCCTCCCAAAAGAACAACAAGTGCCTACCGTCCAAAAGCTTACATTCAATTAGGAAAAGCCTTGATTGGTATTTGCTTGAGCCGCATATATCTCTCTCCCTATGCTCCCCGCCCCCACCCAAAGCTTTTAGTCCAGTAATTAGCAATGTTGGTTTAGTGTGAGAAGGGGAAGGGTGACAGAGGGAGAGCGAGAGAGAGCGAGAGAGAGAGAGAGAGAGAGAGAGAGAGAGAGAGAGAGAGAGAGAGAGAGAGAAAAGGGTCTTGGTATAAGGAAAATGGAAGAGAGATAAATAGGGTGAAGAGTCGTCAGACAAACACGCGTCTGTAGAAGTTGAAGGAGGGAAGGTGTTATAGGAAAGGTAGGCCTTGATGTTGTACGCACAGAAAATGTCACATGATTGTCAAACCAGGAAGGGGAGGAGATGTGCAGAAGATAACATAGTTTTCAGAATTCATTCCAATGATCTTTTATCAATCATTTAGAACTCCTGGGGTTAGAATTTTGATTATGGTTAGAGTTGGGTATGGTTAGCCAACTCTAACCATAATCCTAACCCTAATCCAGCACAAAAAATCAGAGAACAGTTCCCTTTTAAAATGCACAGGTCTGCAGACAATCATCCTCCAGAATACTATTCAATAGATTACTTTTTTTTCATCTCTACGAGCACACAAAGGTAGCAATCGCAGGAGAAGCTCTAAATCTCAGGTAAGCGTCAGTGGCCAAGGACTGTGCTAATGAACATGTTATGTAACCATTTTGGTCACGAAACCTCCATTAATTAGCACTTCACTCTTGCAACACCCCGCAAGTTCTCTGCAATGGTGAGAAAGCGGAACCTTTTGCTCACCTTTAAAGACTAGAAGTCACACTGGTTATCAATGTTAACAAGATAAGTAGATAAACAAGTTCTAAACCCAATTCTCATATATTCTTGCACAATCTATCCTTTGTAACAGCATATTTAAGAGGAGTTCAAACTGTAGAAAGGTGGGTGAGAATATAGTCATTTGAGAGTGTGAAATAATAGTCTTGCATTGCACAGGCTAATGAACAGGGTATGGGGTTTCTCAAATGTGAAAATGTTGTCCTTACTACAGCACTGTCTGTCTCTGTCTTAACTGATTTATATTGGATATGTGGGACAGGAAGCCATGACTATGTCATGTTGATATATGCATTAATGACCTTTCTTGTTTTGTTTGGATAATTGCTACCTCCAGGAACAAAGTCGTAGGATGCTAACTTTACAGCAGACGGAGATTAGCTACTGGAAATCACTATTAATCACAGGTTCTCATCAAGGGGGACATGTACATAGATATGCAGTGGGCAGACACAGGAGACAACAACATGATTATTGTGAGGCTAACTAATAGTTTAAATAATAGTTAGCCATTAGTGGTTTGTGCTATCGCCTCTATTTGGATTTTATGTCTTTTTTCCTGTTCTTTGTCACCTTCAGTGGGTTATGTTGGTATGTCTGGGCTGAAAGTCATTCATGTTTCAGAACAACATGGTTGGGCTCTTGTTTGTCATTGATTCAGAAGGAATCAACTTTGAGCCCTGGATTGGACTAATAGGTTAGCCTGTGGTACAGCTCTGTCTCTTCCTCTCTCTGAAGTTGTCTCACAAGTCCCAGGGTCAATATAAAGTCAGAAAGCAAACATTGTGTCATTTTGCAGAGAAGTATGACTCATATTCAGCATTTCTTTTTCCAATGATCCTCCTTGAACACAACTGAATAACCTAAGTCCAAACCCCCACCGTCATTTCTCCCTTCTCCATCCACCCCCGCCACTCACCTGTGTGACACTGTCCCGCATGGTAGGGGAGCGCTGCTTGCGTGTTGTGGTTGTGGCCATGGTGGTGGTGGTTTCCATGATGGTGGTGGACATATCTGCCAGCGGGGTGGTGGAGGTGGTGTCAGTGGTCAGCACGGAGGGCACATCGCCAACCAGCCGCAGGTTGCCCTGGGCCTGCACGTTGGCATCGCCCTCGGCCGCCAGCTTGAGAACCTGCAGGCCATTGTAGTAGAGGCCTGAGATCTGGCCTTGGAAGTGACGGCCCTTGTCCCCTCCGATTTTGATGAATGCCTGGCTGTTGAAGATGGTCAACTGTCGACCTGGGGAATGGAGAAAGATGAGGGGAGGGAGAGAGGGGAAGAGGGGGATCCAAGTGGGTGGAAAGATGGAGAAACAGAGAGAGAAGAAAGAGGGGAGAAAGAAGCGGCAGAGAAGAGACGTCAGTCACCGGGTCTTTGCTGACCAACCAACCAACATTTCCTTTCTTCGCATCAACAGAAATGGATTATTTTTCAGCAACGAAACACACACCCACAACGAAACACACACCCACAACAAAACACACACCCACAGCAAAACACCCACGCATACACATGCACTCCATCACATGGGGATCCCCCCCCCTCTCCCCCTCCGGTAACACCCTAGGGAGATTGGACCTTGCTTGGCGCAGGTGTCGGCCATTAAGGGGGCTAGGTTGCAGGCGTTGGAGCCACTCAGACACCAGTCGCCTGGATCTGGCATTCAAATAGATTGCAGGGTAGTGCAACTGGCCGACCCTGGCACTGAGGCTAGCAGAAAGAAACGCATCTAACTCAACGAGATGGAATGCATTACAGGCACGCCAGCCCCTGTGTCATTGACCCTATAGCACCTGAGCTGCACCAATGATGAAGTACCTTGGACATGGAAAAAAAGAGAGAAAACCTTTCCCATTCTCTAGTAGCAGAGCAGGAAATAATCTAAGCCACTTGTGAGGACATGTTTAATTCAAGAGCTGTCCTCCCGTCTGTCATTACTATGTATCAGGATGGAAAAAGGGGAATTGGGTGGCGCAGCTATTAGTGTGGTCCAATACTAATGTGCTACCAGGGGTGGAGGTCAGAGGGGTGGGTAAGGAGGAAGGGAGGGATATATTCCAGGGGATGTCATTTGTGTCCTCTGTCTTTTGCCTCCATTGCTGATGTCAGTCCTTTTTTTATTCCCTGCGACCCCACCCTCGCGCCCGGCGTCTCGGAGAAGGTGTTGCACTGGGCCAATCATGGGGGAAAATGAGATGCGTTGACCTCTAACCTTGCTAATGGACCCTCTGGGGGAGGGATTACAGTAGGATTGTGTTTAGCGGAGGTCTAAAAAGAGAAAAGATGAGGTAATTACTCAAGATGGGTATGGGGCATAAGAAACCAAAGCGTTTTTTTATGGATTAATCAATCTCTGTTGGCAGTATGTGAGTGCGTGTGTGTCTGTGTGAAAGGGATGCTAAGTGTGTGTGTGTGTGTAAGGTGATCCTAAGACGACATCCTAAGTCGTGTATTGACATCACGCTATTGTCTGCGGAAAGTAGCCCGGTCAGCGGCAGACACCATCAGGGGGAAAATGGCTCCCATTCATTTCAATTTAGCGAGCAGAGATGTGAATCTTCTTAATCCGCGAGTGTGTGTCTACTCATTATTTTTGCTGAGGATTTGCCAACCCTTTTGCGTATGCGTAGTGTACAGTATGAGCAAGAACACACTACGTGTGTGTGTGTGCAGTGTTTCAGCGATAAATACCCCATTGAGACAGTTCATTACACACGTCACAGTGTCGTTAAATCATTAGGTCTAGCTGAAGCCCAGGAGAAATAGTTACAACTCCCTGCTTTCTTAATGATTAGGCTTAATGCGTGGCATATGCACTGTTGACATAATGGCTCTTCTGTATTCCATTATCTTGTCAGCCATGTTTGGTATTAGAAGCGATGGCGACATGAAGAGGGAAGGAGCAGGAGATGGCTTTTAGTTCAGGGACAGACATCAGCAATGAAAACACGGGTAGAACACGAGCATGCGGGCACTCTCACGCACACATCGACTGCATAGGAGTCTCTCGCACACACTCTCTCCCATCGACTCAACATGGTATCATTTCTTCAGTGCCCTTGACGAAAAGGATGGAATCAAGTAAGCCCAGGGGGTCGGGGGGGGGGGGGTTAGCCAATAGGAGCTGAGCAGAAATGTTCCTGTGTGTGGTTCCTTAGGTGGAAGACTTTGTCCTCTGTGGAATTGTAATTTTTACAGTATTTTTGCAGTAAAAGGTAATGCTTGACTTCTGTTTAACAACGATACAGTACGGGTGTGATTGTTTGGTGCCAAGTAGAGTGACGTGCTCTCTGATTGATAACCAAGGTTGACAGCCTCAGAAATGGAAGTAAACCGTAATTTTCTCGGTGCTCTGTTCAAAGTGGTGCACAGGCAGGGAAGCTATGAATGAAAAAGTGAGCGAGAGACAGCTGGAAAGAAGCAGCTTTGTATCGTGAGCTTGGCTATGAGAAGGCAATTGCTCATGTCAATTGAGGAGAAATAATTATATATAGTTTGTATATAATCATATATATTTTTCCAACGCTAGTAAATACTTAACAAAGGTCCCCGCGTCTTCACTTGACAGCCTCCAGAAGGAAAAGGTGCCCTCTGGGGTAGATGAGGGAATCAGTGTGTGTCTCTGTGCGTGTGTGTGTATCTCTGCATGTGTGTGTGTGTGATCAAGGTGAGAGTAACGGGAGGCTGATGAAGTGATTGTTTTGGGGGCCTGCCGGGTCAAATCAAAACTGACATGTGGCTTTAGAGGCAATTTGGTAGATGGGAAGGGGGTGGAGGTGGAGGTGGGGAGGAGAGGAGAGGGGGAGGCCGGGTGGCAAGGGGAGGAGGAGGAGGAGAAAAAAGACCTTAGGGATGAGATCTCTGCTTGACAAGCAATCAGACAGCTTAATGTGACAGAGCCGCACCGAGGCGAGCCCATTTGAGCAAGGGTGAGCGTGCGTGCGCGCACACATGCGTGATAACTTATGTAAGGTGTCGGAAATGTGTCAGCGAGATGACCTTTACCAACCTGTTAGAGGTGGCCTTTCGGACTGTTTGTTTGCTTGGGTGTTAGCGGTCACTGTGTGGATCTTTTCAAGCGTGGCCATGCAGATTTTGCATGTGTGTGTATCTACTGCCGATGCGGGGCTCTATGCATGTCTGTGTGTCCGTGTGTGTGTGTGGGAGACACCGGAGGGGCTGCCTGATGAGGCTTTATTGGATCAATTTGGGTTGGAGCGCCAGTGGCAGCTTCTTTGCCTCTCCAGGTCCTCATGATGATAGGCACTTAATGGCTAGAGGGCCTGGGCTCAAGGCTGCAGGACCAGGTTTCACGGTCGCGGGGTGTCACCCAGAGTTGCTCATTAAAAGAGCCATTGAGGGCGACACACTCTCCTAATTAACTTTGGCCCTCGCCCAAGAGTGATGGACGTCTCTGCTCGCTGGAACACTATGGTGCTTATGGGCGATTGGGAGACTCTGTCTTTCGCTCTCTCAATCTCTTTCTCTCTCTCCGCTTCATTCCAGTCCCTCCACTTAGTGTGTTCTTCCCTGGTTTCCATTCCATCGGAATCTCTATTTCTCTCTTGACTTTTTCACTTTTCTTTTTTACCGGGTCTTTTTTTCTGTCTCTCCCTCATCCATAGGAACCCTCCCTTTCGAACTTGCTGTGGTTCTTTTTTCTGTCAGCCGCGCTCTCTCAACCTCCGTCCCCCATTCTCTCCTCCTGTCCTCTCTATCTTTCATTCCAATTTAGGCTACATTGCCGTTTTATTCTGTAACTTCAGCCCCCGTTTGTGTCGGCCCCTGTTGGCATCGCGTGGATGTTCCTTGCTCGAAGTCTTGCGGGAGCCGTTTGCACGCTGTCCGTGAGCGACAGGCAGATCCAAAGGGCCAGCGCCAGTTCTCCAGCAAGCTCGCAACCAGGACAAGAATAGCGGCGGTGTGAACAGGCTTGAAAGACCGTGAGTGAAAATGCGATAAAGAGGGGGAAATCGACGGTAAGCCAAGGAGGAGGAAGTGAAAGCGAGGATAGCACAGCAGTTGGGCTCCTGATAGCTTAGTGTGTTGTCCTGTGCTCTAACATGTAAATCCCTGCGGTGCCGAAAGCTCGCCTTCTGAGCTTTTTGATGGCGATGGGCCTCATCACCACCCCTCCGCAATCCACGACTGCTCACATGGCCCTATATATGTCATCTATTCCACACAGCGAAGAATCTCTTAGTCTCAGTTGCTCGGCTGGGGAGGGGGAGGGGGCGCGAAGGGAGGGGGCTGTAGGAGTGAGAAAAGGATCAGAGAGGCGATGAACGATTCCTTGCTCCTTAAATGGGGCATCTGGCTGAAAAAAAGGGAACGGAAATGGGGGGAGGGGTGGGTGGAGGTCTCTCCGAGCATTATAGGGTAGCAATCACTTGTCACTTCACTGAATCGCTCAGGAGATGGGCTTAGGAGGCTGACGACCTGGTTCTTTCCCCCCCCACAGCGGCCGCCGTTTCATCGGTCGAGTTTCCAACTGAGGCCAGTGGTGGTGGGACGGGGAGGGGAGAGAGTGGCTATGGCAAGCAGCCCCTTGAGCACCAGATGGTAGGAGGAGAGGGGGTGTTGGAAAAGAGGGAAGGAGGGGCGGACATTTTTCAATATCTAATGTGAAGTGGAATGACACAGTCTCACAGGCAGACACATAGTCAATAGCGCCGGGTCTTGGAAAACGAGACAAACACCCCTTCGTTAAAAGACAGGGGGGGAAGAGAAAAAGACAAATCCACTTTGTTTTCATCTGCTGTTTGTTTCCAGAATGCATCTCTACTGTAGAATGAGCGGGATCGACGGAGACAGCAGAGCAGGAGCCCCCCGTGGCATCTGCGGATTCATCGAAAAAGAAAGGACAACAGCAAAAGCGATGTGTGTGTGTGTGTGTGTGTGTGTGTGTGGGGGGGGGGGGCTGGACAGGGATTGAGGGAGACTTGGGACATTTCGGATGACAGGAGGGAGGGAGGGGGTGGGGGATGAGTTATGGCTCAAGGAGGATACCGGCATGAAGAGAGCGCGTTACACGGTCAGAGAAGAGAGGCTGCGAGGATACAGAGAACAGAGCGCAGAGACGGCGAAAGAGGGGGGGAGACGGGGGGGACAAGAAGGAGGAGACATGCGAAAGGAGAGGACAATGAAGGAGGGATTTATAGATGAAGAGAGAAAGAATGCAGTCAAGTGCAAAGCGCATGTAGGAGTTATGAAACACCGGTGAGTCAGGCGCACCTTAAGCGGCCCTCCTCCACCTGTTCTCCAAGGCTTTTATACAGACTAATCGTGCGACCGGCCTGGCTTGCAATCATATGGGCACAACCCAAGAAACTTCTGGAGTCCATTTTGTGCCTTTGGAAACCTGCTCTAGCCCACTGTATCACTGCTCTACTCTCCTGTGACCTGTACAGAATTGTTCACAGGGGTATAGTGGGTATGTACATTCTGGCATCTAAGTCCTTGGTTTTTCAAGGGAAGGGAAAGGGAAGGGAAGGGAAAGAGAGGGGAGAGACAAAACAGGAGAGAGAGAGAGTGCGCTGGCTGAGATTCGGGGACGGTAATTACTGGTGAAGCCTGCCGAGACGGCAAGTGGGCTGAGCTAGGGGCTACGCTTGGTTGGCTAATGCACAGATTGGCCGTCTGAGGCCGAGGTAATGAGAGCAGCTCGAGCAACCTCTGTGGCGGAGGGGAGGCGCTTGCGGAGCTGATCCCCCCCTCTCCGAGTGTCCGATCTGGGGAGAAAGCGGCCACGGTGCTGCTGGGAGTAGTCTGGATGTTCTGCACCTAATGGCCCTCCAGTGGAGAGGGAATCCGAGTAGGATTTCGAGCCAGTGTGAAGTGGACCCCTGCTGTCTTTCAGTCCCACTGGTTCTCATCTCCTCACTCATTGATGGATTGGACGTGACGACATGGACACCCAGCGCCTGTATTTGTTTGGTTGTGCTCTTTTCAGGGGCTCTTTTGGTTAACATCTGAGTACTGTTCCAGAAAAGTCTTGCACAGGAGTCAGGAGAGTTTTGGAGGGAGAGGGATGGAAAAACCTGGGAGAAAGTTGATCACAGTGGGTAGAAATATCTTCTCCCCAAGAATGGCTTTTTTCACTCATTAAGCGCATTTTGCCCAGCTTTTTTCCCGATGAAGGCAATTGTTACAAAGGCGACAAATGTACTACGATAGGCAAATGAGGGCTAGGATATAAAACGTATTGTGACGTAAAAGGGAGGGGTAGCTCAGAATCAGGGAGGGGTCAGGGTAGAAGGATGGGAAGGAGGACTTAGATGGAGAAAGAGATACAACGGGATGACCACTGCAAAGATCCGAATAGCGGCTCTGTAGCTAGTTGTAGCTATCTCTCTGCCAGCGTACGTCACTAGATTAAAAGATAGAAATGGGAAAACCCCCCACAGCAGTCAAGGAAGGCTTTTCTTTCTTTTCCTTCTCTTGTCTCCGCAATGACAAAGCTGTTCCAGGCCATTTAACGGAACAGGAACCATGAAATAACACGGTAAAGTTCAGCGTCGGTCCAGGGGATCTGGCCCTGTGTTTTGCAGCCACTTTTTCGCGGGCGATGATGAGCCGGTACAGTCCTCAAATTGACTCACTAGTCTCCTAAAAAAAGAGGAATGAAAGTCCAATATTTTCTTCATGGGCGGCTTTGTAGAGGGCAGTGATGAGCCAGGTTTCAGTGTGGTCTGATGTGAGGTATCTGGGCAATAAAGTCTGGCTCACGCCTGGCCTGTTCTGGGCGGTGTCCCAGCCGCCGCTAGTCGATTGGGACCAAGGCTCTGTATCGAGTGGGAGGACTCGATCGCTCTCTATTAGGGAAAAGGGAGGCTCGAATCAGCCCATTAAGCACTGAACATTAAGCCCTGCTCACTGGCTGGATGGCTTGCTGCCTTTTCCCAGAGGCCTCGTGTTCTTGCCTTCCTCTCTTTCCTTGATTCCTCTCTTGCTCCCTAGTCTAGCGAACCTATAACTAACTCCTGGGCGGATTCCTTGAGCTGTTGATGTCTCTACGGAATTGAACTCCTCCCTGAGGTGAAGGAATATTCTCTTCCTTCCTTCCTTCCTTCCTTCCTTCCTTCCTTCCTTCCTTCCTTCCTTCCTTCCTCCCTCACATAGTTCACTCTTCCGGCTGGTTGGTACCAAATGCTTTGATCCAGCCAAACCTTTTAATATCTCAAAGAATGGGTAACGGTAACATGGTATTTTAGAATAAATCAAAGATGCCCTGGAAAATACGGTCCATCGTTAGCCATTTCACAACTTGGTTTGAAAAATCTAGTTGGTGACAATATGACTGATGACAAGGAAGCAAAGACACTATCAGTGCAAAGCCAGAATGTTTACTGGTTCCGGTAGAGAACAAGGGAAAATTGATTCTCATTGGCTATTTGTAATCGCTACTATTTCAGCCACGTTTTTTTCCTGTCAAGATTAGGAAGATGTTTCCCATTCTTTTCACTCTAAAAAGAGGCTACACCGTCATCGCTCATTCGCATTGCCAAGTTCTGGAGGAAAAAACTGGCACGTGTGAGAAAGACAAGTGAGCGGGAGACAAAAGAGGAGGCTTGGGCTGGGTGGGGTGGGAAAGAGACAAGGGGAATCGAGTCCAACAAATAAGCAGTAAGGTGCGAGAAAGAGGCGCGAGAAAGGAGGCCGCATCTGAGCGACTTTACTTCGGATTGAGCTGTCATAACTTTTAGGACTCGTGTTTTTTCCCCTCCATTGGGCCCCTGTAACAGCTGCCATTTTGGATTTGTGGTGCCAGGCACTGAGAAGGGCTTGAGATGTTCACTCTGATTTGACTCAATGTCTGGAGGGAAGAGAGGGTATGCACACCTGCAGGCTATCCCTCAGCATAGGACTGCGGGATAGGATACAGGATAGGATAGATAGAATGCTGTTTCAGGTACGGTAAAATTGGATGTGATTGACAGTAACTGTGTGCCATCTACTGTACCTTTGTGTGGACATGTACCTCACATTATCAAAAATATATTTTCTACTTACCGGAACTCAACTGAGGTATTATAACTACCCAAGGGTAAATTCCACGTAACTAATGTCTGTGTCTCCCCTTTCAGAAGCTCTTACTGACTGCGCTTTTAAAAGAGGTGACCTCTTATCCTGAACTGACCTTGGGAAGAGAACCCTGGGCAGACGTTACATGTATCACTCTGGTCAAGAGCACAGAAGTACCAGAAAGTTCTATGTCGAACTGTCACACTATTCATATTCAGTCCCACAACACTCATTCGTTAACACACACTTGGATGCACACTTGACTTCCAACATAGTTAATGACATAGAGCATACGGTACGATTCACAACACGTGCAGTCATTCCCAAAACCTGCCATTCTACTGCTGAAAACAGCGTAACAGTAAACGTTAAAGGGACATTGTGGTTGTTGTAACTCGCGCTCAAATACGCATTCAACAGATTAGGGTTCAATTTGGAGTTCAGGTTTTTGTTGTTGTTCATTTTAACCCTCTGAGTTTTGGTGTTTTGGGAAAGGAGACAGGGAAGAGGTTGTCTGGCATCACTGTTTAAAAGGGGGGAATTGCACTTAGTTAGCTGTTTATTCATCTTCATTTCTTTTTTCTTCTTTTTTTTAATCCAAAGACGAACAAGTAAAAAAAGTAGCACATTTATGCTTAGCTTCAATCGTACTGAAGTGTTAAGACATGTTTATAACAAGGTTAGGACTGAGGGCTTTCTAGCTGTCCTCAAAGAGGGATAATCAAATCATTGGAAAATCACCTTGTCCTAATGGTGAAAACTGCAATGAAGGAGACATGTACGATGGTTGGAGGTGTGGGGGGGGGGCAGCCCTCAGAAGTTAGTACGAGTGGGGTTTGGTTTGCTGTTAGGTGGTTAGATTCTGCTTAGGTGGTGGTGGTGGTGGGGGGGTGTGGGGGGAGTGGGCAAGAGGTCTTGATTGCTCTCTCTGCTTCCGTAGTGAAGC
Organism: Plecoglossus altivelis; assembly: GCA_036571765.1. Taxonomy (NCBI): domain Eukaryota; kingdom Metazoa; phylum Chordata; class Actinopteri; order Osmeriformes; family Plecoglossidae; genus Plecoglossus; species Plecoglossus altivelis. The sequence goes on from BROE01000023.1 coordinate 1,084,061, forward strand.
AAATGACAAGCTTTAACCCTTTGAGCCTGCGAAATGTCCGCTGCCTCCTCGTCTCTTTTCCCTCTTCCTCTCGTTTTATGATTAGCACCGTCCCTTAAACTCTCTCTCCGTTCACACGTTGAATAGCTTGTTTCTGGTGTTTGGCAACTATCTCCATACTCTCAACTGAAAGTTTGCTTGGTGCTGCATCTTCTATCAAAGTAAATGTTCAATTAATCCTGTTAAATGATTTGGTTCTGCTGCGTTGTCGATCCAATACAATCTAGATGCACATTCTCAGTCATATTAATAAATAAGTCATATTCTGTTGATGCATTGCATAATTTGCCATGTGCCACAGTGCTTATGATAAAGTGCTACAACTCTACGTATGACAGGGTTCTTTATGTATAATAAAAAAGGATTTGACTTCTAATGCGATGAAAGGAATACTTGATAACTGTAATTTTGTTCTGATGAAATAAACATGCAAACTCTTAACGCTCAATCAATCTGATTTAGTGTCATATAAATACTTAATCTGACACTTGGTTGAAATATGAAATATATTCTAAGTTTCCTTGCATGCATGATCAATATCAATAGTTTTTCAAAGACAATACATCCATGCTCTAAGAGCTACTGCTATAAACAGTCATTGAACATATCAACAGCGTCCAAACTGCAGTGCAGTCTCAAGACACAACTATAGTAGACCTAAGATGTCGACTGTCCATGGTATTTCGAGTGTTTTCTAGAGGTTCAGTTCTCTCACACATTTAAAAACCTCTGTGTTTAATTCATTCTAATCTGTGCAGATTCTTAGAAGCCAACATGGTGGTCTGCATCAAACCCACTGATTCCTGACTGTCGAATGATTTACAATAAGACAACGTTGACCCGAACAGCTTCGTGTGGCATCGTGACTGAGGTATATAAGCATGTAGCCGGAGGGGTGGGATGGAAGGAGGGAAGGAGAGACAGAAAGCCAGACCAGAATCTACCACCTTCAGCAGCACAAACCACGACAAAACGTCAAAAGACAAGGAGGTCGGGACGTTTGACACTCAAAGGGTTAAAGGATCATCTCTTTGGGTTGGGAACTTGTCCAAACCACGATCTGAAACAAGTTTTTCTTTTCAAGTGGAAGGTAGCCAAAACAACCATACTATACTTCTTAGACTGGTAAATTCCCAAAAATGTCAATAGTCCCTTTAACTTTTAATAACTTTAAAGTGAAGCTTTTCTCTGCAACCGTCAAACTGCCAACTAAATTCTTCTAAATCTGTCACTTTAGATAATTAATGGGATATAATCATCATAATTAATGGAAATTCACAACAAACAAACAACAGACACAGCAATAGAAGCAGAAAGTGAAGCAATAGGTTGTCTAATTACAGGTTGCCAGGTTACAGGGGAGGGGAGGGTAAGGGGGGGTTATGTTGAGGTTATTGGGGAGTTAGAACTAGATGAGATGCAGGCCCATGGCATGAAGGTGCTCTTGGACTAGTTCCCCTCATCAATTGGCCGTTCAAAGCCATTGTCTTGGAACGTGGAGGAACGTCTAAAACCACTGGCTACCTTGTGTCCTGATTTTGCAAAGGAGATAGAGCTTTCAATTCAATTAGTGCTAATGGATTTCCATAACCAGATGGGAATTTCATTACTTTCAAATAACAGGAATAGCCAAGTGTTGGGGAACACAATCAATAAAAAGAATGGATGCAGATTAACGTTGAACCAAATTGTTGTTCTCTACCAGTTGGGTTTGGAAATAGAGAGAATTCCCCTGATTGGGTGTTTTGTATGTTAAGCGAAGCACCCTTCAGCCAATCGCATTCACCTTTGTTGTGTGGCCCTGCACCTCCTCCAGAGAAACGGTTAACTGGGTTAACTGGTTAAGATCATTAGTGGTGTTAAAGGGGTTTTATTACCTTTGTCGAGTAGCCACTCGTCAACTACCCGACCAAGTCGGTATGGGATTCTTTGTCTAGCAATAGCCAGGCGCTCATTATCAAAGTTCCCTTTAAAGAATTTGGAAAAGACAGATTCAAGAGGTTAAAAATCTGGAAGTTGAAAGGTTAAAAGGTTAGAAAAAGGGAAACATGGCAAACGTTTAGCAAGTTCTGAACTTTGGGTTTGCATGAAGACCTGTAGTAGTAGTAGTATTTTGTGGATTGGTTTAGAAAGGTTAGACTCTGCATTCTAGTTACCTTTGGTTTAAATGGTTGTTTTTATGAGTTAAACATATTTATGAATAATTTAGAAGTAATATAATTACGTTTGTGCACTTGATACCTTAAAATAGATATCGGAACATAATAGCAGTAACAGCATGAAGTCAACACATTCAACATTTCAGAATTATGTAGGCCAAACATAGCTGACAGTTAGAACAATCATTAATATAACAATCCTTACCAACACATTGTAAAACTATTTCGCAAATTCATAGTGAACAATCGCAATATCATAGTCAGAAACAAACAGCACTTCACACATTTCACTGCCCACATTTCACTGCCCATGGAAGACATTTTCTGTTTTCAACCCAACGCAAATGCGTATCGATGAGAGAAAGGAAGTTCTGAAGTCTTATGATATTATTAGTTACCAAAGCCCCCAATGCAAGTCTAATTTTAGTCCAGACTCCTCTTTTTTCTGGAATTGAAGATGTTCCACGGAATTTGTTCCACTGTTTCATACCTAACCTGGCGCCCCCCCCCCCATGTAATCACACACTCATCAGAAGCCCTTGGTAATTAACGTCACTTCATCAGCGTGTCGAAAGCACCTCATCGCTCCTCCATTAAAACACAGTGTCGGAGCAAAAGTATTATCCCTTTTCACTCCAATCAACCTTTGTGTCATACTGCTCACCATCTTGAAAGCTATGAAGCTTATTTGCAGAGAATAACATGTGGGTGTGTGTCTGGGTGTGTGTGTGTAAACGGACAGGACTCTGTGATATGGGTCTAGAGCAAGACAGCCATATGAGGTGGAATGGCCACAGAGATGAGATCCTTGTGCTACCCCCCTCATCACCCCTCAGACCCTCACTCCTCTCTAATACCACTCTGCAGTGCCCTGCACATGCGCGTGAACGACGATGCGCAATCTCGTGGAGGCGAGTGCGTTCGAGGATGCTTGCGTGCGTGTTCGTTTGGGACCATCGGGATTTGCAAGGTAAGACTCTCTGTCAGAGGACTCCGCAGCCAGCGGAGCAATTACAGAGCTCCCCTCACCACCCATTTACCATCAATGCCAAGCACTTTACAGAAAACAAGATTAGAAAGTAACAGAAAGCAGAGCGAAACAGCAGGCTGAAGAGGGAGAGATGGAGAGATACAGCTTAGTTCAAAGAAAGAGATGTGAGTTTGACGGCAACGCGGTAAGACAGAGCGCAAGCGAAAGATAAAGAAAGTGGAAGAAGCAGTGAGAAATAGCAGATGGAACCATGTAAAAGGGAAAAAAGCAAAGGAAAGGAGGAAAGAGGAAGAAAGAATACATTAAAATGGTGGGAGGTGCTGAGATGAATCAATACCACAAGGTTTACTGTAAGTTCTCCCTCTTCCCACCTTCCCAAGACAATTACATTGTTTCCATCTCTCTCTCTCTCTCTCTCTCTCTCTCTCTCTCTCTCTCTCTCTCTTTGATGGAGCTTACACACAGCTTTGGAACGACTAACAAGGGAATAACTTCTCACTTCAGCAAATAACTTCAGAATCAGACTTTACCAACAATTCCTCTCTCCCTCTGGTGGCTAACGGTGATCATTGCAGTCGCAGCAACAGCTTCGCGCTTTGGACATGATCATTCCCTTGAGATGGCATGGATGTTGAATGCTGCAGTCAAACCTTGTTTCAATTAATTGATAAACGACAATGGAGGAAACATATTAAATATCTGTGTTGGACTGTTGCCCAGACCTTGCTTCCTGAGTGGTGTACCCTGGTAGTGTGCAGTTGTAGGGAACGAAACAAGGACAGAGGGGTAGAGAGCCTGAGAAGAGGTGTGTGTGTGTGCATGTGTGGGGGTTGATCTAATAGGAAGGCATAACACTATGGCTCCGTAGACCTTAATTAGATTACAATTACGAGATTAAAAGTCATCCCCGACTGAGTCGGCCAGTTGTCATCTGCCAACCTGGCAGTTAATTATGGCTACATCTCCATGACTGCTGGAGGAGAGGGGGCGGGGTTTGAAGGCTTCAGTCATGTGACCCCCTGTCCCCCCAGCCTCTCCAGGTGTTTCTCTCATCGGCAGTAAGGACAGACTGGGCGAGGGGGAGGAGGGGTGGTGGTGGTGTGGGGAGGACTGTGAAGTGTCTGTGTGTATGCCAACAGCCCGTCTGGACCAGGCAACAGCCTCATTCACAGTGAGCGATGGAAAGAATAACCGCAGGATCAACATGCCCAATGTGTGTGTGTGTGTGTGTGTGAGAGAGAGAGAGAGAGAGAGAGAGAGAGAGAGAGAGAGAGAGAGAATGAGAGTGTCACTGTTGGTGCCAAGACAAGTAAGTTCTCTTTCTCAAACAAGCCCAAACTACTGTTTGTTCTCTTCCGCCATAAGCACAGCCCTGATCAGCATGACAATAGAGACAGAGAAGAAACAGATGGTACCATCTCCTAACCTACATCACGTCGACAGCTACGTTTGCAAGACTATTCTCTTTTTTCGTTGATTGTACTTGACTACTATAGTTCATCACTCCATCTGCCAATAACTGGAAAAACACAATGATATAGTTCTGGTTTAGCAGACATGATGCAAAAATATTGCTAATGACAACTGAACCAGAGGGCTTTGAACACAATGACCAGTGGTCCACCGAAGAGAATGATGATGAGTGGAGAGGACAGAGATCTCCACGCCAGGCTTGCATCCTTCTCATCCAGCCCAGTGGGCGTGCCTAGAGCCTGGTTCAGATTCCCATTCTTTCGGTTCCTGTGACCCAGAGATGGTGCGTGAGGCCTGGGATGGATTCACCCAACTGTCTAGCCTGGAAGTCTCGAGCCCTGCAGGCTGGCTGTCTACTCTTTCAGCCCGAGCGTGATGCCCGGAGTTCAGGTTAGATTCGTAGTGATGGTGGGTAATTTTCTGTCACCCGGGGACCGGTCCAGACACCGTGTCGCAGCTGCCATGCCAGGGGCAGGGCAAGGGCACGCTGATTGACTGGCACTGCGGGGAGACACAATGGCAGGCGGAGGAAAGGCAGGGGATGGCATGGGGAACAGTAGTGTGTGCACTGGGCCGTAACTAGCATTATTAGGTAGGCCTCAGTTTCCGCTAAGTAAACAATTCAGGGTCGTGCTGTTCTTTCGATCTCTCATGTCGGTCGCTGCGTGTGTCTGTGAGGCTGAACTCTGTGTGTGTTACTGTGTGGTATGAGGGAGAATCTCTGAGGAAACAGCATATCACATATCCATGCAGCTAGATGCCCTTGTACAGGGCACACATATCAGAAATATATCCTGGGGAATGGAGCTGACTGAATTTTAGACCATCTCTCTCATTCGATCTCTCATTTTCTCCCTCGTCTTTACGTGCATCTCTCTTTGCCTCATCCTCCCTCTGTCTCTCTCTCAGTCTGTCTTTCACCATCAATGTCTGTCTCAGTCTTTCATTTGTTCCTATTCCTCTCCCCCTCATTATCTGCGATGCTCTGAATTGCCACCCCCCCCCCCTTTCTCTCTTCCCTCCCTCTCTCTGAATGAATGTGAATACGATGTGCTTTGCAAGAATGTTCGATTCGTCAGAACACTGACGCGTTCAAAATGGCCACCTGCCGAAGTGCCGATAACGGCAGTTCTGCCTTCACATCTCAGGCAGTGAGTTTGTCTGTCAGCACCACTTTAACTAGCTCTCCATCCTGACACAGCCACAGTGGGAGACAGCAAGCTTGTGAAGGAGGGAGAGAGAGAGTAGGAGCGAGTGTCAGAGCGTTGTGGGTGGGTGGGTGGGGGGTAGCCATGTGGCGAGAAGGGTGCTCTCAACTCGTGTGAAAATCAAAGTTGTCAGTACGCTAATTAGCCAAAGCAATCTTTTCCTTCTCCAGCTTCTCAGCATTGACGGAGGCTCTCATCCCACAACCCACTGCAGGCCCTGTAATTGGAGGCGCCATCCAACTGTGAAAAATCCAATCAGAGCAAGCCGCCCTGTAGGCCACTCCCCATAGGAAGTCACAGGCCAGGGGATGCTTGTCTCTGGTTAGCTCTATGGGAGTCAGCTCAATACGAGTTAGCTTTGAGTCAGCTCAATGGGAGTTAACTATATGGGATTTAGCCGTATGGAGTTAGTCATATGGGAATTAAATATGGGTTAGTATATAGGCAACTAGCTTAATGGGAGTGAGCTTGCTTGGAGTTATATGGAGGTTCGATCTATTCAAGATAGCTCCATATGGCTTTCACACACCATACAATTGGAGTAGGCTTATACACCACATGTTATAATTCTCAACTTTCCTGACTTTCCTATCAGATGACAAACCCCCAACTGAAACCGCATTTTGTGCCTGTGGATGTACGAGTCATTGCCTTGCAACGAAAAACTACAAATACAGTACACGCTCAAATCCTTTCTAATGACACTGGGCCAGCCTGCTACCTAACCCTGGGTTCCCCTGTTTCTGAAGGGCTCTGTCTGATCTCTCTACCCTGCCCCCCGGAGCACTTAGGCAGGCATCAGATACCTTTAGGCTGAGGGGGGATAAACACAGAGCTGGGCTATTGAAGCTTGCCTCTCGCATCTCTGCCGCACTCGTCTTTTCTTGTTCTCTCTCTCTTTCTCTCTTTCTCTCTTTCTCTCTTTCTCTCTTTCTTTCTCTCTCTCTCTCTCTCTCTCTCTCTCTCTCTCTCTCTCTCTCTCTCTCTCTCTCTCTCTCTCTCTAGCTACCTCTCTTTGTGTCTCTCACAGATACCCCAATTGCCGACACCTTCATGCGCACAAAAATCCCATCCAGAAATGTTTGCTCTATCTCAGTTTATATCTCCTGTCTATCTCTCTCTCTCTCCTGCTTTCTCACTTTTCTCTCTCTCTGTAGAGGGAAAGGAGGGAGGAAGGAGAGGCAGTAAATGGGTAGAGGGGGTTGAGCTTCCCAGCTGGCTGGTTCTGTTCTGACCTCTTCCAGACTGGGACAAAGACAGCCTTAGCTGAGGGCACCAGAGTCTGCAGATAGACACACACACACCCACACACTTGGTTCACGCTTGCCACGGGTCAACCCTTTCCACCACTTCACTGTTGAGAGAGAGCCTTGCAGGGGTGGAAGATGTAGCACTGGAGGAGAGAGGGCAATGTTCTCTCTTTCTCTGAGGCTCTTGTCATCTCCTGTTCACTTTTCTTTATCACTTTATGGCACTTTCTCGATTTGTCTTCTGCGGCTGTGTTCTGTGGCCCTCCGCTGCCGCCCCCACTTCACTCTTTCTTATCCTCCTGTCAAACAATGTGGTCATTTTGTCCTCCACTCAGTACTGAGCTCTCAGCCACAGTTGAGTTTGACCAGGTTAACCAGGCAAGATGGGATACACCTTTTCATTTCTCCTTACAAGAGCATGTTGACATGTCTTCTGTGTGTGTGTATTGAGTACACCTATGTGTGTGGCATGTAATCAAGAATGTGCTGTGCCAATTGCACACACTCCAATTGGCTAAGAGACCAGCAGCTCCTCCCTCCCATTCTGCATCCACCCCCCCTCCCCCACCCCCCTCTCTTCCGTTCCTCTCTGTCTCCAACTCCCCCGGTCCTCATTCCCAGACTAGACAAAGAAACGAGACAGCCTTATTGGCGCTGTTCTACAAACACGCTGGAAAGAGGGAAAGGGAGAGCGAGAAGGAGGGCAAAAAAGAGAGAGAGAACAAAAGCAAAGGATGACAAGAGTGAGAGAAGGCGAGAGGGAGCACAAGGAGCGGTCAGTAGTTTATCGCTTGCACTGAGGTAGTTGTAACGGCACAAATGTGGCCCTCGCAGACAAGCCATAGGCCAGCTGGATACAGTATGTGCATACGCAGAAAACATACAGAAAATTCAGGGCTGTAGTCATTAAAATGTATTTTGACCGAGAGACAGTGTTGAATGGGACTAGAGTTGCTTCATCATGGTCGGTTAATGTCACTAAGGGCTTGCAGTTGCAGAGAGTGAGTGCTTGTTATTCTGCAGTGGAGGAATGTATAAAGGTGTGAGGAGTGAAAGTGGCAAAAATCTGAGTTGCCGTCCTGTGCATCATTCTTTAGCTCGTGTTGCCAGTTAGGACAAACACACACACCCTGGCCGTGACATTTTCTTCCTGAGAACAGAGTAAGAGACTTACAGTATATTATTTCACCACTAACTAATTACAGGTGAAGGAAAACTTGAATGAAAACAGGGCTTGTTAGGGGGACTTTGGCGTCTGATCCAGTGTTTGAATACCGTCTGAACGAGAGCTAAGCTACAGAGGAGGATGCAACTAACCATATCGAATTAAACAGGTTGTTCCAAAACCATGAGCTTCCAATGTACAGTGCAACTCGGTGCGTTTAAGCTCTACACGATTAGCTCATTTCTGCCGTTATCCTTTTCAAGCTAGCTGGAGAAGCAATTTGACGGAGCACCAAAACTACAGCACGACATCCCAGCTGCCAAGAAATGTGACTGAGATGTTTGTGACGATCCCTTAAGGTCTTGCAGAGGTACTGAATGTCACAGCCTGTTCAGGACGTTCTCGGCACGTTCATCACGTGTGAGTGGGGAACATTTAGAATGTACCTAAAAAGCCCCTGGCTGTGTGACATTTAGTACTGCTGTAAGACCTTAGGGAATGTTACAAATGCCTTAGGTAGCTTTTTTGTTAGCTGTATCAGAGCGTTATCTTAGGTCATCCTCATTGTATAACTTACATTAACAATAGGGGATCTAACCATGTGTGCATTCAAGCAACTTTTCTAACGTTACTAAATACTGTCATTAGGACAGTCAGTGACCCCCACATTTCTACGTCCTGACAAGACTTGGGACATGATTGTCATTAGTTGACATCACAGGTATGTAACCATTACTTTGTGGAGACTAAAACAACATTGAGGGAACGTCCTGGAATGTGATTTTGTCTGCCGGGATCCTTCATTTCAATATCGCTTACCAGAAATCAAACCTAAATTCGCTGACATCAAATTTAATTCTATCTAATCTAATTCAGAACTCAATTCACATGCAATGTAACAGAATGCTTCACACATAATAAAATAACTCCACCTAAACACGTCCTTAAAGATATGCGACGACTCAAGAAGAAAGGTCGATGACAAACAAGCCGCCGACTGAACTTCCGTGATGCCGTGTAGAGCTGCAATGCCTTTAAGTGACAGCTAACAACCTAAGTTGTGATAAAGAGCCAGTGAACTCCTATTTCACACAGAGAAGTATTCCCCCCCAGTCTTTTGATCTGAAAGCTGGGTTTGGGCTGCTGGTATTGACTCTGTGATGTTTTTATTGAGCCCACATCAGGAAGAGAGGGCCAATAACTCAGGGTCCTGGACCCCACTGGGAAGAATGACTCACTCTATTAGCTGACAACACTTTCCCGAAACTTCCTGTCTGCCCTCGGCCTGTCGGTGGGACCCGTGCGCACCAAAACAACACACACGCATACACACAAATCCATTCAAGCATGCACAAACACACACCAACACTCAAAAACACACCCCGAGGACACCGATAATTGTCAGTGTTGTTTTAGCTGCATGCATAAGACCCCTACCCTTGCTTTCATTTATCAGTCTCCTCTTCTAAATCTCCACCCCAGGAGTGAGACACCTCAGTCTGTGTTCAGGGCTGTTGTATCAGCCGCACTGTCTAAGCATAACATGTAAGAGTGACTTCCTTTCCCAGTGGGAGCTGTTCAAGTTGTAGACTGAAAGAGAGCCTGAGTTTGTAGGCAACATGAGCGTGTGAGTGTCTCCCACCGTCTCTGTGGTACTTGACTGCTCTATGACAGCGACTGCACCTCGCTCGCCCTCTTTCTCTTTCTTTCTCCCTCATCCTCCCTCTCAGTTGAGAGAGCAGATATATGTCCCGATCTGTTCCCACTACCGTGCTGTGGCCCTCCTGCTCTGTGGTCCACAATCGGTCTGCAATCTGAGCACTCCTTCTTGTCAGCAGCAGCAGCTTGGCCAAGGAGCCCCATGCCTCATGCTGCAATGGCTGGAATCAAGGCTATTTGCCCTCTGATAAAATGGCTGCCGAGCCTGTCTTTTTTTAAATCAAGTACTTAGCTGAGCTAGCATGCTATTAGCTGAGCATGGTAAGAGAACACAAATACCATGGACTCATCAAGGCGGTACCAAATGTATTGGCCACATTAGCGAGCGGCACACGGGTTCTTCGTTTGTACTCTGCCTCCTGTCTTCTTGTTCTCCCCTTATCTGGGTCATGGCGCTGTGTTCTGACGCCTTCCTCTCCCGACCTCCCTCCCTCTTAAAATACAACCCTCCTCTTTCCTGTCTTCATGCATCCTCTGGCTCAGTCAGGAGCTGCCCCCCTCCACGCTCACCTACCCCTCCCTTCTCCACACCCCTCCGCCTGCTCCTCCTGCTCCTTTCTTGACAGAGGTTTGCTCTCCTAATGTGCAACATCTCTTGTTTCCGGTGGAAGCCCCTCGACGACGAGTGTCATCAAAGCCAAGCGCTTGAAATGGAGATGTGCATTCAGGCACACATAACCGCTGCACACATAAGATCAGAAAATGTGACTAACTACCCAACCAACTCCAGCTTCCAACTATTGTTCCTTTCCCCAACATTTTTGGTTCCATTACAATGCCCCCCATGCTTTGACTGAAGACACAAACAAAACAGTTTGGGTCTCGATCGATGATGGAATCGGAGGGGATGGAGAGGGAAAGAAAGACTCTCGTCAGACAACAAACACCCTCAGGAGCATTGTAAGAAGTGTGAAAAATACGTAAAATATATTACTTTACAAATAAAAAATCAATGTGACATTACGGAACAAGGCTGCGTTAACAGAGGCTGCTGTTGATGGCGACGCCGTTTAGTATCATCAGCAAGCAGGCCACGGCAAGAGGCTAGTTTCCATCACAATGAAGGGGAAAAGAGCAACTGTCAGAGGACATCCAACAAGACACATAGCTCTTCTGTCTGACAGATGGTGGCGGAGATCTGAGTCAACCTGCAGAGGTAGAAGTGGCTAGAAGTGGGATGACCTTGCTGACAGGGAATGTAGTCATGTTGGTGGCTATAAAAGCCAGGTTTCAGCACATTTCAGAGGTAATTTCAGAGTATGGTCCATTCAACCACTGCAATGCTTGACTGAGTCTGAAAGTAGATGCATTAACTCCAATTCAAAGTATTGAAATAGTTGACATTGCTGAATAAATTATAACTCTTCACAATCAAACTTCCCAATATATTTGGGGGATTTCTTTCCCCACAAATGATGATTGCCCACCCTCCCTTCATTTCTAATGAAATTGCTTCCGATCAGACCTACAGATCATAATGTAGTAGAAGTGGGTGATGTTTAATGGCAGGGCATTTGACTGCAGGTCAAGAGGTTGCACATTCGATCCCTTTGTGCACATCCCACTGGATACGATGCTGCTGAACTTAATTATGTATTAGCGATCAAACCTCCAAATAACGATGACAAAGAACCCTGCGTCACACAATTTCTAATCCCAGCGTTAGATGAACAGAAAATGTCTTCCATTGAGCAACCATGAAAAGAGAGACCCCACAGTCGATATATACGGACACGGTGGAGAGAGTCTGCAAGGGAGAGCTGATACGCTGCATCGGCCGAAAATATAGACAGATTAAATGATATATGTAGAAATAGCATCTGATAGTTACTCCTAGGTAACTGCAGGGGGCTGATCTGACTCACAGCAGGAATCTATTTCCTGGATGTGTGTGTAAGAGTCTGTCGGTGTGCGAGCCATGATTCCAAGCATATGCTCTCTGTGTAAACTGCTAGAGGCTGTTGGAAGCCTTTGGACTTTCACCCTGCCCCCTGGTGGGCCCCTAAAGACAGATCCGCATCCATATTATAGCGGCCCATCTTTGGCCCCTTGCACTGGGAGCCCTGGGACCCACAAGTCTTGCAGTGGGATTCCAGATCCACTTTCAGGTCGGAGGTTGTCTGCCTAAGGACTCGTACCATGCGCTGGAAGCTTTCAGTTAAAAAACAAAGCTTAATTGCTTGGCATAACACGTGCTCACACTAAATATGTATAATGCGCTAAATATACCATAGCCTTCGAAGCGATTATTCACAATGTACAGGGCATTGCATTTAGATGAGGAGGACAAGACAGTCTAATGGATTGTGTCTCACTTTGTTTTGACCATTTTCAGCCAGCTCTCCTTTTTGTTTGCTTCCTCTCTCCGCCGTCCCCGTTCGTCCCACATCAGACCGGTAAACCCTTCACAACCCCTTGCGCTGTCAGACCCATTTGACCCCTTTCTACTCTCTACACCCCTGTCTCCACCCCTCTACCCTCTCCTTCATCCCGCGTTCCAGACACCCACCCCCCCTCCCCCTGCCGTGCTCCTACCTGAAGGGAAGCGTTCGATGACGGGCTGGTTGTCCACCTGGAGCGTGGCGTTCCCCCCGCTGCGCGTGAAGCGCACCACGTGGTACTTGCCGTCGCTCACTGTCACCGCACTCTCCTCGATGGCGATGTCGTCCGTTCCCACGTTGAAGATCACGCCGATCTTTCCTCGTTCCTGGAGGAGAAGAGGCAAGCACAGAGTGGAGGCATGAGAGAGGGCATTTTCGGACAAGGAAAAAATAGGTCAAGCATCGCCCTGTTTTCTAACTGAGGCAAAACTGCAGGTATACATCCATCAGCTGAGCAATAGATTCCATATTGAGGACTCCCCCACCTTTAGCCCAGAACAGCCCACATCCCCTCCCAACCCTCCTCCCTTCCCCTCACCTCTACACTCCTTCCCCTTACCCATCTATTAGTGTTGTCAACCTCCTACTGCTTTTGAGTTTATTACAGTTCACCCCCCTCCCCTCCGCTCCCTCTCCCCTCTCTCTCTTGGTCTGTCCCCCGCTCATCTCCCACTGTGCCTCCTGTCCTCGGTCCCGGTAAAGGTCAAAGTCATTTGGGAGTCTACCAGCGAGGGAGAAAGCAAGTGACAGATCAAGAGAGACAGGCAGAAAGAGAGAGAGAGCAGAAGGGACAGACAGGAGAGGAGGAAGGGACAAAGAGAGAACAAGAGAAAGTAGCTGTGTCTTGAAATGAAGGACAGAGAAAGAGACAGCTATACACAGAGAGACCACCAAGCCATATAGCAAAATGGCAAGAGAGAGACCATAGAGAGAGAGAGAGACCCCTTCACGATCCACCATAGCCTTTAAAGGAACATATTTCCTCAAGGCTGTGGGTATCGTTCCAGAGGCCCATATCAGGTACTTTCCCCACCAGCACTTCCTGGTTGACATGAGAGGTCCAATATATTTGCAGGAGAGGTCACAGTCACACGTTGCTATCCGTTCATTCCGGCCATGCCCACAGACAACTCCATTGATCCTATTATTTTCTCATGAGCCACACTGTACATTCATTTGGGACCTTCCGCACGCCTAGAAGTTTGGCGGTTAAAGCAGGCCCTTAGCTAAAAGTGCTTTTTAATAATTCATGTCAGATTTAAGATTTTAACAGAAACTAAAATACAGAAAATTTTTCAAAGACTAAAGTATCAAGTCAATTGAGTAAATAAAAGTAGTGGTTGTAGCCACCGTAATTTAATGAGGGGTGTAATGACGGTCAAAGATATGTGCATTTTAAAACCATGCTATGCTATTGGTAAAGAGGTAATGTTATTCAGCGAGTCCACAATTGCCTTGCACGGGTGACAGTAGCGATTAGGGTCTTAATTGAGCATGCTCCGACTACTGTGTCATTAAGGTGTTGGTGGGTATGATTAATGCCAGAATGATATCCACAGAGGCTTAGCCATATGCAAGCAGTCAAAATGGTGGATTAATTACACAAGCTCAAGCGGAAAAAAAGAACACAATAGTTCTTCCCCTAGTGGTGCCCTATCCTAATCACAGATTCCAGCAAAAGTTCACATCTAAAATGGCTGCTGTTTTGATGTTGGTGTTTGATGGATGTGAAATGGATGAAGCGATGACCTTATCCTGTAACTCGGATGTCAGTCTCCAGAGCTCAAGGGCTAGCTGGCTCTGAGGCACTTAATCAATCGATGACGGACTCCGGAGTCCACTCACCTGGTTTAGCCACGTCTAAATTCTCTTTTGATACCGACTGGAAGATGAAAACAGGCTGGAGATGATGACATGTATTGTAATATGAGCTTGGTGCTCCTTTCATTCAAACCTTCTGAGGTATTCAAGGAAAAATGGCGGACGTCAGCATAGCCCCAACGATGGATGGGACCGTACCAAACTCATCACCGACAGACTTTGAGGACAGCTTTAGACCTAATAGACCTTTATCTCAGAGATGAATTTCCCTTTACAATAGAATACATCCACACCATTAGGAATAAAAAGAGCAGGGGAGAAGGCAAATTACAGAGATATTTACAGGAAGATTAGCATTTACGTTCCGCAACATTAGGGCTTGTGTCTTGGGGAAAGTATCGAGCCCATTACACAAAGGGCCGCTGGGAAACGTTGCTTTTTAAAGATGGTTTTCAGCGTGGCCATAACGACATTTTAATAGCCAGTTCCTTAAGCGAAATATCACAGGGCAAGAAAAAAAGAACTTCTCCTGTGACTATGGGCACTCATGCACTGACATGAAGGGGAAGATGGAGGTGAAATAGTAAGAAACCAAAACAATGAATTGTGAACAGTCTAACGATGGGAATAACTACACGTTTTTAAATTTCCGAGTAAACATGCCACTGTTCAACTGTTTATTCCATAGGTCGGTCAGTCGTGTGCATCGGCAGGTGGGTTGCCTGGTGTCTTGTTAGCGCTTTTCTGTGAATGGCCAATTAGCACCTCAAGCATCGAGTGATGGAATGGTCTCCTTCAACTAACGAGTTATTTTAAACAATCAAAAGGCTGGGTAAACTGAAGAGGACTGCACCCCATTGGCTAGCCATGGTAGAATGCACTGGAACAAAAACTACTAATCTGCCTAGCCCAATAACTGGTAACCATCTTTAGTTCAAATTCACCTCAGTGCACCTCAATACACCTCATGAATATTCGCAAATTACAGAGGATTATCATTGTCAAGTCATGAAATATCAGTTTAACACAGAAGAAGGTCTATTTACTGGCTGGAACATGTAGCAGGTGTCCCCTGGATTGGCCTGTATCCTACACCATGTGATGACACATGCTTGATTGCAAGTCATCGAATCAGTTCATATTTTGTGTATGCTGTTCATTAAGAAACACACAGGATGTAGTCTGTTCTGTCCGCATGTCTGTCTGGGATGGGTCGATCGTGACCTTGACTGTGTAAGAAAGGATAGGCAACGCAGACAGAGCCGGAATGGAAATGAGACGCTCCAGTAACAGGGAGTGCATGTGTACATGGACTCACCAGGTTATCAGTCAGTCTCTCGCTGATCATGCGAAATTGTTTGGGAGAGGGAGAGACAGACAGAGAGACAGAGACAGACAGACAGAGAGAAAAAAGGGAGCAAATAGAAACAGCCGGTTTAAAAGACTGGGGAGGAACCTTGATGATCTTCAAGGGCCTCAAGGTGCTGGGGAGATCAAAGCGGCTTTTGAAGATGTCAAGATGCCGTCTTCTCTTTCGCAGCCAGTGTACATATCAGTGAAATCAATTAAGAGGAAGGAAAAAGAGACGACGGTGAGTCAGCGTGACATGTTTGAGAAAGAGCCTTCTCGTTCAGAAAGCCCCTGTACGCATAACATCTCTACGCAAGTCTGTCACTCATGCGTGCAACACACACACGCATACATTTTTCTCCCTCACTCGTTCATCACTTCTTGCCGATGGAAAAGAGAGGGCCTAAATGAACGGTCCAATCAGGTGATTGACACACTGCCTGGCGCTTTGTGTAAAGCCGTAGAAGAATGCATGTGATTTTGGCGGGCTCATACGAAGCCGTCGGACTAGGGTTCGTCAAAGGCAGACAATGCAATCAGCACCAAGGCGTGAGAACTTGCATTGGGAAGCTACAGTTAGTGCGAGGCATTGCAGAGTGCCATACAGTCAGCTAATCTTGCAGTGGGGGTAACAAAAGGAAGAGGGCCTTGATTTAACGATCAAGCTGGCTGATTCCCTCCCAATCCACTCACTTTGAGTACCCTGCAAATTCCCCGGCTGACACCTCACCTTGTGAGGCCCTAAGAAGACCATTTTGGGGTCCAGATTACTGTTATTTTACTGTCCCTCCGGGACCACTCCTGGCCCCAACTAGCCCCTCTCACTTCTGGCTTTGACCAACGATAAGGAACTGACAGTGTGACTCATGTAAGTGTGATCGGTGTGTTAGGGGAAACATTGTCAACGTGACAAAAATGGGTCCCTCTCTGCAGAGCCCGCACTTCTCTCTTTGCAGGTGGTCTGATTCTCTCGCTCTCTCTTGCTCTGTCTTGCTCACTCTCCCACTCTCTCCTTCCTCTCGGTCTCTCTTGCCCCTCTCTCTTTCTACTTCCCTCTCCCTCTCCCCATCCCACATTTCCAACCTCCCCTCCTCTATCTTCATCCATCACTCTTTCCCCTGCCCTGCCCTTCTCTCGCTCTCTCTCTCTTTTCCCTCGTTCTTCTCATGTCTCCTTGCTGCTCAGCTCTGCCAACTCATTTGTATGTGCTTGCTGTAATCTCTGGCAGTCACCTTGAGAAAGTTGCGCCATCTCCTCATCTTAATAGTGCTTTATCTCTCTCTCTCTCTGGCTCTCTCGCTTGCTTTCTCCTTCTTCACCCCCACACATGCACACCTCGCTCGCGCCACCTTCCTCCTCTCCGTATCTCATACAGCCAGCTGCCTTCACATCCAACCAACCCTCATCGGCAAAGCAACAGAGGAGAAAACTTGGGGGAAGACAAAGAGTCCAATCTGGTTACGAATCAATCTGTCAGGAGGGACAGGATGCCGTGTGCGTTTGGGTGTGTGTGTGTGTGTGTGTGTGTGTGGAAGGGTGAGCGTGCTCTTGGGTGAGCGGTGTGTGCATGCGAGTGTGTGTGTGACAGTCCAACAGAGCATGACTCACACTGGGCATGGCCAGTTGCCAGTGGACAAGCTATAGCTACATGTGCTTCATGGACGGCATTTGGGAAGAAGTAAATCATTGGCGGTGCCAGCTTCTAACCCTGATGATATTGTCCACTCTCAGCCTCCTCTGTCCACCCACTCGGAGACAGTCCTTGAACTCAGAGTGCAGTTTAATGGTCAAACACTCACACAGACACACATACGCACCATGCACACACCAAAATGTACAATGGTGAATGCTGATCATTACTGCTGGCTGCAGATCTATGCCATTGAGACTAGTGATGGATGATGTCCTTCAACACCTGACCACAAGCCCCAAAGGTTAAAACACCCACTTCTAAACATAGGTACACACACACACGCTCATACACAAATACACACACCAACACCAACGCATCCGTACATTCAGTTACACACTTAAACACACAGGGGCAGCCATGAAACATGTTTGTGTCCTCAAGCAAGGTAACCTTTGAGATAAATATTAAATAATGCTGAAATGTTGATGGGCTTGCATGCAAGTGGGATCTGGGTGCGCATATGTGTAAGCGAGAATCACTGCCCGAGGTATGTTGGCCAAGTTGAGTTTGTCCTGCGGCTTGGCTTCACCTGAGCACACACACACTGGTGGAGTGGGACGTGATTCACAAGTCTACACTGTGTTTGTCTTTGTTCTAGCTGTGTGTGTGGAACCTCACTGGAGCATGACGGCTTTGATATGGATTGTAATGTTTGCTGTGCGCGTGTGTTAGGTTGGAGGGGAGATGTTATGTGTGCACAGGTACACACGTAGACGTATGCTTTTAGTATAAGTTTGTATCAAGACCATGTGAGAGAGAGGGCTGTTGAAAGGCCAAAAGAGAGTTCCTCTGTGTGTGTGTGTGTGAGACACGATCACCATCATACACCTAAAGGGTTCGCTTTCGAATGCCCCCCACTTCCCTCTCTCTGTTCCCTGTCGAGGTGCCGTTTGAAGCACCAGTGGAGGCATATTAGTCCAGGAGCCTCCTGTTCCACAAGCCCACCCCCCCCCCCCCCCCCCCATTGTAGGAACTTCAAGTGCCATTTTCGAGGGCCTGTGTGTGTGTGTGTGTGTGTGTGTGTGTGTGTGTGTGGGTGGGGAGGGGGTGGTTGGGAGGGCGGGGGAAGCAAAGTGATTTTTTGATGAGGTCAAGTCTGTTACCTGACCGGAGAAAGAAAAAACTGGAAAGAGGATAGATGCTTCTGGAAGGCTTCTGAAATGGGGAATGATGTAGAGATGGAAGCAATGGAAGAAGTGGAGGTGTGATGGGAAAGAAAGAGGAGAGGACGAGGCAAGCACCGGGAAGGACGAGAGCCAGAGCCGCTTCTGTGGGGGCGTCTCCCCCGAGTAGAAGTCAGAACACGCTCTCCACTAGAAAGGCAGCCCAATCGATGTTCTTCCGCCCCCATCTCCCAAACTCCCTCCACCTTCGGCTCGCCGGCCAAGGTATTGTGAGGTATTTATCTGATGCAAACAGGACAAAATAGTACCTTTGTAGACGGTTTCAGTCCCTTTTTCCCCTCTCGGCCTCTGATGCTTGAACCTTTCTACATTCTCAAACCGATACCCTTTTTCTCCTTCCTCTCCTCTATCTGCTACTCCTCCTCACAAAGTATTTCTTTTCATTCCTCTCCTTGCTGCCCCTCCCTCCATCTCGGTTCCCCTGTCTTGTTTCTCGAAGGACTCGTTAGACTACAGAAACACAACAAAGGTTTGGAAAGATCCTCACCTTCAGAATGATGTTGTTGACTGGATTCAGGGTGTGTGTGTGTGGAGGGGGGATTCCGTAGTCGGGTCTGTAGTGGGTATGTTCATGGGCAAAGGATTATTTTTGGACTTGCTGAGCAAATTGTGAATTCTAGCTTTAGTATCTCAGCAAATAGTTTAAATTACTTCTAGGAAATTAAATCCCCCAGAATGTAATGGCCTCAAATGTTAGTTAAGCAGAGATCAAATAAGCAAAGGAGTAGAGGGAAAGGGGAGTGGGAATGGAACAGGAATCTACTCCTGACTACACAAAACAATCTCAATGTTGATGCTTTTTGTGCTTTTGTCGGTTTCCCCTCTGCCCTGCGTTCGTGTGTGGGTGACTGAAAAATGGACAGTGTCTAGGACAGAATGTTGTGTCCATCTTTCTCTCGATTGATATCCTGGGAGATTAGTTAGTGTATTAGTGTGTGTGTGTGTGTGAGTGCGTGGGTGTGTATGTATGTGTGCCTGTGTGTGTGTGTGAATATAAGTCTGTGTGTGTGAGTGTGTGCCTGTATTCTCCCTGGCAGATTCCGGCTCTCAGAAACACTTTGAGGAGGAGAAGCACGCAGCTGGCTAAAATTGAGGAGAATGAGTCTGACCTTCTGACAAAATCAAGAGCAAAGTGTTTTTGGTCTCAAGTGCTCTCCACCACATGTTTTTCCCTCTATCATTCCCTTTTTTGTTTCTCTCTCTCTCTCTCTCTCTCTCTCTCTCTCTCTCTCTCTCTCTCTCTCTCGAATTATGACGGTGCAACCATGTAGGTGGATCACAGAACTGGCTAAACCCTCCAGTACGGAATTAATTTCTGGTTTGGTCAAGAGTGAACTGAAAGTAGGAAGGAATTTAATCCAATTCATGTTGATTAGATTTACACAAGGATATTGGCCGTGGTGCTACATCATATGCCGTGATACCTTAATGAGTTCCAATCCTGTCTGACACATGAAGTCAACATCACACATCGATCACCACTAATGGAACTCTGCTCTCCTTGCTGTCCTCTCTCTCTGTTGCATTTCTCTCCAGCCAAGAGAAGAACGAGATGGGCTGTTAAAGGAGCCTTTTTGCGGACAGATCTTAATCGGGGAGAGCAGAGTGCAAACCCTGTGCTATGGCAACAACTATTGCAAAGTCAATCGCTGAGTTCTCTATCTCGCTCTCCATGTTCCTCTACTATACCTCTATCCTTCCACCCTTCATGCTTTCTCCCTCTCGTTGCTTCTTTACCTCCTTATCGTTGTCCGTCCATCTGTGTGTGTTTGTCATCCTGCAGGGAGTGGCTGTCTCATTTTGGTCAACGGAGCGGGCTTGGTGCAAGGTGAAAGCCCATTGGAGGGGAACAGCTTGCGAAGGCACTGGCTAATATTTGCTCGGTGCTAAACTGGGCAAACATGGATAAATGGGCACACAATCCCCCGCTCTGTCTATCTACCTCCCCTTTTTTCCATCTTTCCACCTCTCCGTCCACCCTATCTTTCGCTCTCTCTCGGCTTTGAAGTTAACTGCCGTGATTGGCACCCTGAGGAATATGAATGTGTGTGTACGTGTGAGTTTGTGTGTTTCCTGTGTGTCCTTTGTCGATGTGATTGTGGGAGAGACACATACAGATTGTGTGTACCAGTATTCACTATGTCCTTTGTGTTCAATCTGGGCTGGGCTGAACTGTAGTGTGTTTGTATCTTTGAATGCATTGTATATGTGTGTACGTGTGAGAGTGTGTGTTTGTGTATGTGTGAGGGTGTGAGATGGATAAGTAAGCTACGCAGGGAAGATAATACTCATGAGAAACACACCCACTCATGCACAAAATCATTCACACACACAGATTTGTTTTACTATGCTGGTGAAGACATCCAGTATAATTCCCTCACATTCAAAATGGTGCTATCCCTAACCATAAACTGTATTGTAATTCCATTGCTAACACTAATTCGAACTTAATGAGACCTATACAAATCACTTGTGGGGTTCCAGAAAAGTCCAGACAAAGTGTTTACTATTCTGGTCATTTCACACACAAAGAGATCACAAAGAGGTCGGTTCCAATTGGGCCCTTCAATGGACTGAACATCCCCCAAAGGTGTATTAAGTTATTGAGACAACAAAAACCCAGTTCTCTTTGGAAGAAGAAACTGGATGAGGTTAGTTTGGAGGCCTGCAGGGTGCTCGAGCTGCCTGTTTCAATCCCTTTGGACACCAGAGTAGAAGAGACAGTTTAGCTGGACAGATGTGGGCATTTTGGCCAGGGGCAATAATTCTACCCCTAATAGAGGTCCTTTAAGTACACGTACACACTCGCATGCATGCAGAGACACACATACACACACATACATTCCTTTTAGCTGGACACATCCGTTCACCCTCCTATCTCTCTCTTTCGCTGTGTGCGTTGGGTGGTGGTGGGGGAGGGGTGGGGTTGGTTAAGTAAGCCCTGTGTGAAAGCTCCAAATAACTTTGTAAAGAAATAATTGTGCACACTTTATTTTCATGCCCATTTACACAGACACCCTCTTGCTAAAGGAAAGGTGTAGCTGGCTGAATTAATTTGGCTGAAACACCCTAACCCCTCAGAGACTGTAGCTGTAGCCGGAAGCTGAGAGACAGACAGTTAAGTGAAGATGGCTTGTACACTCAGTATGCTAAATTGCGCAGCCTGATCCCCAGAGACTTTGGTGGGCACGAGAGCTCTCTAAGTAAGGAAAGTAAACTTGCAGAACAAACATGCAAACAAACACATAAGAAACGGTACTGTACGGTATAGTAAGAAAATCCCTAACGGGACCATAAAGAATCAAATGTTATTTGTTTCTGTAGATTTCTTTTGTACCTTGGTCCTCTATGTTTAATGAAGAAATGTATATGCTTACGTGACGGCATGCTTTATTAATTGTTGTAGGACATTACTGACTGTGTATGGCAATCTGTTTTCCAATGGTTTGAAGAGAGAGAGAGAGAGAGAGAAAGCGTAGGGGAGGGATGGAGGATTTGAAGGAGGGTGGACAGAAAGGGGGAGGTTTCGTATGGGTTAGGGTTGTCCTTGTCACCACTGGTGACATTTCGGCCCATGGGAGACACCCATTTTGGTAACTATGGAAACAGTGTCAACGTGCAAAACATTATTTAAATACGTGTGCCGGTATGCAAATGGAGCTGCTTTGTTGCGGCTCACCGCTACACAACAAATACACGACGATAGATCAGCAAATGTGAGCAGACTTATTTAGAACATGCTTTGTGAAAGCCTGAACAGATAAACAACAAACGTTCCGTCCACACCAGGGGTGGAGCCATGTTGAGACATGGCTCAAAATAAATGAACAAAAGTGCTGATTTTCTGAGTGGTTGTTTCAATCCAGGACATGGAGATGGTAGTACATAGCTGTGGGGGAACTGGCTGAGGACTTGAGTACTTAAGCATGGAGGAGCAGAGGTGACGCGATGTGACAGGGTGACAGAATGTGCCACCCTGGTCTGTACAAACAGCATCCACTGGCGTCCCATTGAGGCCTACATGATAGGAATGGAATCTTTAGTTCTGTCGATGTCTCCTCACTTTCTGACTTGATTCCTTTTTCTGTTTCTTTTCCATCTTTAATGTTCTTGTGTGTGTGTTTGGTCAGGGTCCAGGTGTGGCCAAACAGACTCGGCGGGTGATAAACATGGCTGTCTCGCCCGCCCGCAGGTGCCTCCTGTTCATGCTGCGTTGCCGTGGCAACGAGGCAGCCACCCCCCCCCCCTCCAAGAGCAACGCCCCTTCAGGTCGTCACGGCGATTAATCACTGGCCCGCATTGGCAACAGCAGAGCGATAGAGCCTGGCTGTGATGTCATTTCTTGGAGATATAGCAGGATTATTCTTTTCTGCTCCAATTTATATAAGTGATCATTAAATTGCCTAAAACTGTATCTGACCACCTGGCTACTTTCTCTCTTAGTGTCTTTATATTCTCACGTGTATATACTCATGGAAGTTAATGCACATATTCAAAATATCATTAAAAAACAGATAAACAATATATACTCAATATTTGGATAAGTGTATCTTCCCTTGGATATTTCATGCAGTGAGAGAGAAAGTTGGCTGACCAGAAACCCATTGACACACGCTGACCTATACACTAATCCAGCCGCTATAGCATGTCCGACACCACCATGCAATACTGCAAGTTCAGCTCTCTTCATTCAGCCATCTGCCAACAAGACCTTTGTGCCCCCTGTGGTATTCCTGCCAATGTGATAGCCTCTCTACCCCTCCTGTGGCCTGTGTGGGATTGCCCCTGGTCTAGTGGGCGAGGCCCACCTTGATCGGGTCATTGGAAGGATGCCACAATGACTAGGCAGACATAAGGCTGGCTGACCTGTGTGCGGGCTAGGGAAGGGGAGATAGAAGGATGAGGGGGAGATAGAGGGAGGGGTGAGGCCAAGGTGACGTCAGAGAGAGGCCATGTTTCTCCAGACCTTACCTTTACATCCCAATGCCAAAAAGAGCTACAGAACCACCTGGCCCCTAAATTGTTTGTATGCGAAAGAGGAAAAAGTATTTCTCTCATACAGACACACTGGGACAATAATTGCTTCTCGGAATTTCCACCGCAATTCACACGTGTACACATACACGTACAGATGCACCTTAAAATACACGTTTGACCCAAAACTCATACACACAGACCGTCATTGTGTCTCATACACACACACACACACACACACACACACACACACACACACACACACACACACACACATGACTTCTCTTAAGGAATGTGTTTATGTGTGTGTGTCAAAAGTGTGTTATAGTTGTTACAAGATGTTCTATGCTAGATCTTCACCTTGCTGACAACTCATTTCCATCATGGAGAATTTGTGTTCATTGTAATGCTCAGCACCAACACCACAAGACTGCTCAGCTAAGCAGTCAGTCATCCTGACAAGCACTCCTTATCACAGGCTAGAGTAGGGAGGATAGGTACTCACAAAACAGAGCGATATGAGCGAGCACACACACATTCTCACGCACACGGACCCACAAGCCCAGGCAATGTTTAAACCCAAGCAAAGATATACACAAAGGCACAGGCAGAAACCCTCACAAATGTTCAGCTTCACTGCAACGCCCCCCCCCCACACACACACACACACAGAGCCAAGGACACATTGCCATGCAGTATGTGCAGTGCTCTTGGTGGTCCAAGGTGGATTTATGAGCTTGTGCTTTGGTTTATTTACAGGTGCTGTTCTGCTCTGTTTACTGCCCACTTACTGCTGGAATTTGGCCTTGTTACCCACTGCTGTAGACTGGCATGCAACGTGTGTGTGTTTGTGCGTGCATGCCTGTGTAGCGGAGCGGTTTGAAGTCAAAACAGCCCTCGCCGCATGGGACACAATGCGATCCCTCCACGAGAGATGCATGCAATCCCACCTCCTACTCTCTACTTGTTGTGCCTCTCATTACTGATCATTACCTTGGTCTCCCTGATGCTGAACCTTTCTAAACAAATGGTTCTGTGGCACCGCTCAGTCAAAAACCAGGAGAGAAAAGCAGCCATCAGGCATCAATCAAGCGTCTCGGCCATATTTTACCCGCCTGTGTGCTTTTTGCTTGGTCGCAGGGAATGCAGCCTGAGAGAGCACTAGCTGTGTTTGTTTTACAGATTAGGCACTTTCACTTTCGAAAAACGCACCAGACATCTTATCTGGCAATCAGGCGGACAGACCTTCTGCTCGCGCACACGTTCACGCACGCATGCACAAACAAACACCCGCCCGCACACAACTCGTCACTCAGTCCAAATGACTATCTTCAGCTGAAGTGAAGAGGGAGGGCGAGGAGGAGGCAAGGGAGAGGAGGGTGGCCGAGGGAGAGAAGATGGGCGATGGGAATGAAGAGAGAGACAGAACAGAGAGAGCAGAGAGATGGGGAGAGAGGAGGGGGGCGAGATAAAGAGGAGGGGAGCAACCAAGGATGGGTGAGAGTGTGTCCTGATTGCACTCTCCACTCTGCTATTCACCCTCGCCGGCCACACAAATACCTATGATTCCAACGTTTTTTTGCCTTAATGAGTGCAGATTGACTCCATTCAGCTAGTCTGCTCCAGGGTGATAAATTTGCCCTTATGTCCCTGGGCCTGTCTTACCAGAATGGAGCTAATGGCAATGTTTCACATCCTCAGTATCAGGGCAGCCCAGCAAGGTTGAGGTGATTGGTTTGTGTACGTGCGTGCGCCTCTGTGCACGTGCAGTCTATAAAGGTTTTCTCTGGTTCAAACTTCATGCTTGCTAGCTCAAGCTAACGGCCACCACTTCAAATAGACTGAGGTGAGGTTGGGCAGGACATAAGGGGAAAGTTTGCCTGTGTTGTGCCAGGATGTGTGTGAGGTTCTGTGTGAACCGGGTTTGCAAATGCGGCATAGGTGAAGGGGCATGAACACACTCTTTGGACACCTATTCGTACGATGATGCAACATGGCCAATCACAGCCAAATCGCAAGAGTCGGTCTCTTGTCTGCTCTTTAAATCCAGACAGATGCTGCATATGCACATTTATTCATACATAATTGAATAAGCTCCATGGATGAACAAAGCCGTACAACCAGGCCTGGCAGTCTAATTATAGACCGCTTGTTAGCAATATCGGCAGAAAAGCTGTGCTTGGGTGGTATGATGCTTTGATCTATGTCATATTACCTGTTACAGCAACAAATATGACCTTCTCCATGGCATCGATATCAATAATGGATACAGGGAATTAGAATAGAGAAGGTGTGTCTGAAAAGAAGTTCAACTTGAATTGATCTATTGTCGTTGAGCATCGGGGGTGAGTGAAGTTGCAAATTGAGGTCACGTGGGTAGGAAACCTATTTCTTCACCTGCCCACTCACTGATTGTACTTGTGTACTTGTGAGCATCAAGATGCATGCATTTCTCCACACAAGCGCGAGGTACTGACGGAGGAAAGGCGAGAGAGAACACCAAGCTACGTGGCGGTAGCTGAAGGTTTTGAAGGAAACGTTCTAATTGCGGTGAGACCAGTGCGGGTATGAAGTGTTGGCCAGCAAGTCCCACGTAGGGTAGCACAACCTTCGAGTTCTCTCTCATTACAAGCTCATGACTCGCCTCCTAAACAATCTCTCTATCTCCCCCTTCTCGCCCCTTTCCTCTTGTTCGCTCTCTCTCTCTCTGGTCTCTCGGTGTGTTCTCCTTCCTAGATCCTCATCCTTCGTCTGTGGCCTTTGGCAGCTTTTACTCCATGTGTTTAAGCTCAGTTGGGATTTCATCTTGTACCCTCTGCCTGCACACTCCTCTGAACGCTACTAATTGCACTGTATAACACCCTCCAACTGCACATTTGATTAAAAAAAATAGTGGAATTAAACCACACACACACAAACACATGGAAACCCAGATCTGAATTCGAGATTTCAAATAAATCTTGGATTCCTGTTGTTGAAAGACTGGTGGTGTTTATGGATTGGTAGCTGAAATGCGTTAGCATTTTAAGCCCAATGAACACAGAGGTTGGAGGTTGATATCCATCAGATATCTCCCAATGTCCATGGCCATTCTTGTGTGTCCGTTCTAGAAAAGACGTTGCGTATCCAAGCATGACTATTGGTCACGGTAGAGTGGATACTGGATTATCTGTCTGTTTGAAGCTTTAGAATTGGTTTGCAGGGAAATGTTTACTGTACAAGTCAGAGAGCTGTTCCCGTTGGCTTGTTGTACATGTTTAATAGAAGTGGTTCTGCTCTGTTTGAGATATTGAGTTTCTGAAGTTGCCTGAGTCCAGCTATTTTAGGCCAGTATCCAATGTCTAAAAAGAGCACAGCAAGGATATAGTAACACAGACACACACACCACACACTAATGATTTAGAAGCAGGTGTCAATCAGAGACAGAACAATAAGCTTGGAGATACACAGGTGGCATGCTGGTTCACTGTAGAGTAACTTACTGCGAGCATATTCATGCCAGAGATGTTAAGGAAGAGAGTTTGCTAACCAGAGTGGCTTTGCCTGTGCGTGCACGCGCGTGACTCACAGCAGAAACCTTTTTGGTTATCGCTCCACGAGGATTAGACAGCATAAACTCTGCCTGAGGAGGCTCTCCTAATATCAAACACGATCAAACAACACAACTGGCCTGCACCAGTCCTTTCCATTAGTCAAAGGCCCTTTTTCATTCACCGGATTGCCATCTTAAATAGCTAATAGACCAAAGCCAACATCACAAAAGCGATGACGAACCCAAATGGGTCTGCAGAATATTGTTCTAACCAAATAGGGGGTACATTTGTTTATGTAGATCTCCACTCAGCATTGTTGTACTTTGAGTGGGATTATTTATTGTAAGCCGACGCACCAATCCAAGTGGCTTTCTAGGGGATAGAGAGTCAACTGCTACTCACATCACTGAAACAGCACCGGCCTACCAAAACAATCTATTTACTGTAGCAGTCACAGGCTCCTTGAATAGCCCCC
This sequence comes from Plecoglossus altivelis, assembly GCA_036571765.1. Lineage (NCBI taxonomy): Eukaryota > Metazoa > Chordata > Actinopteri > Osmeriformes > Plecoglossidae > Plecoglossus > Plecoglossus altivelis. The sequence continues at coordinate 1,111,476 of BROE01000023.1, forward strand.
TAGTGGGCTCAAAATAGAACCACCTGACAACAAGGTCCAGCTCTGGTACATACTTCTCTTTCCCCCCAAACTGTAGTCCCCTCCCCTCTGCTCTGCACCCCACCCCAACCCCACATAAACCTCTCCAAGACTAGGCTTTGGCGGTGTATGCTCACAACACAACTGCTAAGTCCCCAATGAGACAGGCCCCATTTAGAAACACATAAAAACCTTCAGCCGAGAGGCAAGGAAGGGAGAAGCAAAGGAGGGATGGAGAAAATGTTAACTCCAAATCCCCTGTGGGGGGTTTAGAGGGGGCAGATGCTTTTGTGCCGGCAATTTAGCCCTAAGCAGAGTCTGACAAACAGATATATCCAGTCCTGGGTAATACTGCCTAAATCTAGGCCGAGGGTTTGCCCACTGAAGGAATATTTCCCGGTGTGAGGAAATACCCATGGCATTTATCCCTGTCCTGAGGACTACTTTCAGCCAGGTCTTACAGGCAGGAAAAAATGTTGCGTGGGGTCGTTAGGGGGTTGGGGGAAAAAAAGCGAGAAAAACCAAGGAGAGTGAAAAGAATCCAAATACATTTGATGGAAATAAATTGATTTGGAACCGGGAGGCAGCAAGTATATGTGGATTCTTTCAAAGGTTTTCCTTTCTCATATAGACGTTGGATTTCCATTACCGGAGACTAAAATGTATTTCTCGCACCATAATATTGCTCCCAGTGGACTGAGGAGAGTGATGAATGAACAACCACCTGGGAAATATTATATACAATTCACGGCCATTTTGAGAACATTATTCTTAATAAAGAAGGGTCATCCTCTCTCCTCTGTGTGTCATTAAAAGGCTTCCTCTCACAGGACTGCAGAAGCCACGTGCAATCTGATAGCGGGGAATGAGATATAAAGAAAGAGAATCTAAGAAAAGGAGAGAGAGAACACTTTAGCCCGCATAAAAGAGAGCAGGACAAGACAAAGCTTTTTTCCACAAAGACTTCTGAGAAAGAGAGAGTGAGAGGGCAAGAGAAAGTGAGATAGAGACAGCGAGAGAAAAATAATGAATGGGTGCTTCCCTAAGATATCCTACCTGTGGGTTTGTCTCCTGGAGGAAGGTAGGAGACAGCAGGACAATGTGCGTGTTTGTGCGTGCATGCAGGGTCATGCAGAATCCTATCGGCTCAACAGCCATTGCATGGGTGCATTCATGTGCATGAACCCCCCCTCCCCACTTTCTGGGCACCCTGCATTCCTTTGCTGTGATTGGAGTCTTGACCTGAAAGACTGCGAGGAGGTTTTAGTCAGGCGCGGGATCTGACAGTCTGTAATGAAAGTGTGCGGCGTTTTCCTCTCACCTTTGACCCTCTTTCTCATCCCCCCTCCCCCCCTTCTCCCTCCAACCACTGTACACCTACACCGCCTGGTGCCGCTGACAGTCGATCCGCCGGCACGTCAGACCAATCGCTTTCCCCGATAGTCGTCTGTCAAAATGAAAGAAAGAAACTCGTCCTCTGTTTTTGGATTCTCTTGCTCTCGTCTAGAGCGGTACTGCCAGGCGATAAGCAGGAGTTCAACAACAGAAGCGTCCGACATCGTGTTTGGCACTTTTCCGCGTGGAACGGTGCATCGTTATTCACGTGACCTTCCAACCTAATACCCAAAGCTCCGTAAAGGTAGAGCCATTATGCTTGTTCTTTAATATACTTCCAAAAAAGCCTTTCCACGCTGTCTTTATTCTACTGGCAAAACAGGCACACTTATAGCATAGTACAGCTACATTTTGCTGTAGAGATTTGCGGGAAAGTGACATAATTATAGTTATAGCTAACCATGATGAACCAAAAGGACTCTTGTAGCTGTTATGGCAGTGCACCATTGGAACTTAACATCTGGCCAGGAACTAACACCATGAGCTAAGACCCCTGTGATTCAACAAATACGTCTATATGTAATCCAATCTAGGGCATCCCAAAATACTTTGGAGAAGGCTAATGTTGGGATATCAAAATGGCAACCTGAGGTGAGCGATACTTTGTTCAGTGTGGATGTGGGAGGATAATCTTTTCCATGTTTTCTTGGCCCGTGGTCCTCATGTCTCGATAACAACCTCTAGCCTTGCGTAAACCCCAGGCCCCCTGGCCTTCCTCTCAATCTCCTATGTTTTCCTCAAGTATCCAATATGCCACCCTCATCCTCACTCCAGAAGCAAAGATAGTTTCGTATTGATGTCGACAGGCTCGTGTCATTAGCGGTCGTCAAACGAGACGTCAAGACAGGAAGAGAGCAACAAGAGAAAAAAAAGAAAATACAGATGAGTTTTCTGGGAGGGTGCTAGGAGGGGGCAAGAGGGGGAGAGATTAGCCAGAGAGGGCGAAGGGGCTCCAAAGATTTCCCAGCTGCTGCCTGTTTTGCTTGTCAGAGCCGCAGAGGGCCGGCCTACACCGCTGATGAGAAGAGACGAGAGATGTGGCGCACTTCCTGCCCAGACGCCGATTTTAATTAACGGCCTGTGTCTGGTAAAATATGCGTTTCCAGGTCAGCCCCAGACTGCTTCGAAGAGAGAGGAGAGGTGAGGAGATGGAAATGAGACGAGACAAAGAGAGACAAGATGAGCAGAGAAAAAGAGAGCAGATGAGGGACGAGAAGAAGAGATAAGAAGAAAAGCAAGGAAAAAAGGAGGGAAAAGAGACGGAAAGCAGGGATGTAACAAGAGAAGGGTAGAGGAGAGATGATAATAGAGGAGCAGAGAAGATTACAGTAGAGGGAAATGGAAAAGAGAATTCTGCTAGGAGCTGTAGACAGGATGCTGTAATCCAACTATAAAATTCAGACCTCTTTTTCCCCTTTGTGAAATTATTTATATCTCTGAAAGATATAATGTTCTAAAACGGGTACAAGGTGGATTGCTCTATCCCATCCTTTCTTCCTCTTTATCTCTTTGTTACTTCAACGCAAAGTCGTTTACCTCGACCCTTCCTTCTCCAACTCCCCTTCCCTTCTCTATCTCGCCAGCCCCCCCACTTCAATCCCACTATCATTATTTAGATCTCTCCTCACTTTCCCTCTCTCTTCCTCATGGTTTATCGCTCCCGAAACTCCTGCGCATAAACAGTAAATTTGAGCGATACACCAAAGCATTTGGGGGGAGGAGGGGTGGTGGTGGTGGAGGAGGTAGTGTTCTGGGGTAAGTCGGGACTCGGCAAGCGCGTCTCTGGATTGCTGTCAAAACGCATGAGTCTGCAAGTCTATCAGGGAGGGCTGGGGAGAGGAGCATTTAGAGCAATCTGATCTTTTTTACTTTACCAAGAGACAGAGCTTACAGAGGTGTCTGACGGGAGTTTCAGGGAAGCGACGGGGCAGTCCGGGGAGGGAGGCGAGGCAATTTGTTTTTCAGGAATGACAAGGTGTATGATGCGATTGTGAAATGGCATTGTGTGTGTGCATGACAGATTTTAAAAGATCTGGCTTCAGAGCTCTGAAACCTTGAAACCTCTGACCTCCGAGCACACCCTCCATCCTGGGCGATCATGCCATCCTTCCGACACCCCCTCACTGTCACTCCCACCTCCCCACCTTTCATCATCCCTCTGTATTCCTCTCTTCCCAACGCAACAAATACATCCCACACATTGTGCCGCAGAGGTCTGTGTAAGGAACCCTTGTCTTTCAATTGTGTTTTTAACAGCCAGCCACGAGCCCTTATCAGATCTGCCCCCACCCACACACACACACACACACAAAGAAATTCCCCAAATCCTGCCTTCGATCTGCGGCTGCACGCAGACGGGCAAGGCTAATGGGATGCAGCTCATGGCCTAGATTAGAAAGGTTTTGAAGAGACTATTTTCTAGAACACGCTTGGCGAAGGGATGGAGAGATCGAGAAAGCAGGCGAGCAAGAGGCATATAGTGATAGGTAGAGAGAGGGGGACCAGAGAGGTCAGAGTGAGTCGGACTCACAGAAGGCTCAGACAGGCAGATGGACAGAAAGACAAACAGACAGAGCCCGTCTTCAGCCTTTCGACTCCCTAGACTTGCCAGTCATGGCTGTCGATGAGAGGCCAGTACCTCGACATGACATGAAGACAGCCAAAGAAACTCTGGTGAACGTTAAAGGCAGTTAGACGATAGAATGATGCATGAGAACAGCAAAAGAGAGGCATGGGGCGGTCAAGAGTTGTGCATGAAGCAAAGTGAAAGATGAGAGCAGAAAAAGCCTCTTTCGACCACAGGTACACATCGCAGACATCACTCCCAAAGAACAACATCGACATGCGTGCAGCAGAAGTGTGTGTCATGTGTAACCCCCCCTTCTTTCTGACATTTTCTACCAGGAAATGGGACGCACCCATGCCTGCATTTCCTCCAAAGCTTGCTGTTTGATGGCGCTGCCTAAAGCGGTGTTGATGGATGTGCGCGTCATGTTTGCAAGCGAGAGAACCTGAGTTTGCAACCCAACGTGGGGACAGAAAGCCTTACTGGCACCTGCTACAGTGGTGCTGCGAGTCGGAAAACAACCAGTTGAGCACAGTTCCACCTGCTGAGACAGATGTTGCACGTGGGAGGGAGTTTCGGGGGCTGAGCATGACTGTAACTGAGTTGAACTGGTTAAAACTCGCTCCTTGGAATAAATGCCGCCCACGCATGCCATTGAAGAGCAAGATTGTTATTGGTGTGGCTGGCGAAAGCGATTAAATTCGGCCCACTTTCTGGTCTTTGTCCGGCGCTAATGGCATTTCTTGGCACTTCTGAAAGACGTTTTGTGTGTGTGTTTGCCTGTGTACTTGTGTGTGTGTGTGCAACGGCACCAGTGAAGAAAGACAACCAGGCACCTAAGTGCTGAGGCCACTATTGAGTGCACGCCTCTGACCATGTGCTTCAGTAAAGCAGACCCCAGCTTGGCACTCACAGGAGCACTAAGCAAACGACTAAGTTTGGAAAAAAAGATGACAAGCAAATCAGAGACCCTGATGGCCTGGCCACTTAAGATTTAGTTGTAGTCACAAACAACCAAGAGGAGTGGACTAGTGAGGGAGAGCGAGGGAAGGGGAGAGGGAGAGACAGAAGGAGAGAGACAGAGACCGAGAGGGACACGGGGTGGATGCCTTTTTGTTTATCCAGCTCTTTGCGAAAATGAGCGTTAGCATTCGGAGGAGAGGCAGCGAGGCGGGCTTTTGAGTTGAGTGAGAAATGGTGGGGGGAGGGGGGAGAGATAAATCACTTCATAATTAAACCTCGAAGTTATCTGCACTTCGCAATGCAGAGGTGCAAGAGAGAGAAGAAGAGAGAGAGAGAGAGAGAGAGAGAGAGAGAGAGAGAAATGAGAGAGGCTGAGTCTGGGTAAGGCTTAACTCATAGCAGAGCAGCCTCCAGGACAGAAGGGAGGGGGTTGGGGAGGGGGGGTGGGGTGGGTCGAGCGAGTGCAGCTATGCCCGGGGCAGATTTCCCTTCCTGCTGCTTGGAGGCTGGCATCACAGGCACTGACAGCATCACAGGCGCTGTCTGGGTGAAGGAGCAAGAATTCAATTTTGGACTGGCATTGTTGGTGTGCGAGTCCATATCACATGCACAATGTTTGTCTGTGTATGCATATCTAAACCATACATACATTTAATGCTGTGTGTGTGTTCCCTTGTGCTTTTTAGAGTCGGTCTATATCGCGTGGTGATAGACACACGTTTTTTATGTGTGCATTTGTCTGAAAGTGTGAATGTGCTCGTGCAAGAGTGTGTGTGTCACTTCACGTCAACCTCCTATGGTCCATCAAACTTTGAGGCCCAGATGTTGGCGCCTGAGTAGGTTTGACACTCAAGCTGTTGCCCCAGACGACTAGTCCCACCTCCACCAGCCATGCAGGAATGCTGGGAGGTCATGCTGATGGGTAAGACGCAGGAAAACCTCAGAGACAGTATGTCGCTCAGGATGCAGACTCGCTTTGAGCTTTCAGAATGGTTGCAACTCTTACTTGCCTGGTCTAGTCTTATCTATTGGTGTATTACGTCAGCCAGTGGGAGAGGAAATGACGGCCATGTGCCTTTGGGAAATGAAGCTATTAGAGGTGGGAAGCTAGTTTATGTATTTTATCTAATGCATTTAGCTGAAAAAGGCTTGAAATGATGATTCGGTACTTTGGATGAAGGTGTCTGCTTAGTGAACACTATTATTATTATTGTTATTGTATAAACTCTCACTGGTGCAGTTGCTCTCTTGATAACCATAATTATGCTTCCATAATAGAAACTGATTGGACCTAAATAATTTAATGCGACATGAAAATGAATAACTAGTCAGAAAGAAGACATTCTCGGTTTTGAAAGAACAAAAGAAAACCTGTGAGTAGTAAGAAATCTTATTTTACATAATTTCCTTAAACAGTGCAGATTATCACAGACATTATCACACAATCTCCAGAGAGATGATAGAAATACAAATTTCAAATTCGGAAATTATGCACCAATAGAGCATCAAATAGACCCTATTTAACAGAGGGAGAAAGCTCAGGCTATTAAGGGAATGCTAATGTGTGCTGTGCTTACAGCAAGACAGAACACATGTTAGTTTTACCAGGCCTTCCCAGCAACATGCATAAAGACGTTTTTTGGAGTGGTGTATTTTGACCAGCATACAGTTTAGTACTAGGGGGCACAATTCTTTATTTGCCCCCCCCATTTTGAAAGGTTAAAACAAATCCCAGGGGTCTCCCTCACTGATCCCACCTCCCTCCAACCCGCCCCCCCCCCCCTTGATTAATCTCAATCCCGAAACGATCAATCAGAAATAATTAAAAATCAGCAAAATGTCAATGCCTGCTTGTGAAGCTTATTAATAGGGTGGACACGTCTCTCTCTATCGGTGCTCTCTGGTAAGGGCGGGAGACAGATGTTTCATGAAGCACGATGGCGATTATTCATTGAAAAACTGGCGTTGGCTTCCCATTCTGAGCCGCAAGGTAGCTAGAATGATATTACGGTGCTTTGGCTTCGGGCAATGGTGCAGGTCTGGCATGGAATTACAAGATTGGATGTCAGGGCGGCACCGGGGAGAGAGTGAGGGAGGGGGATGACGCGGCGCCGGTGACCCAGTTTCGGAGGACTTTGGCTGGGTTTGGCATGCAGCATGATGCCCCCTGTCCTCCACTCCATTCCTGACCGATGTCCTTCAACTGGGTGGTCAGAGAGACTAGACCAGAATGAACTATTGCTTTGCGCTGTCCAGACTATCAGACAGACACTGATTAATGGGTGGGTGGAGGCAACCTGGCATTCTCAGGGAAGGGAGAAAGAGGGAGACAAGGAAGAAAAGAAGGGTGCAAAGACAGAGTCAGACAGAGAAAGAGAGGGCGACAGGGAGGGAGGGAGAGATAGTGAAAGAGAGACAAAGAAAGATCGAGATGGAGGGAGAGAGAAAATGGAAAATTCTAGAGCAGAGAGAGATAGTGAAAGAAAGGAAGGGTAAAAAGGAGTGAGAGAGAGATAGAAGGATGGAAGTAGAGAGAAGGACCACAAAAGAAAACTGAACAACGATGACAGCTAATGACTGAGCCATAACAGTAGTCGCTCCAGTCTCTCAACTTCAGGTGGTCATCAGTTACTCATCCGACGATGCTAATGAGAACCCGGTAAACAACATCGACGACGATGACACCACGCAAACAATCCCAGCTGTTCACCTTGAATGCTGGCCCGGCAGAGGAAAGAACAACGACTGGCTAAGGGGACACTCTAATTAGAGAGTGAGTTTAAAAATAAGAAATAATTAGCCAGGGATCCGCCACACTATCCTCCTCCTCATCCCCCCACCCCCACCCCCGTCTTCTCCTCCTCCACCAACCCCTCCAACCATTTCCCTTAATAAGCACCAGACACGTACGCGCACACTCACAGGACGCCGGTCACGCACACGCGCACACTGTTTCCTCTGTGGAAAAAAAATCTAATCAGTTTGTCTCTTCCCGTGGGGACCCCGTGTTTTGTAAATAGCACTCCTTAATGAAGAACTTTGTGATGTCTTATGCAAAACAGAGAGGGTGGACAGGGAAGAGAACGGAATGAAGATGAGAGAGAGGGAGACAGAGAGAGAGAGGGGGAGACAGAGAGAGAGAGAGGGGGACATAGAGAGAGGGGGAGACAGAGAGAGAGGGAGACAGAGGGCGACAGAAAGAGAGGGAGACAGAGAGAGAGAGAGAGAGAGAGAGAGAGAGAGAGAGAGAGAGAGAGAGAGAGAGAGAGGAGAGACAGGGAGAGAAAGGGAACAGGGGAAGACAAAAGACAGAGAAAGTAAAGGAGGGAGCGAGACAGACGTAGAGAGTGACGTAGGGGGAAGAAAGCGAGAGACCTACCTCTTTGTGTGCGTGTGTGTGCGGTGAGCGTGAAAGTGTGTGCCTCTGAGCTTCAAGAGAAGAACCAGAGGCTGTGAGAGTAGCATGCAGGCATGATGAAAGCATGCAGGCCCCAAGCAGTCCAACACTGGATTGCAGGAGAGACCAAGGATCAATAGAACCAGTGCAGAGCCAGAACTGGGACAGGCTAATCACTCAGAGTAGGGGAGAAGTGGGGGGGAAGGAAGGGGGGGGGGCAGGATGAAGGGGGAGATGAGCCGTGGGGGAAACCGCAGTTTGACTGAAGGACAAACACCAAAAAAGACGATATTGCAGATTTACCTGAACTGCTCTGAACAGATTTTTAGTACAAAACAAAAAACAAACAACTACAAAAACCCAAACACGATATTACAAATCGAGGGTCATGTATGATTGAACTCATCTCCCAATGATTATCATCCTGCACATCCGTGCGGAGTGCTGGGAATCAGGTGTCTTCTGTTCGGCTGCACCGCCAGGATGCATGCGCACGCATGCACGCACACATTCACCACAACAACAAGGTGTTCTCACCCCAATTACTGGCAGAGTGTTTGGATCTAGCTGTCAACAGCGTGAGAGCTGGATAAGCCTGGCCAGATGCTTCCATGCTGACTAGCGTGGACAGGAGGATGCAGGGTAGAGAACTGAGTTATTGTTGAGAGGGTGTTCAAGTAAACACAATTACACAGTAAATATGATGGAAATGAATGAATGGAGAGAGAGAGAGAGAGGGAGTGAGAGAGTAAATACATTGCTATTGAAATCATATCAGAGATAGCGAGAATGTGTCTGTGTGTGTAGGTGTGGGAGTGCGCGAAATGAGTTTCTGTGAAGTTAGCCTCAGGATTATGCCACTGTTGGTCAATGTAGCTGTGCCTTTCTGCTATTGTGACAGTGGTCTCTTACGGACAAACACAAACACACACACAAAAGCACATATACAACCACTTAAAGACACCTACATAGGTACCCACACACACACAAAACATTTGCAAACACTCACAAAACACCCACTTTCACTCGGACGTCTGTCAGGCATTGCTCGTGTGATACATGTTCCGGAACGTCAATATGATTCATTATCTGAGGACAATGTGCAGTGGAAGCTTTCCTTGAAGCAGAAATCTCAGCTCCTTGCAGCTTGACAGACTTTCACAGCAGGACATAAGTCAATCACCCTTGTTTTCGATCGTGATTGATTGACAGACTCTTTGGCACGCGCATTTCATCGCTGGGACGTTCTTCTTCTTCCTCTCATGCAGGCTCCCCCTCGTGTAGTGTCTTACCTCTGCCTCGTGCAACCTGAATGTGCTGCGGGCACGTGTGTGCACCTGAGGACCCCGAAAGAGAGAAAAAGCTACGCAAAATCCGTCGCTGTCGCACATTCCGCCTCCGCCCTACACAGCTCCAGCATGCTCTCACGCTTGTTACATTGCAACATCCTTTATGGGCAGAAACGACACAGGTACACAAAACCTCACCACAAACAAACGCTAGAAATGGATGTCAAGCTGGGCCAACCAGTCAACTAACTCTTGTCTCCCAGGCGAAAAGGCTGGGGGAAGGACCTCCACAGCTGTTTAGACTGGGTGTCCGTCGTCAGACACAGGGCAGGCCTGGATGACAACACCTCACTGAGTCCCATCCCTTTCCCACCCCCCACTACTCCAGCCCCTTGAAAAAACCCATATGTCTCACATCGAGGCATATAAAGTTACACAGGCAAGGACATGGTGAGAACTAGACAGAGAGATAGAGATAGAGAGAGGGGGGGAGAGAGTGGAAGAGAAAGCGAGGGAGAAGGAGAGGGAGCGAGCCAGCGTTTCTATGGAATGGCGCAAGTCTTTAATGGGTAGCGAGAGATGCCTCGACACCCGACCAGCTGACAATGACTCGGATCGACTGGGCTGTAGCAGCGGGAGGAGCAGGGAGGAGAGAGCCCCCCTGGAGTGCATGAGTCACTCAGAGTGGGGAAAGCGGGGGACGGGAGGGTCATAGGTGTCAGTGACATCCAGTAGACAAGGCAACAGGGAGAGAAAATAATGAGAGAGAGAGTCGTGCGAATCCTGCATCCTGCGTGTCTCAGAGAAGCTTTTCCTGTGGACAGCCCCTGGCCACGTGAGCTATCCATGGCATGGTCACCCCTGATTCCCAGCACCCCAGCAGATAACAATAGGATCATGTTCACGTGACGAGACGCGATCATCCTGTTTATCACCGTCAACATTTTTTGCAAGTCATACCCCATGTGGGAGGGCTGCGTGTGTATGTAGTTACATTCAGGTACCGAAGAGCGCCTTGTAACTGATTCAGTAAACCTTTATTTATTAATTTACTTTTCCAACATCATACTGTCTTACTCATCTCCACGCTTTAAGGATCAAAGCCACATATTGAACCAGCTTTAGGATAATAAAGTTGATCGTTTAATTAAAGCTAGACCCAAACTTGAATGCCGGGAAGTGAATCTGCGTCTCCTCCCCAAATGCTAGAATGCTATGAGAGAACAGTTGTATGGTCTCCAATCACAAGAGCGAATGTGTGAATGTCGTGTGCGTGTTATGTGTGAAGTCACTCGTCTGTTTTCTTGCTTTCCTCCCATGGTTAAATAACTTTGCAAATCAAATGTTGTTGGTAATATTGTGCTATAATTCAGCAAGAATTTCAGTTTACTTGTGATTTGGGGACTCCGCACCCACCCGTCCTCAGTTACCCGATGACCCCCCCCCCCATATCACACCTGTCACCAGTTTATCGCAGAGACAGATTAGACCGCCAGGTGCCTGCCAGTGTTGGTCGTTCTGGAGAGAAAGACTGGCAGCGGGTTTCACCCGTTTTAAGCCCCACTACTGTATGACCTGGCAAGAAATGGTACCGCCACCCAGGATACACCACCCACTTCACATTCTATGACGACCCCTCTGTCTTTCACCTGAGTCCATCGCTCTCTCTCTCTTGCCCTCTGTTCGAGGGGGAAACAGAATGCGACCCCCCCCCCTTTTCTCTCCTCCCTTTGAACTCCATTGCCATGTCTCTCTGTATTCGTCCCCTGGCTTCTACTCTCCATCGCCACCTCTCTTTCCTCCCTCCCCTCGCCTGCTATCGTTCCCTCCGTCTGTCCTCCCATCCTCCGTCTCTCCCTTCCCCTCGTCAGTTTCATCCATCTCCTGCCTGCCTTAATCCAGTCCATCCATCCATCCATCTATCCAGCCTTCCTCTGCCTATCTCTCCCTCCCTCCCCCCTCTCCCTTACACTCAACCATGTATTCCTTTTTCTTTCTCTCTCCCATCCATCCATCCATCCCTCACCTTCATCTCTCCATCCTAGAAGGTGTGAAAATTGGTATTCTGTGACCAGCTCTATTCCTGTCCTGGTAATTGAACCTACACGTTATTACTCATTAAGCCCATTACACAGAGAAGGTTCCAGCGCTAAGATCACCTTTAATCCCATCTACCGTGTGCGTATGTTTGCCCACAGGGTTGTACAAACCCACCATTGCTGTGACCACAGCACAGACGTGCACAAACACACAAACACACTCATCCCCTCAAGATGCATTAAGGCATTTTATGAAGTGGGTGTGTGCTGGCGTCTTCTCTGTTCTCTATACGGCTAAAGCGAAATCGCTTCTCGGAGGTTAGCTTTTAGGTAGCATCGGTGGGGTCGAAATAAGCACTGATTTCGCAATGGCAGCTCTATGGAAATGACATTGTTCAACTTGAACATGATTATCTGTCGTGTCAAATGTCATCGACTTTATTTAAGGCAATCGGCGGTGCTATGTGTTGGTGCAGAGCAGGTGGGGCGACACCGCCATGTCTGTCCATGTCCAGATGAGCTCGTCAACATGCAGCGGTGGCAGCTGCCTGCCTGGCAGTCGGTGCTCACCGGCCCAGATGTGACGCTAATCACTATGGCAAGCGTAGCGTTGCATCACACCCTGTGGTGACATATTCCCGTGTGTGTGTGTGTGAGGGGTGTCAGAGTGTACAGTATATCCGTATATGAACCTGCTGCACTAAGGCAAGAAAGCAACGAATACCTCATCTCTTCCCCGGCCCTGGAAGCCCGTGACTCGCACGTACGTTTGGGTGTTTGAGTGTAATCTATGGGAGGTGAAGCGGGGCGAGGAGCTAACATTAGGAGTCTGTCCTGTGAGGGGCCTTCAGACTCACACCCAGCTGAGGGCCTGGCAGTAGCCAGGAGCCCCCCCACTGGCCACTACACCCAGATAAGGCTCACTGATCTGGGGCCTTGTTCACACAGCGGGAAGGGTTAGCGGAGGGGTGCGTGTGTGTGGGTGTGGGTGTGTGTGTGGAGGGTTGCTTCCAGATTGTGCCACCATCGTTGCCGGGCTTGCATCCTCCCAGCTTGCATCCTCCCAAGTGGATTAGGAGGAATGTGTGTGTGTGTCGATGGGGTCAACGTCTTTTGTTTTGTTTATGTATTCGTGTCCCTGGTTCTCTCGGTCGGAGTTATCTAATATGCTGTCCGCTCTTGGGTTGGGCCCAACCTGCCGTACATAACCACAGATGTTGATTAGCTAGTCGATTGGTTTTGATCGAGTGAATCTGGGAAGGCATTACCAATGCTCAATAAGTCTGCCAGGCACTCAAGGGAAGGGGGGGGGATGCGCCAGTCCGCCAGAGCGGCATTAGAGATTGCTGCAGATCCATCAACAAAATGGCCGCCGCCCGACTATTGCCTTTTTCTAATTATTGGGACTGTCAGTTATGATAACTGTCCCTAATCTGTCATGGATGTATGGATTTCACCAAGAGGAGAGGAGGGGAAATAGAGTGGGAGAAAGTGAGAGTCGGAGGGGGAGAGAGAGGGAAACAGGGAGAGAGAAGGGAGAGGTGGAGAGAGGGGATAATGTGAGAAAATTGAAATTGGAGTGCTTCCAGTCCAAAACTTCCATCCGTCAAAATGGCTGAACACTTCCTGTCTGCTACTATTTGTCAACAGTTCTTCTAACGATCGAAGTGTGGATTCAGGCACATCTCATTTCCGTACATGTACCTAAACACGTATGCCCCACTCATGCCACAAAGTCATCTACATTGTCTTCATGTGTGCATGTTGGGATGCTGAAACACAGGCCTTGTCACGTTGAAGGAGGTTTATACGAGGAGGGAATGGCTGGGGGAAACTAATTTTCGCCGGCATATTAATCAAACAGACATGTGGGCTTAGCTAATTGCTCTGGGAAAGGATCCAACTCAGAGATTTTTTCCTGTCCTCGATCCGGTTCTTTGTATGCAAGGAGGGATGAGGAGGGAGGGGTGCGGTTCCAGGGGCCTGGCTGTCTCAGGGACCAGGCCCCTGGTCCATGCACTCCGCGTTTGTTAACATGTGTGCTCTATTCACCTGTGTCACACTGCCTTGCTGGTGACTGGCTGCTGAACTAACTGACAATCCCTCACCCAATTTCTATATTTTCCAGATTTTAATTGATAAAAAAAATCTGGACGGGGATGATTTTTAGCTTCTTTATGCATTTCAGCCTGCAATCTTGCTACCTTCACTTCCTAATACGATAGTCCCCAAACTGTCAGTCTCCTTCCATTGTGATGTCCGTAAACTTAGTTGGAACTAAGGGCAGCTTTGTTTGAATGTCTTCCAGTTTTTCTCGCCTCCCGTTGACAGCTAAATCCCTGTCATGTTTCCTCCTTGTCGCATCAACCAAGGAGTTGCCCGAAAGTCTGCTCCGCAAGAACTAGAATCTGACTCAGCACGCAGGAGGATGAATAGAGAGTGAGTGTGCGGAGGGAGAGAGAATGGGAGAGCGAGTGAGCAAAAGACCGGAAGACAGAAAGACAAATAGATGAAAGACTGAAAGAGAGGGAGACAGTTGAACAATGTCATCCTGTAGAATGTAAAGATTCTCATTAAGCAGGTTTGGCTGCTCTAGGTGTGCTCACACCTTTTGCTGAAGGAAACAGTTCCTTAACTAGCTATCACATATACTATATATTATACATACGACCCCCCCCCCAGTCCCTCCCTAAACACCATCTCACTATTTCTTTCTGCCTCCATCCATCTTGCCCCAAAATAACTGTTTTACCTCACCACTAATTGTCACTCCATTCTTTCAAACGATACAGGGACTGTTCAACTCTTTAAGCAGCACACGCGCCGGCTTTGGAAATGAGGGTTGCTGCCAATGAAGCAAGATGAATGATTCAGGGTTGTCACAAATGATTGTTGTCTCAGACATAACTGGAAGAATAGCAAACCTCTCTCTTTCTCATTCTCTCTCTGTCCCTATGCCTCTGCCCTCCGGCTATCGTAAATGAATGATGAACGCAGGCATTCTACTTCCTGGCCCTCACTAAATATGCCGTCAAGATGGCGTGACACCAATCCTTCAATGACATAACTTTCTAGAGATTCGGCGCGGTGGAGCTGCTGAAATTACCCTCCGTTGATCATGCAAGAGCGTGTTTGATTTGCGCCTTTCGTTTGGAGGATGCGTAAACACAAACAGGTACGCGCCGGCATATTTCCTTGTCAAGGCCGTTTGTGAAGAGTTGAACCTAACGCTGCTCGACTGCTCCCCCTGCAGAACCCAGGAACTGGATCCTGTAAGTTAGGGCCTTTTTGTTTACTCCCCACCCAAACAACTTCACAACACACAATATCTTCATGCATCAGAAGTGAGTCGTTTGAAAAGAAAGAAAAGAAAACTGCGTCAGATTTGCTGACTGAGAACCTCCCTGCACCTGAATGTGAAGGCAGAGGCTGGGGGTTGGTGTGTATGGGGGGGGGGGGCGGAATTCTGGGTTATTTGGTTGCCAGACTCGTTTGTGTTTTTTCCCCGTGCATATTCCCCAGTTCCAGCTCCACACGGGAGGAGGGAGTTTGAACAGCAGCTCGGCTGGTAATGAGTCAAAGGGAAAAAGGGGCTGGGGGATGCGTTTTCTGTCTTTGCTCTCTCTCCTCTCTCTCTTTCCATCTCTCTCCTCTCCCTCTCTCTCTCTTCCTCTTCTCTTCCTCTCTCTCTCTCTCCCTCTCTCTCTTCCTCTCCTCTTCCTCCCTCCCCACTCGCCTGTGACGCTGAAGAGCGTTGGGCCCAGCAGATGGAGAGGAGGCTTCCGTTGATGGGTGTCCTGCCTCTCAGAAGCCATGGGTGGCGAGAAACAATACAGTATTCAGATGGGGGCTGAGTTCATCCGTACAACAGACTGTACAAAGCACCCAGGTGAGCGTGCGTGCATGCGTTTTGAGAGAGGTAGGGATGCTTGTTTGGTTACTGTAATGAATCTGGTAGCCAAGTTAGCCTGCTAAAGGGCACAGGGGTCAGGGTGGGAGGGGTGTAGGGTACTGCTGCAGTCAGGTAGTGTGTGTGTGTGTTGTTTGCAGTGCTTAGTGCGTGTGTGGGTGTGTGCGTGGCGTTCTTCCAGGGCCTGGAGATCCCCTAGGATAGCTCTGCCTCTGCCGCATAAACATATCCACCCAGCCCATGTCCCTCCCTGCCTCCCCCTCCCCCCACCACATCTCTCCAACCCTCCACTAACAATGTCCTCCAATGCTCATCTTTATTCCAACTCCCCACCCTCCTCTCTCCTCGTCTACCTCCCTTCCGGAATTGTCTTTTCATTTTCACCGTACCTTCCCCCCCCTTTATGTTTGTCTTCCTGTAGTCAACTAGCATGTTGCATTATGTAACTCGTGTGTGTGTGTGTGTGTGTGTGTATGCGGTTGACAATAGAGAGCTGGAAAGAAGAAAAGAGAAAAGGAGAAAAGAGAGATTAGAGGGAGGGAGAACAGTACATACAGTGCAAGGGCCCATATGCTGACGTAATGTCACATCTTCTTGTGGAAGGGTTTGATTGTGTGGTTTGTCTACCTGAACACTGACAGTTCATCGAGTTCGGTAACTCACTCGCCCTTGCTTACATACAGGCCTCCTGTCTCTTCCACTCTCTCTCACACACTTCCTCAACACTCCAGAAGATAGCCCTCAAATCCAGTCTAAAGTGGTCTTTACAGGAGGGATGTGGCATAGCAATGGCTGTCATTACAGAATACTATTTCCACCTTATCTGCCCCGGCTGATAGCACATAAAAGATTTGGAGAGCGGAGTGGTGGGGCCTCCTGGGCTGGTTCGCAGGGCCGGCGAGGGGGAGAGGAGGAGGTGTGGGGGGGTGTCCTGCTCCACATATCACTGACAAAGGGAGTCTTATTGGAAGGGAGAGGAGGAAGATTAGGGAGAACTCTGTTCGGTGGACTGTAACCTCAATCGCTCATATCGGCGAACCCCTTACGATTAAGGGTGAGAGCGATGCAACAGGGCCCAGAGAAATATGGAGAGAGAGAAGTGAGAGAGACAGGGGGGCAGATGGAAAGAGAGAGAGAAAGAGAGAGAAGGAGGAACATGGGAGTTTTGAAAGAGAGGGTGAGTGAACGAGAAAGAATGACGGAGAGGGCGGCAGAGAGGACGAGGAGAACTAGGAAGTCAGAATATTGGACTATTTCTCTTCTTTCCCATGCAGTCTTGGCACCTCTTGCCCTCCATCCTCCTTCTCTCCTCCTCGGAAATTAAAGGAATCATTACCTGCCAAAAATGGGTGGGAACGCACACACACTGGCATACACCCAGAAGAAATACCCTAAGAGCCTAGCACGGAAACATGTCACCTCAATAATCCTCCAAACCAAGTAGTTTCTCTTGCTTGGTTTGGATTATCGTTTCTTCTCCTGACTATCCCTCAAATAAATCCCTTAACTATATCACCACATTCAACATGACAGGCATTCTGTTCAATGCAGCTCCCATTTTCTTGAGAGAGAGATCGCAGACAAGGACAACTTTCTCTCCATGACTACCCAGTCCCCATTTAAGAGCCTTGCTTTCTATACTGGCAAAATTTCAATTGGCAGACCCACATCTATTCTTGATGGCTTTCATTTTCTCTAACAACGCAGGGCCATGCCGATACTGAATAATGTAGAGTGTTTCGCTCCGTTTGTCAACAACGGCGGGTCGTGTTGAGTGTGCAACTGTTTGTTCGTCGACAATGCTTGCAGGCAGATTGCTGTGAAGAGGGTGGAATGTTTTTTAGACCACCGGTACCCATGTAGGTGAACTGCATACACGCCTGGCTGGAGACATTTTCCTCTCTCTCTCTCTCTCTCTCTCTCTCTCTCTCTCTCTCTCTCCCTAACTCTCTCTCTCTTACACACACACACTCTACCTTTATGCGTTCCCTCTGTGCTGTCTTCGCTTTGAATCCCTCGATCGTTGTTTCTGCCTTAATTCCTTCCCCAGTCTTCGCTCGCTCCCTCTCTCCTCTCTCTTTCTCTTAGATAGACCTGTCTCTGTGTGCTTGACTGGGCTTGGATGGCAAACAAACTCCATTGTTGCCCAATGGGACACTGCCTTGCACTGACACACACACACGGCACAAAAGAGGAAACCCGTGAAGTTTTCCTTGTGGAAAAAAAACATTCCATGAGAGATGCTGA
Source organism: Plecoglossus altivelis (assembly GCA_036571765.1). Taxonomy (NCBI): domain Eukaryota; kingdom Metazoa; phylum Chordata; class Actinopteri; order Osmeriformes; family Plecoglossidae; genus Plecoglossus; species Plecoglossus altivelis. Next base: position 1,129,300 of record BROE01000023.1, read on the forward strand.
GTGCTTTCAGACTTTTGGAATGGAACAAGTTCAATGCGAGGTTGCAAGTCAATATCTGTGACTTATGCCAAGTAAAGTAGCTCGACTTAGTGTGAATGAACGGGTATCGACCTCGTTGAAAAATTCTGGTGTGCGTTTCAGTCGAGCAACTTGTGTATGCGGGCGTGTGCGAGAGGTAGATGTTAAGTTTATGGTCGTGAGGATCGATAGTGGATGGATGCTCTGAGCAGGAGTGGAAAGCAGGGAACGCAGAGACATAGTTGCGTGGAAAGGGCAAAGATAAATAATAGAACAGAATAGTTCAGCCCTGAGCAGGAACAAACAGCAGACTCATATCCAAGTCCACAGCTAAACTCTGACTGTCACCACCATTAGCAGGTCACGTTTTAGTCAGACACAGAAACACTAAGACCGAATTGTGTTGCACTGTACATTTGCTGTAAAGGGCAGGTACATCATATTGTTAATTTCAAGTCTGTTCAATATGTACTCCAACAGAGTTTTTGTAAGAAATACTTGCATTCAAATTGACCACAGAAGAAAAAATGGACCTTATGTAGATGTTCACCAGTAAATCGCTTAATAGGTAAAGCTCAATTGAAGTCAAGAAAGACTGAAGTCGAACATGAAGGTGAGCCATTATTAAATTGGGTTGAGGCTTAGTAAAACTGCAGTCAAGCTCTCTTCCTGGACCTGTGGTCCTGCAGCTAAAAAGATGGATGTACAAACATCTGTCTGTTTCTTAATTAGCTGGCGGTTGTGCTGCAGCAAGTGTAAAGATTCTAGGCATGTTGGGGAAAAAAGGGGGGGGGGGGAGAAATACCATAGCATGAGTGAGAGAAAGAGAGAAGGGAGGGAGATAGATACACAGCTGGAGGGGATTACATGGTTGGTTTCTGCAGTGGTGACATTTGAGGAGGGACATGCTGAAAATCTTCCGGGCTCCTCTCAAAGGACAGGAGACAGCCTGGTAATCCATAATCTGCACCCCCCCCCCCCCACACACACACACACACACACACACCCCCCCCCCCACACACACACACACACACACACACATCTCTCCGCCCCTCTTTGGGGCTTTCTTTTTTTTCAAGGTTCCCTCCTTGCATCAGACTGCAACAGGGATTTAGAGACGTTGTGTAGATTTCTGAGCATCTGGAAAGCATTTCCACCTCTATAGGGAGGCATCAGAGACGAGTTGAAGTGGGGGAATAACAACTCCTACACAGAGAGAATGAGACTATATGGTGTCCAATTTAATCCTGATTCAATTCATTTGGGGGTATAAATGCTCGGTGGTACAGCGCCAACCATGGTAGAAATATATAAACATACAGTCAGCCCACATGGAGCATGCTAAATTAAGACTTCCTGAAAATGAAATGGAGAAAATCGAACTAGTGAAGTGCAATAAAGGTGAATTTATTTTTGTCTTAGTCTTCATGGACAGGAATGGCTGAACCCAGGGATAAACTAGTGCAGAATAAGTCACAACTCTGGTTAAGAGTGTTTGGAAGGAGGATTGGGTGAATAGCGAAAGGGAACGGACGCTGTGTTCCACGCCTCCCAGGTGATTAGACCCAGCCCAGATCCAGTTGGACAGTCAAGCTCCCCAAAACACTAATGGACTATTGATCCAGGGAGCCAATCCATTTACTCTACCCTCCAACCTAACAAGGGGAATTCAGAAAGTGTTGCTGCTACAAGACTGATAACTGGGTACATTGCTTCCTAAGATAGCTGGTTAGTCTGTTGCAAGACCGCCTCTCCTTTTTTTAACTGTTGGGGTTCAGCGTTATGAGTCTTCTACATCCTCTTTCACATGGTTTTCTTTTTGGGACTTGGCTGGTAAAATGGAATCCTGAAGACAAAATGGCCGCCATGTAGCTCTCATCCCACCAATGCATCGTAGTCCTGGCTCTACTATTCTTCTGGAAATTTCCACTGATGATGAGACTATAAATACATGCAAGCCCTGGGCCACTCATACAGCTGCATTAGGATTGACATTAAAGAGGTCTAATTCCTCTAAAGTGACCTAAACCTGCACCAACGTCCCGTAACATTCCCTGGAGAGGGGAGACAGAGCCCAATGAGGCCCACCTAGAGAGGGATGCCGTTGGGCACCAGGATGGAGCGCACACCCTTAGATACCGTCAATCCTCCGACTAGGAGGCAGAGAGGGTGAGGGTCATTAGTACTCTCCCTCACTCACCACCCACCACACACACACACCGGCTCTGCTCCTTCCTCCTGAACACCGAGAAGAGGAGGAGAATGGCATTGATGAACCCTGTCTGGCCTCACACCATTCTCGTTAGCACCCCCCTTCAACCCCGTTCCCCCTCCTCAAGATGAACATTCATCGATAAGCTGCCTTTCACAAACCCTCCCCACACGCACACACAAACTCTCCCCTTCTCTCCCTGATGAGAGTCCACCCTACCTCGGACAAAATGAAAGTTAGCCATTATTTTCCAAAGTGAGATTCGTTTCAACGGGAGGTTTGGGGTGCTGGGTGGTTGGGTTTGGGATGGGGGGGAGTGTAAATATAAGTCTCGTAGAAGAAGTGTCCTTGCAGAGTGTGTGTGTGTGTGTGTGTATGTATGCTGGGGCTCTTGTACTGACTTGTACAGTGAGAGAGACAAAGGTAGATAGAGAGAGAGTGAGCAAGAGTGACAGACGCAAGTGAAAAGGGGAGAGAAGGATAGAGGAAGGAAAAGAGAGGGTGACAGAGAAAGACAGAGAAAGGCAATAGAGGAGAAGAGAGAGAGAGAGAGATGGGAGTGGGAGGGGAAGAGAGATGGTGTACGATCGAGGATAACTGCTACTGCTTCTCCCTGACAGTCCTATCTGAGTCACCGTCTACCTTTATCTGACGCTCGCATCTCCCTGCGCTCGCCGCACCACTCCGGCATGCACGGTGTCACGCGATTGGCTCGGAGGAACTGTCATATCTCCCCTGCTGTCAGACGCTCGTTGGATTAGGGTTTTTTTTCTTCGCCCGTTCATAATTAAAATGTCGCAGGCACAAACCCCCTCTCTATAACCCCACGCTGTTAACAGGGAACATCACGGCTGAGAGCAATGCTTCAAAAGAGTTATAGAGCTGGGAAGAGAGTGAAGGGAGAGAGACAGAGGGAGAGGGGGGAAGGACAATGCGTAAATGAGGGGGCAAATTGTGCACTAAATTTTTCAGTGTCTGTTTCTGGACACCACACACATCAATCCCCTGTGTATCTTCATGCCCTAACAGACTTAACACTGCAAACAAACCTAATATAATTAATGTTACAAACTGAACAGACTACATTCTATAAACAAACTTACAGACGGAGTTAATTCTACAAATGTAACAGATCGAACACTGCAGAGTTAACACTACAAACACACTTAACACCAAAGAGTTAACACTAAAAACAGACTTAACAGACTTGACAGTATTCTGTATGCATCTTACTCTGTACATGGTATTGTAATCAGAGTAAAATAGTGCAGCGTTGTTTAAATAATACCAGTGGAGAAAGATACAGGACAGGCATTTGATAGAGACATGGTGTGGGCTGAATATACAAGAAGCTAAGTTTGCTCTCAAACTGTCCTGTTTCCGTTTTCCCAGAGGGCTGATGGAAAAATGTCACCGCAACATGAAACATTGACGTTTTTCTTGCCCTCCGCGAGAGTGATGGAAAGATGGTGTGGAAGAGAGGAGGCGGACGGAGGGAGGAAGGAGGGAGGGGGAAATGACGGGCCGTGGGCGACGAGAGATCATTTGCGTCAGAACGCCGGCAGACCATTTGAAAAACATCCGGGGCGTCTGTGGGGGGGTGGGGGGCGGGTGTCACCGGGAACGTTTTTGATGGCTGTCCTGTCTGTGGTGTGTGTGTGTGGTTGCTTCCAGCAATGAAGGGAAGCGGTTGGTTTGGCCTGTGCAGGCTCAGAGGGGGCATTTCAGAGGAGCAGGAAAGCTCCTATAATGATCTAGCCGTTAGTAGCCTCTCACAACCTGCCGAGTCACTGTGCTGATAGAGAGCGGTATGTCACAACGACAGTTTGTTTGGGTCAAAAACCCAACTCTTCTCTCAAATATCTGTATGGGAACTTTCACATGCGCTTTCATTTACATTTGAAACTATTTGTGACCATGTGATGAAGTTGTGTTTTTCAGCCGGAGCTTGATGAAACCTATCCTGTCATGTTTCACCTTTCGCCATCCCGAAAGACTAGAACCACTGAATAAAATCAATCTGGCCGCTGCAGTTTGGAATTAGGTTCACATGACCCTTGCTGCACACTTTGACATGGGGCCCAATCAAGTCCTCAGGCTAATTTGCTACTATTTGTCTTCAGGCTCCGAGATAAGGGTAATTAAAGACAACACACAGCCACATACTCACCAAAGGCCAGAGTGGAGTCATTAAAGTGAGTGACTCGGAAAGAAGCGAAGAGCAAATGAAATGTAATTGCAGTGGCAGTTAAGTAGTGGATCTGAGGAGACGAAGCGTGCGTCTTTGACACTGATTAGAGGGAAGGAGGGAGAGAGATGGAAAAAAAGATATAAAAGAGACAGAACAAAGAATCAGTGAGAAATTAAGGAGGGAATCCACAGAAAAGGATGTGATAGGTGGTTTAATGAAAGAGTCCCAAAAACCTCCGGAGCCAGGAGGGTGGGAGGAGAGGAGAGAAGAGTGGGTGTCTCTGTCTGCGTGTCTGTGTGTGCGTGCGCATCAGACCTCTGCGTCTCTGTATAATGAATTCCTCATAGTAATAGACAACTACGAGAACACACACACAGAAGAACACACCGATGGTATTGGTGTAACGAACGGCATTGTGTGTGTGTGTGATTGCGTGTGTTTTTAATGAGATGAGGGGGCAACGGTGTGCTGTCCATCGTCTCTATGACCAAAAGCCAAATGTTCCAATTTCACCCATCAGGAAACTGGTTAAAATGTTAATCTACGGACACTTTAAAAAAAGATCCATTTGCACATTCCACCAGAACTGAGCGATGAATCAAATTACTCTCCGCTACTGCCACTATCATTACCAATGACAGGTCAAGAAAACATTGCTATTACCCTTGACCTCAACTGTGTAGTTTAACCATTATACTTAGTGCGTCTCCTTTCTGCACTGACTTTCACCTCCTCCTGCCGTCCCTCCCTACCTCCCTCCCTCCCTCACTCGCTCTGTTCCTTGCTCTCCTCCAGGAGTGAAGGAGCGCTGGATGAAACCTGACCCCGGGTCAAGTGGCTTCCTGCTCCTCCAAGGCAACAACTGGCCAAACAAATTGGGGTCAGATTGAGGGACAGCATGTGAAAGGGGTGCGACAAATGCACAAGGACACATAGGCGCCAACCTGGACAGCTCCGAAAACGCAGGCAGGCAGGCATGCACATGCGCACACTTTCAGACCCTCACATACGCATGCGCACACCTGGAAACACACGCGCAGGCGCACGCACGCACTCTCAGGCTTTCACATGAATGAGATGAAGATCGGGCATGACCTACCACCTTTGACACAGTAGCCTCTTCCGTGCCCCAGGTCTCCATGTGATATGTGTGCGGGTGTGTACACACACTGTTGGGCATGCAGCGAGACGCGGTATTCATATATATACTAGTGTGTGAACATCTGTGTGTCTCCGTGTTTTTTCTCCACTGTGGAGAAAACCTGAGTGAGTAATCACCAGCGCAAGGACATCATTAAAAGACAGCCTGCCATTAAACCTGACACACACTCTGTCTAACGGCAAACCAGGAGGGCAAAGAGGTCAACGAACCATTTAGGCAGTGCATTAATGCATTTTGAAAATGCCTGATGGGTCCTAATTGCCTTATAAAGCAACGGCTAAGGGTCTCTTTAAACCACCGCTTTAAACGAACATACGGGTAGGACAACTGGATAGAACAGGCTTAGACAAGCTTGCAGAGTGGCTGACTGACACCTGTTTAGAGTGAGGGGTGAAGAGTGTAGAACGCACACATGAGAGTGGAGAGCGCCCCCCGCCCCCTTGTGCAGAGCATGTTACTGACCGAAGCGCTCGCCTCTTCCCACTCCAGTCCCTTCCAAACAAGCCCCACCCCCCCTCTGACTCTCCCACCGCTTCCTGTCATTCCGAAATGGCGTCTCCAGCCCTGCTCCTGAAGTGTTGACACCTGCCTGTTTGTTTTCACTCCGACTGCAACCACACTTGTGACCGACCTGATTCAACCAGGTCCTGACTCCAGTGACCCGATTGAGCGGGCTAACTACTGGATTAGATTCAGGCCTGCTAGTCTGCTGCTGAGCGGCAGCTGAGCTCTCCAAGAGTTGATGGCATCCAGGTTCAGGTCCAGGGAGGAGCACCCCCCTCCGCCCTCCAACCAGCAACCCCCCCCACCCTTGGCGGCCCCCCGGATGTCTCTTACTATGTGAAGCTCCAGGTAGTCTCCCAGTCCTTTGGCGCTCTCCACCCTCACCAGCACGGCTTCCTTCAGCTGCGTGCTGAAGCCCACTGCCAGCCGATCGGCCCGCGTGCTGGGGCGGTCATTGGGCGGCCAGGTGTAGGTGATGAGGGCTCCACCCCGTCCAAAGATGTAGGTCGTCCCAGCTGCAGGTAGGGAGAGGAGATAGGAAGGGTTAGATTAGTGGAATGTTTGCCTTTCCCTTTGTGTGTGTGTGTGCGTGTGTGTGGGTGGGGGGTGGGGGTGGAATGTTTTTATGGGCTGGGTTATGTTCTGCCAAAGCGATTAGGAAACCCAGACAGGTAACGTGTCAAGTTGAAATATGCTCGAAAGCTCAGTCGTACCATTTAGAATGTGGACTCGCTGCAAGCTAGCAGTAAGACGGCTAAACTGAAAGGATCTAAAGAAAAATAAAAGTCTTGACTTGGTTGGTCCACAGCCCCAGATGGGGATATGAACAGTTGTAATACACATAGCATAACAAGACCATCGCAATCTCCCTGAGAATCTCCTTGGTTACAATACTGCATCAAAATCCAGAACACAATATGCGTGCAGACCATCCAAATGACCTCAGAACTAAACGAAAATGAGAATCCCTGCTTCAATATCAAAGTTCCTCCAGGTACAATTTGCCAAGAATTTCTACCTCTGTTGTTATTCTACAATTCAGAACTAAAACAGTTTATGAGGGGTGCTTCTTTTTCTATCAAAGCACTGACACACACACCACATAGATGGCTTCATGCAATTATTTTAGTAAGGCCCTGGCAATTACAGCTATGACTGTGACCCTTCTGCTATCTGCCGATCAGCCACTGGCTACTTCAAATAGTCTCCTGCAGAATGATGCCAACTCCTGTGCCCCACAACCCCTGTGCCCCCCCTACACCCACGCACAGACACGCACACACACACCAGCTAAATGTCTCTATCTTTCTCTCTTTGTTGTTCTCTCAGTGTGTTCCTCTCCCAGTGCTTTGTAATTATCTCAGCAGGACAAGGGAAGCTGGAAGAGGAGCGTCCGGAGCCAAAGGAGAGAGCGAGATGGTGAGAGGGAGGGAGGGAGGGAGCGAGAGAGGGAGGGAGGGAGAGACAAAGAAAGAGAGGTTGAAAGCAAGAAGATGCGTGCATTCACGCGCACTGTAGGTGTTGAAGAGTCTGCGTGCACGAGCGTGATCTGCTGAGAGGCTGCTTGAGGAAGTGTGAGATGCGAAAGGTGGTGAAAGTTCGCACCATTTTTTCCTTTTCTAAAACGGAATGGCATCCTTTCCGTTTCCCACGAGGGAAGGTCAGACTTAGACACCCGAATAAAAGAAACCCAAAATATCAGCTAAAATGGCACCCAGAAGCAAGATGGCAGCCTTAGAGAACGACCAATTACAACTTAAGCAGATGTTACAGACAAACAGCAGGTGTTTGTGTGTGTCTGCATATTAGCGTGCATGAACGTATGCAACCCCAAGATAACAAAAAAGTGAAGGAAACTTTAACTTTTAATTGAACACCAAAAAACGACAGTGGCATTCTCTCTAAAAAAAGAAATGGGTAACCTAGGACAATAACTAAACTAGACAATATATAGAAAAAATTATGAACATTCTGTACTGTGTTACAGTTAAGTCACTCTAGAGATATGGTTATATTAATAGTTTCCAGGAAGAAAAATGAGTGACAAAATGGCTATGTCACAACCTATTATTTACTTTGCAAAACTTTGCCTCTCATCTTGTTCCAAAAGTAACGTGTGAGTTTCATGCTGCTTTTCATTTCCATCTGGGTGTTGAGGCAGTGTCCACCTGCTGTGGAGTATGTTTGTGCGCGTTGTCTTTTGATCAGTCTGCCAGTTTCAATGTGTTTGTGTGCTCGAGAATGCGTTATGCCTGTTGGTGTGTGTGTTTGTGTGAGAGAAACTGCCCGTGTGTCAGATAGACAAGACAGAAAGGCAGCTAGCCTCACTCTGAGGTAAGACATACCAACAAGCCTGTTCCTTATTCAGCGATAGAGACAGGAAGAAAGGAAAGACTGGTTGGTTTCGAACTGGAAATGAACAAAAACTAAACAAGCCCAGGACTAAACCAAAGTCAGACTAGAATATGGATTTTTCACTGGTCTTCATCAGCCCAGGTCTAATCAAGCAATCTGCTCTTGCTATTTTACGGACTACAATGCTCCAATGGCTTCATCTTTATTTTGCGGTCTCAAAAAGGCTAAATATTTATTACTTTTGCCCAATTAGCTCTGGCCTGATCGATGTCCCAATCAATTCTACCTGGAGCAAATGGGGTGAGCCCAGGAAGATAAATCAAACATCCCCAGAAAGCCCTTTGATTATTATTTTCACTTTTAGGGGCTGACTCATAATCTGATTTGAGAAGAAAAAAAGCATGTTTTTTGTTTTTGTCATTGGTTTCGGTGAAAAATAATATCAAAGGCACTTTGAATCAAAACTATAATGAAAAAGGTATTGATTTGATTTTCTTGGCTCTGCAGGTGCTGGTGTGCGTGTGTGTACCATGGTGTTTGTGTGCGCATGTGTGTACTGCTTGTGCGTGTGCGTGTGTGTGTGTGTGTGTGTGGAGTTGGCCATTTCTGGAAGCCTTTTTCTGTGAATGGACATTGATTTGGGCAAGAGCAATCTGAGGCTCCAGCTCGGATAAACAGGTCAGCAGCAGCAGCCTGTGCCAAGTTCTCTTCCCTGCCTGTGCATCCACTGGGACCTCGACCACCCAACCTTACTGGGCTCTCTTCGATCCCGACTGGGGCCAAGCTGGATGTTTCTAGCTCCAGCAATAAATGATAATAAATATTTGGTCGAAAACGTAAGATAAGAGTGCTAACACAAGTGTAGTCCCAGTGAGCAACGAAATACATGAAATAAATATACCATTTGTATCTTTGAAGTGACTGTTAATCCCTTCAGAACATGAGAAAAAAATGTTTTTTCCTAGATGTATTTTGGGCCTTTTCTCACATTATGCTTTGTTGGAGAGACAGAAATGCAGGGAAATAGGGAGCGAGAGAGAAAGAGAAGGAGGAGGCGGGGGGGGGGGGGGGGGGGGGGGGGGCATACAGGAAATTGCCTGAGCTGACGTCAAAGCCAGGCACCTGCATATGGTGTTAGCCTTGATGCTTATGTTCACAGAAAGCCATTTGTTAGTGTTTAGTACGTACTATCATGGTCACTGCGTCTGCCACTTATTCACCTGAGGTCTGCCAACTGTCTTCAATCAACTCATCAACATGGCTCTCTGGTGCCACTTCTCGTCACATTGACCACTCTGATGGGAGTGACACACTTCCAACCTCCAGGATCTTGTGATTAGAGCCTTGTGTTGTAATTTCTAGTTTGCTCTAACAGTTCCCCTTGGGATCGGTGCCCCGTCTGCTTGTCTGTCAGTCTGTGCGTCGCTTCAGCCTGCCCACACCCAGTCACTCGCCAACTCCTGCCATTGACTACAAATAAACCGTCAGACTCTTCAAAAGGGGCGTTTTGGACTAGAAAGGGAGATAGGATATTTGCCAAAGCTCTCCAGTATCAAAACAAGAAAGAAAAAACACTGGCAGTGTGACAATAAAGCCTTTGGACAGACACCGATGGGGTGTTGATAGCGTGCTATATCTGTTGCGTATCTATTTTTGCCCCAGTATAAGTTGACATCCAGCCTGGATATAGTCTGAGGTAAAGCGAAAGAGGTCACATGGTCGCAAGCACTCTACACCAGGTGAAGGACAGACACCAGGGTCTATACAAAGTCTAGGCTCTGAGGTGACCATCTTTTTAGTCCGGTAACTTAACTGGCAAGTTTAGATGACAAGAAATGTGCCGGCTACTTCCATCCTTTCTCAGTGCTGCTTTATGAAGCTAGAACAACAAGAGAATCGTTTAATGCAGGAATGTGGTGTGATGGAAGGGTGGACAGGAGATACAATAGTGATTGGTGATGGAGAGAGAGAGAGAGAGAGAGAGAGAGAGAGAGAGAGAGAGAGAGAGAGAGAGAGAGGTGGGAGGATGGACGGAACAGAAGGAGGTCAGTTTTACATAAAGATAAGTATCTTTCTCTCTAAGGGGGCTGGTAGGTGACATGCTGTGTCAAAGCCCCTGCATATATTAGCCAGAATACTTATTGATTACCCAGAAGTTCATTCTGATTACATGTCTGATAGCGCCAGGGTTAGGCGACAAGGGAACGCTTTAGGCAGTGTGGGCTTGACTTCATCACTGACAGATAAACAAAACACGATTTGCGTGTCCGTTTATTCCTGTCCCACACGAGACGATCACGGACACGTACACACATCGAGGCAACTTTCTGATAGGTTCCGCTAATGATCTGCCAATCTATTCCTGCTGGCGGCTGAATATTTCAGCAGAGGTGCTGCCCTGAGACTGTGTGTTAATTATTAATCAATTGAACAGAATTCACTGGCACATGCCGCGTTGCAGTCTCTTCATATAAAGCCTATTCTGTTTTCCCCCATGAATTTAAACACTTTCCAGTTTTCGCATGTGGTGAAGTCAAAGCGTGCGATGCAGGTCAGGCGGTATGGATAAGAAAAGGTGTTGAAAAGTCATTTCACATCTCAAGCTTGAAGCGCTATCCGTGGAGCAACTGAGGGTTGCATTGGAAGGACTCCAATGACATATTTGGAAAAGGTCATTTGCTTTGTTGTCATGTGTCTGGGGTCAACCTAACACACTGTGAGTAGTGTGTGAATATCTAAGCTTGTGTGTTGAGCGTGCTTGTGTGTGTGTAAACGTGCTCTTTTTAGCGACTGAGGGGCATATTAGCATTAGCATCATCCTAATTGGAGTTGGCTTCTACATACAAAAACAACAGCTAATTCTTGCATCATTTAATCAATCATTCTTACTGTGACCTTATGAAAAACTCATTTCCGTTTTTGGGACTGTGTTATAGGCAGGGCAAGAATACTGTCTATACCGGGAAATATGCCTTGCTGTTTCACTGAAACACACACGTGTACATGTTGAAGGCAAAAAGGGAATGGGATATGGAATCTCGAAGATATCGTAGCTAGCTACTAGCTATACCCAAGCTACGGAAAATGTAGTATTCAGTAAGTGGCTGCTTGCTTCTGGCTAAATTAATTAGGCTTTCATTATTATTTCCAACTGACTGTGCTAGCAGTGGCCTCTTCAGAAGGTCCTTGGTATCCGTTTGCAGAACTGTCCAAACACACTTAAGCGCAGGAGGGAAGCTTAAAGTAAACATCAACTTCCACGCCAGCTGATTAGCAGTAGCGTGAAATAGATTTTCCTGCACTCTCTTTGACCTAAGCATTCTAATAGTTGTTTAAATTTTGTCTTACGACTGTGAGCTGGCCAAGCTGGATTGCCTTAGTGGTAGTGGAACGATGAAAGAGGGTAAATGAGAGACAAAGCGAGAGAGGGATTGTGAGATGGAGGAACGCCGCAGTCTGGCTGACTTTCACCTTAAGCAAGGTGAACGGAAGCTATGAATGAAGGGTGTGTCGGGAGGTTGAGCGGGTGAGAGAGGGTAGAAAGAGAGGGAGGGCGATCGATGGGAAGCCTTCCCCACCGAGTGAGAGCTGAGATCCATAGGTTAGTTCCCCTCAACCGCATTCTTCTTACTGCAGGGCATCCCACATCAAAGGAAGAAGGGATGAAGCCAAGAGATGAAAGGATGATGCACTGTATATAGGGTGAGGGCTGTGTGGCTGGTTGGGTTTGCTAGTGCATGGCCTGAACAAGGCAAGATATCCGTTGTGGTTTAATCAACACAGGGGCCTAGGTAGATTCCTGCATAGAAGTTTTCAACATACAAAACTGTCTGCTCTCCGATAAAGATGCATGTGTGTCAACCTCTCTAGTACGCCCCCCATTTTCCTATCAACAGGAATCTGTTCCTTGCCTTTTAACCTGGATTGGAGAACATTGGTAACTCGCCAGGTAAGGGTCAGACGTCTCGAGATCAACAACTTCCAGGAGTCTTTGTTTTCTCCTTTGTGGGGCTTGAGGGTATAAAACGAGTCCTCTCCTAATGGGTGAGATGCTGACTGAACTCAAGCACCTCACGGTGCGCTGAGGCTACAGTAGACGGGCCCAATATGGCGAGGAGGATTTACACCCAGGGTGACAAAGGGGACCTCAGCAGCCATCTTAAATGTCACAGTATCTGCTGTTCCAAGTCCTTGTGCTGAGAGTAAAGGGAACAGAGACAGTTGTGGTACCCCCCCCCCCTCCTTTTTTCCTGCTTGGTTATGGACCCATGGGCGTCACTGTGCCTGTCAAAGGATAATATTTCACAGGAGAGGAAGCCCTGCCAAGACAGAGCCCAATAAAGTGAACGGCCAACGCAAACGCAAAACAAACAGTAGCCCGTCGACAGCTCCAGAGGACCCTTCAATGTCTCTACCCAAATCAAGCAAAACCAATAATACCACCAGACAAAGGCGAGACAAAGCCGAGAAAGGGAAAGCGTAAAGGAGATTTTCCAGTGGTGTGTCTGGAAGGGGAACATATAGCTGGAGGCAGCTCCCCTCTCCATTCCAAGTCTCTCTCTTGCTGCAAAACCAGCCAGAGTGCCTCAGATGTACGCTCGCTCCTTCACTCCTCCCTCAGTCTCGCTCTCTTTCTCTCTGCATCTGCCGAGTCACTCCACGGCGATAGCCTTCCCTTCATCAATCCTCCCCTCCTTGGCTGCCTGAAAGTGTCCCTCTCTCCGTCTCTCTATCCCTCCCTCCTTCCCCTTTTCCATGTTAGGGGGGTTGGCAGATGTACACAGCATGCTGTGAGACTGTTGCATAACATTCGGTTTTGTTGGCCGACTGAGAGTGGCTTGACTGCTTACCGGGCCAGATTAAAGAGCCACAGTAAATAAGACATGCATTAACAAGGGGGGAGGGGGGGCACCACAATCACATACACAAATGTGTGTACCACAGCAAACAACGTTAAGAAACACCCAATTGACAGCAAGGCTGGATGTTCCCCACAAAGGCTTCTGGGATGCCATGTTATGTAATACCCCTGAGAACGACTGATTATTAGCCTATCCATATAACTTCACCCTATACGCTACGCAGGCTCTTGGGCCTGCAATGATATATTTGGGTAGACGGGTTTCTCTAGGTCTAATAATATATTTTCTGAAGCTGTGTGAGCCAAACTTTATTTGTGATGTGCATGCGGATTGATGTTGTAATCTACTTGTGGACGTGATCCATGTGTCGTATTCTGTTCCAAAACGAGGCTCTTTACATTGCTTTGAGTAATGCTGCATAAGAAATTAGGCTTTTAATATTTGCATCAACGCCTTGACCTCTTGTCCTTAAAGATCCCTCAAGTGAAATGCAAAACAAAAACAGAATATTTTATTAACTAGATAATTCCTGTTCTAAGAGTTAAGCATAGATTGTGCAATGGGAAAGAGTGCAGACAGAACACTGTTCAAACATCTCTATGGCTGATTGACTTTAATTTTGTTCCGATATAGTGAAATTCACCATGCATCACACTCATCCACTTTTTCTTGTTGATCTTTTGAATACACAAAGATGCTCAGGGCTGTAGGAAACTTTAAACCCCCATCTTAACTTGCAATTTGTCCTCTGCTTTTCGTAAATAGCTGTAGGGGAAGTGCACGACTTGAACAATAGAAATACATGAATACAAATACAAATGTGTTCCTGTGTTAAATAGGAAAACATATTTGGCCTGAGGCTGTTTCAAAGGAGATCAGCCCATTTGGATACGACTTGGTGGGTTAGACCATGTCTGTCACTTCTTATTCTCTTATTTAAGGATTCAGACTGTAACATATTTCAAGCAGAATCAGAAGTTTACCATGATGAATAAAAAAGAACAACATTTGCCTCACTTCAATGCTATATGCTTTATCTACTCATTCATAATGTCAATAATAATATCGTGGGCTTGCGGGAGAGTTTTTTTCTTTTTTGGGGGGGGATGGGGGGCTGTGGTATATTTAACAGATATTAATAAACTATTTGAAACATTCAAACAAACTGAGTCACAATTTAATGAAAGCAGGCAAAAGCACGCAAGCAGAAAACACGCTTCCGCATCTTACAAGCTATAATAACTAGCCCCAACAACCAAAACTCGTTTTCCCAAGCACGTATACTTTATGTTTGAGGATGTAGCTAATGAGGAGGAATTAGCACGCTAACGAGGGCGGCAAAGCACACATTTCGTCCTGAATCCGAGGAGACGTGTCTCCAAACAGCCAATGAACAAGGCCACGCGACCGTGAGGAATGATATTGCCTTAGTGGCTTGTCTCAGGGAAAACAAACGGCAGCCATCTTGTGTAATTAGCCATGCCTCCTCTACCAAAAAAAAAGGAGATGGCTTTCATCTGGGTCCTGTCCCATGCGGTAGCAGACGAATGAAACGGTTTTCAAATGTTTGTAAACGACCATTCTTTTCTGCAAGCAGTCTTTTCTTTTCTACATGGTTTTCAGCTCTGCTTCTTCTATGTTCTATCATTACTTCTCTGTTGGTGACTTGTCCTTCAACAATCGCAATTTGCTTCAACACAACACTGGTCTTGTCAAACCTGCTCGTTCTCTTGCCAGATGTGACTCTCAAGTGCCTTGCGAGTACTAATCTGGGGGTCAGCGTAAGCATATCTTCCATATCATCGTCCATGCACAGGTGGAGGTAGCTTAGTACCAGGACTTCAGCGCACTGACAACTCCAATAAACGATATCTTTTGAGAGGAAAGGGATGCTTTGCAGCAGCTTCATCCTGCCTGAATGCTTCTTCCTCCCCAGGACATAGCAATGTGCCAACAACACTTATGGGGGGGGGGGGAAGCCCTAAGAGGATCATTCCAAACTGGAGCTGATTTCATAGAGAGACCCCCCCCTTGCGCCTTCTCCTCTCTATCCATCCTCCCTGTCTCCTTTCTCTTCTCTCGGCACATAGAAAGGAAAAAAGGTTTCATGGATGCCAAGAAGCATTACCTTCCCACACGGTGCGGTGTGCGGGGTATCTCCGCCGGTTTCTCTATTTTCTCTCTCTCCTCCACAGGGGTTGTGTGTTGGAGCCATTCTGTGTTGGAGCTGTTCAGCGTTGGTCCCCTGTCTGTCGATGAACGCACTTCTACACTTAGGCTCCCCTCCAGAGCAATAATACATGCTGATGCTGAGGTAAAACAAGGCACTTGCTGTTCGGAATTTGGATTGTAGACAGAGCTATGTGAGCTACAGTGCTTTCATGCCTTGTGTTACTTTGGGCTGTATGCTTTCCTGTGGCAACATGGCAGCGTGCAACGGTGCTTGTCCACTGCAATGACGCCATATATTCAACAACATGCTTTATATTCATTTTCGATGGAGCCAGGCTAATCGCTCTTGTGGTGCATTGTGGGTATTGATGTGATCCAGGAGATCTGAGTTGAGATTTTTTGTCATCAATGGCCAATCAACTATATGCACTCTCTTGTAACGTAGCAACCATAGTAAACATTTCTTGATTTCAGTTTCAACAAGATGGGTTTACAATATTGTTGGTGTTCCTGGTTGGGGTTTTGAACTTTTAAATTCAGTAATAAAACCTAACTACAAGCTAGATAGCACAGTCGCCCGCGGTAGCTACATGACTGATTCCTGAGTGCTCAGTGGTATACTTACATTTAATCTTTCACCCTGAATAAAATACAAAGATAAAAAGGTGTTGTGAATAGTGGATAAGATCATTCCACATCTAGTGTATTGGATTTCTTTCAGTACGTGAGTAAAAGTAGTTTTTAGACACTATTAGTGGCGTTCAAGCCCGATTAAGTACTGTAACATTTGATGTTTCACTCAATACAATTGAGCAGAAAAAGCCCAAACTAGTGTGTGTTTAGTAAATAACATCATGTTACATCTAACCAGAATACAGGATTTTAGCTTGATGTGAGCAAAAGCAATATTTTGATCGATATGGTGAGCCCATAAACCCAAGTCTGCACACTTTGCCATAATGTCATACGAATGTCCAGTGACTTATTTAGAGAACTACATTCATCTGTCTGCCACGCCCCCGAACATGGAGCACTGTTGGAAGGCAAGCGATTTACATCGCTGCAATGGACGCACACTGTAAGTGCAGCCCAACAGAGGCCCTTGTAGAATATAGACAATAGCCCTCCCTCTCTCTCTCTCTCTCTCTCTCTCTCTCTCTCTCTCTCTCTCTCTCTCTCTCTCTCATACAAGCAGAGCTGCGAGGGCGATACAGTGAGAGGGAGCCGGTGTCACCTATGCCAGAGCTATGCTCCTGATTCCCACACAGAAAGGAAGGAATGGCACTTGCTGACAGAATCTCTCCCTACCCCTTAGTCCATCCTTCCATTAGATGCTGCCATGCCAGCAGGCAATTAGGTACAAGGAGAGAGAGTTGTAAGACAAGAGAGGGGATGATAGATGGATACCCCAGACTCCATATCTCTCCCTCTGTTCCTCCGAAGCCCTGCAGTTGCCCTTCCCCCTCTCCCCTGTAGAAAGCTGACACTGGGCATTTGGAGCCGGTAAGGCTGGCTGTGCGTTTCAGACCACCGCGGCTTCTAATGAGACACCCTCAGTCCGATTGGAGCTCTCTCAAGCAGACCTGCTGCCCCTCCGGCCCTGCTCGCGTGCACAACACACACTCACGAGGGCTAGAGAGGGAGCAGGAGGAGAAAAGGAGAACAGGAGGGGAGTGACAGAGCTGAGATGAAGAGGAGGTAGTGGCATGAGAGAACAAACAGGATGGAGGAAACAGAAGACCGAAGAGAAGATGAGGGGGTCAGGAGAAACGAGAGGCTGGAAATGATCGGCTGAGAGTGAAAAAGAAGCCAGGTGGAGAGAGACAGCAGGATAGGGGTATGATGTACAAGCCTCTGTACCTCGTTTGACCTGACTAAAGCCCATACTATGATCTAATACAACTGTTAATCACAATGAGCTTGCGGTGATCATTTTGCTGTCTCATGTAAGCATGAATTGATCGCACCTGTCGAGTCCTCAACATCTATGGAAATTCCCCAGTGCAGGTCAAAGTATTTGAGATCCTCCCTGGTCGTGCAGAGTACAGTAAAAAGGAAACCGAAATAGGGAAATTCAAGAGAAGTCCATTTTCCAATCTGTTAATCCTGCTGTGACTGAGTGATGGAAGGAATAGAGGGTTGCAGGCAACTGCTGCTTCCAGTCTTAACTAGCAGCAGGTCCGTGAGCTACTAGCCCAGTGGGATGCAAGGCACGCAGAGAAATATCGAGGACGATTTGGGTAGTGTAGTTTCTCATCTTCTTTGACCTGCCCTTGCAGGAAGCTAAATCTTAGAGTTTGGAGGGGTTCTTTCTCACTGGCAGTAGAAGGTATTGCGCTTAGGGAACTAGTGTTGCGTCTGAGTAAAGTACTTCACAAAACTCTAGAAGAAATGTTGCTGTATGATGGACCTCAGTTGTCCTCCTTCTGAGAGGGAGAAGAGTGTCGTTGGGAGGGAGTCATAGCGAGAAAACAGGAGGCCACAAGAGTGAAAGTGTGTGAGAATGTCAGTTTTTCTTTCTTACTGCATGCCTCCTCCCTTCCTCTCTTCTTCATTTGCTTGTTAAGGAGTCAGCAACCACCCTGACACGGCCTGGTGATACGCATGCATGCCAAAAAGGACGATTTCTAATCGAATGCTTGACTGAAGGCTCCTTATTCATTTAAACCCTCATCTGTCTCTTTTGACTCTTTCTTTCCCCCCCTTCTCTTTTTTTCCTGTAGAGCTCATTTGCCGTGGCCAGATGCTCTAGAGCCTGACGGATCGCTGGCACAGGCGGGCACGCCTGTTGCTACGCAGGAAAGCCTCCGTCCCTTCCCTCCACCGACCGTCGTGTCCTCATATGCACTTTTTTTGTAAATGGCTCGTCACCCTGTGGACAGACGAGGGGATTGGAGACTAATGCTAGGTTGCCAAGCTTCTAAGTGAAGCGTCAAAGCTTTCTCTTGTGTCATTGTGGAGCGTTTGCTTTGGCTGAGAGCCTGTTAGCCTGCTGTTGTGTAGCTGTCGAGATCCAGTTCCGATATCTTCATTTAAAATAAAAGGAACTGGTAATAAATGCGTCTGCCTCTAGAGGAGCTGTAGCGCAGTCCTCAGAGTGGAACTGCATTTGGGGCAAAATAGGAGAGACTGAGGAAGTCATCATTCTAGACTTGTTACGTGTGATATTACTACAGCGAATAACAATATCACCTATTTCTACTTTATGATGCCCCAAAGGTATTTTGTGAAGCGCATCATGGCCACTACTTTAATATCCACGGTCTGAGCAATGAATCAAAACGCTAATGCTATTTAAGCTGTTTGTTATTGGTGCAGGAGCGATGTAATGCGAAATATAAACGGGGCTTCATGTCTAAATATATTCAAGGGATAAATGAGATGGTGTTGGACGTGATGGGAGTTACGGTGAATGGATCTGAGTGCGATTTACCATGGGTTTAGCCTGCAGTTCCAAGTTGACCCACTTTTATTTGGCGAGGAGAGACAGAGAGGTAAAGAGAGAGAGACACTTTGATACGTCGAGTGTCAATTTAGCGTTTAATTTATGCTGCGAAGAAGCTTTAACATCCCGGATCCTGTCATCCATTCTTTCCAAGTCGCTTGCTCTCTCTTCTGTCTCAGCTTTTTCTGTAACTCACCAAATGTCTACCATTCTGGTTGTTTTTGCAATTTATTTCTAAATTTCGTTTTGGGGGGGTCTAACTCTCTTACCTCCCTCCATTCTATCGGTGGTATGATCTAAACCATTCTCTTTTTCGTTCATCCTGTGATTCATCATTAGCGCAGTGCTAATTAACAGGCGGCCATTAAAATCCTTTCTCGTCTTGTCATAGTGCGCAGGTGACAAGGATGAAAAGAGTAAGGGAAATGACGATAATAACACGTGCACAGTACTCAGGCCGCAGCCATGTGCTAATCAGACGCTGAGATGGAGAGGGGAAGATGGAGAGAGGGAGAGAGAGAGAGAGAGAGAGAGAGACGAGGAGGGGGGGGGGCGGGGCGGGGGAGGGGGAAGAATGACCAAAATGGGAGCGGTGAAATCATATCATAATCATAATCATCACCTGTAGCAAGGAAAATAGACATAACAGTGATGGATAGATGGTGAGGGGGCAATATGCATCTGTGAACATTCCAGGTTTAAAGTTCATGGGCCGAGCAGGTATCACCTTCCAGGTTTAAAGTTCATGGACAGAGCAGGTATCACTTATCTCAAAATTATTTTAAATCCCCACGAAGCTCTGACTATGAATAGCTTAAAGTTGACAGTTGCTTTATGTTTTGCCTCCTTTTTGTCCATTTTGACAGACTCCTATTCAAAACCACTGACTCTGTAACCCTACATAACATTCTCCATTTGGGCTCTGTCTTAAAATAACATAATTCAGTATAAGAGGAGAGACAATGCCGGCCATTTTGTGCCTCTGTTATCCAAGTCAGACTGCTAAAAAGGAAACTGAACAATGGCCAAGGAGACTTTGGCAGGAAAGAAGATGAGCTTTACATGATGAGTGTGTCGTGCACACTGCTGAATTGAGGTTTGCCCTGTCCTGCGCAGCTGTTGGGCTGTACACAGTAAAGTCAATTTGATTACAAAGACACCATAACGAAGAGGTTGTCTGTTTGAGTCTAGCAGAGACAGAGAGGGAGGAAGAGAGGAACAGTAAAGAAGTGAGAGAAAGGAAGACAACAGAAACAAAGGGGAGCACCAAGAGAAAAAAGCAGACAGAGGGAGAGAAACAGGGAGAGAGAGACAGAGGCAGAGAGAGGGTAGAGAGACAGAAGGCAGAGAGAGGAGAGAGAGAGCTAGAGAGAAAGGAGAGAGAGACAGAGGCAGAGAGAGGCGAGAGAGACAGAGGCAGAAAGAGGAGAGAGAGAGGCAAGAGAGACAAAGGCAGAGAGAGGAGAGAGAGAGGTAGAGAGAGAGGAGGAGAGAGAGACAGAGGCAGAAAGAGGAGAGAGAGACAGAAGGCAGAGAGAGGAGAAAGAAACAGAGACAGAGAGAGAAGAGAGAGCCAGAGGCAGAAAGAGGAGAGAGAGACAGAAGGCAAAGAGACTGAGCAACCGAGCGACTGAAATGCCAACCATCTTTTCTAGGTGTAACATACTATTACGGTTTTATGTTTTGGAAAATGCATCTGATAAGGGTACCCACCAGCCAGCATGCACAATACGAGCACCTAGCAGAGTTCGCTCACCGCTTTTCAACAATAAATCATTTTCCTGACTGTTTAACGCTCTGCAAGGCACTTGACAATAGTTCATTTCATGCCAATTGTTTTGCACTTTTTTGCAATTTTTGTCCATGTCTTGTACTTTTTGTGCCACATTTTTGATAAGAAACCTCACTTTCCACCGATGGCTGAAATTAAATCAAGCTTGCTTATTCTATAAGGGGGATTGTGCATGTTATTGGTGGATCCATATTGTACAAACAATTTAGGTGGTTGTTGCAAGATAGGGTGTGTAGCTCCAAAGGTTAATTAAATATTTCTACATAGCCAAAATACCACTTAGACATCAACCCACACAAAACAAACACAGCAAGGCTACTTTTGAGGGCTAACTTTCTTTTCTTCTGCGATATGCACAAAAGGGAGAACATTTTGGAAAGATGCACCTGTTTCTACGCAATAACACAACAAGGGGAAGACAAACATCTGTTATAGAACAAATATAGCCTTGTACCCCTCAACACTGACAGCATACATATACTTACAGCATAAGCTGGGCTGAAACATTATACAAGATGACAGGTCTGATTAAGTTTGCTAGAACCACAGCTGTGTGTACAAACGTGTGTGTACGGGTGTAGGTGGTTACGTGTAGCAGTGGGCATATGTGCAAATGTGTACACTTGTGTATGTATGTACAAAATCTGTGTCGCCTGTCTGGGTATGTCCAATTGTGTGTGTGTGTTTGTGTGTGTGTATTTTTGTGTGTGAGAGAGAGCTCTGGCTAGGGTAGAGTGAGCATGTTGAACAGCAGCTGTTAATCAGCCTGTGATGGAGGCCTTCTGGTTTGGTAGTAAATCTCCAAGAGAGAGCAGTAAGACAGGGACAGGCAACCCTCCATTAACTCTGCTGACTGCCTGGCAGCCTGGCTGGCCGGCTGACTGTCTGGACCGCCCTACCCGTCTGTCCTCTCTCTCCCAGCCACCTCTCTCTTTCTCTCCGACTACTGTATTAACTCTGCTCCTTGGCTGTGTGTTTGGCTGTCGGCCGGCTGCCCTGCCCTACATGTCTGTCTCTCTCTCCTCTTTGCGTCTGACTACTGTATTAACTCTCATTCTGTCGTCTTTGTCTCTGTATCTTTCGTTCGTTCTCCTTTCTCGCTCGGTCCTCATTACTTGGCCCTTCCTTTTTGTCAGTCTTCCCTCCATGTCTCCCCATCCCTCTCTCTCTCTCTCTCTCTCTCTCTCTCTCTCTCTACTGTACATCTCCCTACTCTGCTCCCTGTCTCTCCGAGGAGACGTCGGAAGGAGACGCCGGTCATGTCCAACAGGGCTAATCGGTTCTGCCAGATTAAATACCTGTAACTGGGTTTCAACAGATGGCGATTTAATGTACCGTCACCCAGAGACGGATGTTGTGCGTTATAGGGCCGGTGCCACCTGCAAGCAGATGCTGCGAAACTGGCATGGAGGAAATGCAAGATTCAGGGGTGAGGGACAGGAGAGTTAGGAGAAGAAGAGATGGTGAGACAGACAAAAAGAGGGGGTGAACAGAAGAAAAAAGAGGGAGGGAGGCCCGACAAAGTGGTGAAGAGAGGAGGGTGAGCTGGGCAGGGTGCTCACAAGGCGGATGAACTAACGAGACCAAGTTTAACATTGAGAATTCGTCAACGGCAAAAAAAATGAGGGTGGAGTGAAAAGTATCTGGCCGCAAGAAACGAGAGGGGACGACTTGGCACTGCCGCATTAGCAGGGACCCAGCTCATTTGCAGGCCTGACCGTGCGAACGTTTGCTTAGCTGACTGCGTGCCGGCAGAGTGCACAGTTACAGGACTGTCTCTGGCCCCAAGGAGGCGCAAAGTGAAAAAGCCAACTAATAATCTTGAGCTATTTAACTGTAAGAGGATTGCGGAGGAGGAAGGCTATAAGGGCTTAGAGCACAGATAGCGCAGGGGGGGTTTAATGCAATAGAGATAGCAGGGTCATTTAAAGCACCATTGACACCATCGCTACAATTGCTGCAGGCCACAGCTTCCTTCCGCCCTTCTGTCTCTCTCACTTTCTCTTGTTCGCTCTCTCTCATTCTCTCTCCTTTCTACGGCTCTCTCGCATTCGGTCAGTCTCATCTTTTGACGAGTCGCTCTTTCCCTGTCCAGCGTGTGCGTGACCCGCTGATGAAATGAGGAAAAGGTTTTAAGTCTGGTATGAGGGATGTGGAATCAGATGTGACTGTGGAAGTCATTTCAAGGCAGTCCGATTCCGGATATCTGTTTATGTTTGCCGTCCCTTTGACTTAAGAATCGGCAGCATCAGGGCGCCAGTTCGTCAATTCCAATTAGAAAGGAGATTTCTGAAGTTGTAGCGGTAGACCGCTTTCCAATGTTGTAGAGGTAGTCATGTTTGTTTAGATATATTGTAGGCCAGAGCCAATAGGAGTTTGACGTTGTAAGTTCATGAAATACCATAAGTACAATGCTGATGGATGATGGAAGTTTGTTTAAAATGTGGCTGGTGTTATTGAAGTTGAGAGAAACTTCATTGAAAAAGATAAGATGGCGGATTATTTTCACATGGGTCTTCAGGTTGCAATGTTACTGCAAGATATCGCTGAAATTATGTTAAAAAGTGTTTTCCTTTAATTAATTTTAATATTTGAATACGTTCTGGAAGATTCTAAACAAATAATGTCATATGTTGTGGTTAAGTACAAGAAATAATGAAATTCTGAAATCTGAAAGGTCATTAGAAATGCATGGTCAAATCTACAGAATGTTAATATGAAATGTGTTCTAGTACACATTGTCAGAAGCCACTACCATATTTTGAGAGTATTTGCATGTATTTTCAGTGTATTCAGTGGCCATACACCACTGAACACACTGAACAGTTTTAAGGGGAATTTGCATGGTGGGAAAGGAAACAAGTAGTATTGAGAATGCATCTTCTGTCAATCTGCTATAAAAAAGGTTAATTTGAGCATACCTGGTTTGTCTGTTAGCATTGTTTAGCTATCTTGGGGTGCCCTTATTTTCCCATTGGTTTTCTGACATTGTTCCTCACCAAAGGAAAGCAGTGGAAAACAACCTAATGTCACTGAACAGTCAGCGCCGATAAACAACTCACCCGACTCAAACACACATACGCTTCCGCGTGGTACAGCGCGTAAAAAATATGGCAGCTCACTAAACCGGAGGAGCGGGGGGGGGTGTACTCATGAGTATGTCTGTCCGACCGTCCCTGTATCATAGAGCTCTGCGTGTGCCTGTGTGTGCGCATGTGCCTATTGTACGTGAGGGTTTTGTTTGTGTTTGATGTGTGTACATGCTACGCTGCCTCCCACCCTCGCATCCTTTCTTCAACTGTCAATCTCGCTGACTCGTGTGAATATACAGTCAGATCAAAGATGAAAAGACCACGCTTTCGGAGGATGACGTTCGCCGCTGGCAATCCCCGGCTAGTTATAATTCACATTCCTGTTTGAGGGGGATGATAGTGTTGTGCGGTGCTCTTATGAGTGCTGAGGCCTTAAAATGTTGATATCCTTCCACCGCCAAAGGAAATAGGCCAGCGCATAGAATTGTATTGTTTTATGTGGAATGGTTTGAATAAATTGGTGAAAGACAACAAATGCAGAGGGAGACATTTGTGTCTTGATGTTGTGCTTCAAACATAAAATCGTATACACTGATC
Organism: Plecoglossus altivelis; assembly: GCA_036571765.1. Lineage (NCBI taxonomy): Eukaryota > Metazoa > Chordata > Actinopteri > Osmeriformes > Plecoglossidae > Plecoglossus > Plecoglossus altivelis. The sequence continues at coordinate 1,153,642 of BROE01000023.1, forward strand.
TAGCCATCACTGATCTCCCTATAGTATCGCTACAACTTCTCTGGTGATGGTCAGAAGCGTATCCTTCCACGCTTTACAACTTATCAGCCACTTTGTTGGAAAGCTCATCCATTGCCTGACCATCACATTGCTTTTGACGCTGTCACACAATTAAACAACGGTGACGTCTAGTGGAATTGTGTAAATGCAGTCCAATTACAGATGGTACTCCTGGTAGTGTGGACTGACCTCATAAATTTAAACAAGCTCATATTTTTGAAAGCATGAGTGTGACAGGGCTACATTAGAACATTCGATTGTTAAATATGTGAGTGTCTATTGGTGCTGCTGACACTCCCTGCCCTCCCCTTTTTCCTTTGGAATGGCAAGACGCAGCTAGCAAGGAACATGTCATCCAAGGAAAGCCTCACAGAGAGAGGGGCTCAGAAAGAGAGAGAAACATTACCCTCATGAATAGAAAAGAGACCAAAGGGAGAGAGCGAGAGGAATAATGAAAGACGGAGTGATGGGATGAGAGGAGAAGACAGATGAGCAATTTGCCTTTGTGGGAACGAGCAAGAGGGAGACGTGAACGTGGGAGACAAGAACGCAGGGAGACGGGGAGCGAATGGCACAGAGGGATTCGAGGGAGGAGTGAACCGGCGTTTGTTGACTATAATGAAGGCTGCCGTTTAATGTAATGAGACACACTGGTGTTGTTTTTGTAAAGAGCAGAAGAAAAGAAAAAAAGGAAAACAGAGCGAAAAATAGAGCATATCGTGAAGCTGTAGCAAACAAACTATTTGCTGGTTTCAGTCATTAAAACATATTTTTGAATGTGACCTAGAAGTATTGAAATATCGCCCCATTTAATAGCATGTTGTAATATACATAAAAACTATAAACATTTAGACGTTGTATTAAATGTATGTATGTATGTATGTATGCATGTATGTATGTATGTATGTATGTATGTATGTATGTATGTATGTATGTATGTATGTATGTAAGTATAATTGACTGTAAATTAAGTTCAATTCACCTTCTTTGGTAGGCCTTAAACTGTCACAAATACTGTCTGTGTAATTGCAATTAAGACTTCCTTCCCTCTCGTTGTGAATATGTAATTAAATGTAAAACAAGTCAAATTTAAATCATTATCACAACAACGGTTGACTCAGGTATGTCAGAGAAAGTCTAGTGTAGCGGAGTGAGAAAAGAAAAGGTTTCTTTCTTTAAGCTGCATTCACTTCCTGTCTTTTTCCTCTGGTTTCTTAGCAACACATAATCCATTGTCATTCCCTTTCAAATGGCTAAATCCTCTTAAAACAGTCAAGTGCGGGAAATGTCTCATTATCTTTGAAATCTTGAAGGCCATTCCCCTTTCTCTTTGTATCTGCTACATAGCACAATGCTGTTTCGCGCTTTTGAACCGATGCAAAAGTCTTTTAGACATTTAGCGTGAAACATGTACAGTGAGTTTGGTTCACTTACCTAGTTAGATGTTTTCAAACAGGCAGGCGGAGCAGCATGAAGAGAGAGAGAAAGAGAGAGAGAAAGAGAGAGAGAGAGAGGGAGAGAGAGAGGGAGGGGGAAGGAAAGAAAAGGAAAACTGGTTAGTTCAACTGTTTTTCCCGACCTGACAAGGGCATTGTGGTTTTGCATATTCGTACATCCGTCATCCTTTTGCAAATTCATCGCACATTCATCATACTTAGCCTCTCCTCTCTACCACCGTATAATGAATCCTGTCCTATGCGCATAATCATTTAGCCGCAACAAAGGGAGAACGCGGATGTGAAGAATAGAGATCAAACGAGGGGCATCCAGAACCGCCGTTGGGATCAAGGATATGACGGAACGATCCGGTCTCGAGAAACTGAATCGGAATCCAAGATGGAATGTTTGATGGGAAATTGAACCTTGAGAATGGAAGACTCTTTGCATTGGGCTGGCGATTTGCGTTTGGCAACAAACATCACATCCATGTCCATCACGATAACACCTGCTTGCCTTCCTGGAAGCAGGAGGGCAGCAACTGCAGCTGGAGATATCGGGTAGATTGTCGACCTAGATCAGTTCTGAGTGTGTCAACAGAGGCAGGCCTCACAGACAGGGTTATCCTATCCTGACCACAGGAGCGAGGAAGACCAGAGGGTCGGAGGTCGGGCACAGAAAGACGTCTCGCAAGAAACACATCTGCGTACCTTTACCGATCTAAAATGCCACCGTGATGGTCACGGAAAGAGAAAGACTTTCCTTAACTCATCTCTTCAAGACAGATATGAGGGGCAGGAGTGGCTGTATGGAGAGAGAGAGAGAGAAGAGGGAGGGAGATATCAGGTGGCTTACGTGTGTCAGTGGTAGAAAGAGTGTATTCCAATCTGTCCATGCAGACAAAACATTCACGATACCTACGCTTCCATTTTGAGGACGATTCTTGAGGAACATTCCATAATAAGGTTCTTTCCCCACATAAGACATGACTAATGTGTTTTTTTCCTCACATAAGACATGACAAGCTTCAAAAGGATACGCCAGCTTTTCAGAGAAGATTGAAATGCCTCAATAGACTAACAGTTACCCTCCTTTAGGAATACATGGGGGAGCTGAACAACCATAGCCCCTCTATAAATACAGTATAGCATTGCAGAGATGGATTACGAAAATCTAACCCATAATAGAAAGTCTGGTCTGCTTGACTATTGAAAGCAAAGAGTTTCTGCTGAACTCAGGATTTTTTTTTCTCCCCAGCACAGTGCTGTTCTTAAGTGGGTCAGCCAAGATGATATTGAGAAGTAAGAGGAAGAGGAGGAGAAGGAGAAGAGAGGGGAGAACGGAAGGAAAGGCGCTTAGTCTGGTTCTTAGTTTGGTGGAGGGGCGGGCCTTTGTTGCTGATTGGGTGAATTTGGAGACCGGCGGAGGGGCAATCCAATAACCTAGCTGCCTGTCCCACAACATTATTTTCTTGCTGTTGCGATTCAAAACAACAGCAACTGCCTTTCTCTGTCCCACAGAGGGGGAAATGGAATTGAGGAAAATGTAAGCTGGAAAAGAAGAAATAATATGTGTGTGTATGCGTGTGAGAAAGTGTGAAAGAGAGCCTGCCAGCTTCCAGGCCCCTATCTTCTCCCCAGTAGGAACATGAGGAGGTGTTTCATGCTGCACCTCCCTAATTAAACCATGGCGACATGCATGCAAGATCATGCACACACGTACGCGCTACAAATCACAGCCTCCCCTCTCATTGGTATTAATGGAATCAAGTTTCCCCCCTATCAGACAGTAGCTGTTCTCCACTCCACAAATTCAATTTGCTGATATTTCCTTACCCCACCCACCCACCCGCCCACCCTCCTTCCTCCCTCCCTCCCTCCCTCCCTCCCTCCCTCCATTCTACACCCTTCCACTCTGCCTCGCCTTATCGGGTTCTGACCAAACTGTCTGGATTGTTGTGTCCTGATTAGTGCCACACCAGTGTAAAGATGGGGTGTATGAGGGGATTAAAAGGGAGAGGGGGCCAGAGGGACGTGGAGGGGGAGGGCAGGCACCTGCTTTGGTAATGCGGGCGAAGCAGATAAGAGTCGCTGCAGCAGTGACGCTGCAGAGATGGTGAAGGGAGGAAGATCAGAGGGGAGGGAGGGAGGGACCTGCAGACAGTTCTTCTCCAGCCCTGGCAGTATCCGGCCATCCTACTGAGCTTCCAACCCCCAACTCATGCCCCCACCCCCTATGTTGGGGGTGGGGGTTTCGCGTTACTGAAGAGAAGGCCAGCTGCGATCCCTGTGGATCCCCCACAGAGAGACAGCATAGATGGTGGCGGGGGTGGGCTGTGGGAGAGGTGGGAGGTCGCAGCCTGACAAGACTCCCCCTCCTCTCCCCATGGCAGGACGTGTTGGGGATAGCAAGACAAGGGCCTCCACAGTTCTGCATCACACTGATGTAATGACAAGACAGGGAAAAAGGAGGGGATGGCAGACGCTGTATTTTTTTGTCTTCTTTCGCTAGGCAGGGTGACTCATCAAATCGAGGGAGAGAGCGTGATTGAGCCTGCATCCATGTTTACGTGTGCTGTGTAGTAAGTTTGAAGCGTGGCGAAAAATGTCAGCAGGCCATTTAAAATGCATCAGCATACCTGTTTGTGAGACTACAAGGCAACAGCAATTTTCCAGTTAAAGGTATTTTACACCCTCGGCTTTTGTTTCAGCACGGTCTCCTTCCATTAGCCTTCTGATTTGTCCGTGGGCGAGAGGGTCACACCCCCCCTTGAGTCAGTCAGGGCCAACGGTGCCGCCCTGGGTCTCGGCTACTTTTCTAATGACAGGGAAATCAGCCAGTAGGGGTCCCTCCTCCTGACATTCTCTTTCCGTTCCTGTATTCGGCTCACGGCTGACATTTCCACAGCCCTCCTTTATCAGCTTCATCTGCGGGTCCCATTATCGAGCATCTCCCCCTCTCTCCTCCTTCTGCCCGTCCTCCATTCTGCCATCCTCCATTTTCTCACTCCCTACTTTTTATTGACGTTAAATGTCAGGAGTGGATCCTTTGGGGACAGTGTCCTCTCACCCCCCCTCCCCCCACCGTCCTCTATATATTTCTGCCCCCTCTCCTTTTTGTCTCTTTTCCCTCCCCTGACTCTTTCTCTATATCAATGCAGTTCCATTTTATATACCTTATTGGCATGTTAGGAGATGCATAAACACAACATTTATAATTTACACATCTCTGTATTTTTGTTTTATTCATCCATCCATCTACATATTTATCTATAGAGACTAATAATGGCTATTTAAAAGTACAGTGGTGTATGTTTGTACACCATCTGCCTCCATCCTCCCCTTCATCTTTCCCTCTCTGTCTTCTCTTCAACATTTCGGTCTCCTCTGTCTGTCTCCCTTCCCATTCCCCTTTGTTGCCGTCTCTCCACCTCTCTCTCAATCTCTCTCTCCCTCTGTAGACCCATCAGACTCAGGTGGGTGTGTGGCTCACATGGGGGGGCAGGTGAAATGAGATAAGTATGAGAGGGGATTTCTGTTACAGAGGAAGAAGAAAGATCTCATCTCAAAGACAACTTAAAGCCATTCAGGTGGCCGTAGCCTCAGGCGACCACAGACATACTGTCCAACACTAAAGATTAGAAGGTCACTGAAATCGGAGAGCAATTTCTGATAACGTCTTATGGCTATGACAGGCCACAAGCGGTCGACAGAACTCGGGGTCGAAGCGATGGACCATGCATCACAACGAGGTTGCGTCAGTTGCATCGACTGCGGCCTGAAGAAACCCTTTGTAGATAACAAGATACAGAGAGATTCTAAGGAAAGAACGGGTCAAACCTGAACAAAGTGGCCTAGACAAGCGTCTGAATGGAGCCGTAGTCCTCTGATTTAACTTTGGCCCAGACACTGTGCCTGTCTTTACCCCCTGCCTTTGGCAGCAGACTGCGTAAGACCCAGACATAAACACAAATGAAATAGTAATGGGACTCCCCTTCCCTTTTATGAGTTTCCACTGAGTGAAAGTGAGGTACTTTTGTTTGTGTGTGTGTGGGTATGATGATGTGAAAGTGTTCGCGAGGGTGTTGTCAGTATGCTGTGTGTGTGTGTGCATGCTTTCGGGCTGCTTTAAGACGGTGAATAATTCACCTTCCCCTGGCCCGCTCCAGTGCCCGGAGGCCAGGAACTGCTGCGTGGCTCTACCCAAGGCAAACAGCACTTTTCTTTTGCATTTAATTTAGGTGCCTGCTCTCTTTTCCATCGTCTTTCTCTTCTTCCCTCTTGCACCAACTCTTTTTCTGTATTTTCCAACTCTGTTCTCGTCTAAATCAGCTCTCCACCTGCTCCCTCCTTCTCTCCCCCTCTTTTTCTCTCCTTCCACATCTTTGTTTGTTTCTTCTGTTCTCTCCGTCCTTGTCCACATCATTCCTTTTTCTGGGTGCCCATGAATCATTCACCAGCGTGCAATGTTGTGCAATGACACGCTGCACAAGTCTGACCCATGCACTTTCCCAGGGTTCAGTTCTTATCTCGCGAACGATGGCACAAATTCCCGGATAGACACGAACACCATCAGAAGAGCTCAGCCTCAATCATGGGTTCGGCAGGCGCGATGTTCCAGGTGAAGGACGACCGCCTCAAAGGCTGCAACCCCCCTTTGATCGACGTCTCTATTCCTATATTCCCATCTGGGAGACGAGAGAGCGGACCCACCGGCACAGGAACGTGCCACCCCCCAATGCACACACACACACACACATGCACTTTCCCGTCCTTTGAAGTTTCGCTTGGTCGAGAGAAGGGGACAGAGGGGAAGAAGGCAGAGGGAGAGCCAGAGAGAGAAAGAGAGAGGGACAGAGGCAAGAGACAAGAGAGACAGGAAGTCACACACACACGAGGAGCTGGTTTCATTCCATACCATTGTGGCCCACCACCCACCCACCACCTCCAAGAAAAGTGATCGAAAGGCGGTAGGGCTTGGTAACGAACGGGGGGAGAGAGCGAGGGGGGAGGTAGGGTGAAGCGATTTCCCCGGGCGGCTTTTTTGCTCCGTCTTGCCTGAGTGTGAAACAACACCCCTCCAGCCCACCATCACCCCCTCACATCCACCACACCCAAGCTCACTGTCAAACTAAAATAGACCTTTTTGTTGAAAACAGAAATAGAGACTTCCCATCTGGAAATGATAAATCTTATAACCTGACCTGGTTGGGTTATTTACACATCACAGGCTTCTACTAGTTATTAAATATATCTACATATATGTATTACATATATGTGCTAAACAATATTTGCTTGGCGATCAAAACCATGGCTACCAACGCAGCCCAAAATTGTGTTTGTGTGTGTGTACATGTATGTGCATCCTTTTATTTGCCTGCTTGGCGTTGTGTTTGCAGTTGGACAACCCAAGGCCATACAAGGCTCTGAGAGTGGCATTCTTGGTTTTCAGTCCTACAAGTTGATGGACAGCTCCCAACGGCCTTGCTGTGAGTTCTCACTTGCAGTGCAAACATTGCCTTTCTACAGCCCTAGACATAGGTAAACAGCATCAGGGCCTATCCACCAGGGCCAGACCACCAGGGGCCTTTTGCGCTGCTGCTCAGCACCATGGACAGCTCCTCAGTTTCAGCACTGCCTCTGTGTGGTCAGCGCTCGCACCGCCTGTCTCTGCCTGCACACCCATTACATGTATTCTCCATTAGTAGATCCTGGCTAACAGCAAATCTCTGTCTCTCTGTTTTGCTCTAACTCCTTCTCTCTCTCCTATATGATCTTTCTCCTTCTCTGCGTCTCCTCCTCTCTATTTAAATAGATGGGATTGACAGAGGAGACGACAGGCTTCTAACTTTTAATTTGTTACTCCTCCCCTGTCTCCCTAGTGGAACTGTAGAAAAAACAGCCTCAACGTCAGGGGATGATGAAGTAATTAACGCAGAGTTTCACTGCTAGGCAGGAGAGCCCATCTTCACTGGGGCAAGAAGAACTAGGCGTATGTGAGCAGAGGGAGAAAGGATTCATTGAAGGGAGGGAGCAGGATAGCGGGGGGAGAGGAGGGAGGAGGGGAAGGAGAAAGGGACAAAGAGAGAAAGGGTGTACCTGCTGTGTTCAACATCTTCCCTCAGACGCCAAGTTCTTCAAGCACTTTGCGTTCTACTCCCTCTCCTCCCCACCGCCACAAGCCCCGACAGGACGAACGCCGCCACTGTTGACATTTTACGAGGTCATAAATCACAGCCCAAGTATCCCGGAAATATTTTGTGTCTGTTACGTGGGTGGCTCGTTCCCTGTGTGTTGCATCCATCTGTCTTGATAAAGGCGTCAGCCAGTGATGTATGGGGGGAGGGGGGGGATATATGCACATTGTGCAAAGAGGATGGGGGTGATGGAAGGGGGGGATCAATGATGCTCAAAGCCTAGCCCCATCCCTTGATAGATCACTGACACACTCCGTCCATAAAGCGCTGTGAGCTCATACTCACAGTGCCCCCCCCCCGTACAGTGGCACAAAACCCAACCCTCATATTGATAACATAGGCGCATCAGCAGGAATGCATGCTACCACTTCACCAGCTAGCATGCACACACACACGCACACGAGCAACGCCTGCGGGCGAAACAAGGGGGGGCTCTCTGTCCCTAAATGTCACTACATCGTTACAAGGTGGGATTGATCCCGGACTAAGATCCAATTTTAATTCCAATCGAGATGGATTGAAACCCTCCCCCTGCCCCGCCCCCGGCTAATGTGATGCACAACAGTCAAGCCGAGGGGGGGAGAGGACTGAGTGGAATATCAACCGCGGCCACGGGGGCGAAGAAGCGCTCTTTGAAAACACCCCAAAACTGTCAGGGCTCAGGGGGCATGGCCAAGCCTCCATGCTTATTCTCGTGTCAAAGAACGCGTCTGGTTCGTTTGAGCTTTGATTCCGAGCCTCTGTCTCAAATGGAGCTGCCCTGAGGGTGGAGGGGACGGGGGGCGGGTTGGACTGGCAGGGGCAGCCGGAAACACGACACACAGGACTGGTTAGGTATCAGAGATGTGTGTGTGACTGGTCGCTCGTGCACTCACCCTCGCACATGCTCCCGTACATCATCATCCTCTGCAACCCCAACTGGAAAAAGTCGTATCCCAAAATGGCCATGTCACAAAAGGTCAGCAGGGTAGATAAACAATGTCCAATTAGATTCCCCAGAGATAGGATATGTTATTTTGTGTGTGTGTGTGTGGCTTTGGAACGAAGGTGCTATTTCACTGTTCGCAGAGTATCTATATCTCTGACCTTTCAGCATGACGCACTGTGTCTCCGGTCCCCTTATTCTCCTACTACTCCACACACACACACACACACACACACACACACACACACACACACACACACACACACACACACACACAGCTACAAACAAACACGTATACTGCTGCGCACCCTGATCACTTCAGAGCCCTTCAAATGTGCACCGACCACGGTCCCAGACCACACCAATAGAGATGATTTTAGGGAATTTCATTCTAAATTCGACATGCTTAATAAACTCGAGCTAATCCTCAGTCCGCCATGTGGAAGATGCAAAGGATAAGACCTCAGCTGTCTTGCTATTTTAGCCGGCGATACTAAAGCTGAGTGTGAATGACAAATAGGATAAGTATTAGGCAGTTTTGAAGATAGCTGGGCCCTGCTATCAAACCAGCACACACAAGCATCACTTAAATACCAATTTAAAAGCCCACTGAAAACATTCAAACTTCAAAGCAAGACAAAAAAAGCACAAAAAAAGAAAAGGAGTATATGTGATGCGCGAATTGTCTCAATAATTAAGAGTGGAGCTGGCGTATAATGAGTTTCTAGGGTGGTTGGTTCCAGAGTATTCCCCAGTCTTATCACCTGCCTCAGTCACTCGCTAATGAAGTTGCCATTTCCAATTACGGCTCCCTATTAGGAACAATTATTAGTCCGGCTGTTGTTGTGGCTTGGTTTGAGGACCAGCTTGAAGCTTGCCAAAGACCAGGAACAGAATCGAATTCCCACTTTTTGTCCGAGATTGTCACATAGTCGACGAAGCTTGGTCAGCAGCCGAAACATAAACAGTGACTTTGCACGTGTGTGTGAGTTAAGGAAGCGGGGGTAGGGGTGGAGGGGGCGGGAGGACGGGGTGCGTGTGTGGTACAACGCGGATGCGCCAATGCACGCTTCCTGCGTGGCAATCGCTCCAAGCTTGGTGCGTTAACTCTGAATCCACTCTGTTTGGGTTGGTGGTTAGTGTCGAGGCTAGCCGTTAGCGACGGGCGTTGGCGGGTGGAAGGAGGAGGAGGAGAGCCAGCCAGAAGACTGTGGAGAAATGTTGCCTGCAGGAATTAAACCAAGCCAAACAAGTGGAAAGTACCGAGTTGTCCAAATGTCACATTGCTCTCCTGTACCACTTTCAGCAGTCGCACGCCAACACAAGCCATTCTGCTTGGTTCATTATGCTCGCTAAAGTGCACCCGAGCGTGGCTCTGTGGTGCAGTTCTGCTGCGTCGTTTAATGCTTCTCAAAAAGCATGTGTGCTGCACGTGGAGTCCAGGATAGGGATGCAATCGCTCTGAGACTGAGTTCTCTTCGACCCGAAAAAGGTGTTTGTGTATGCTTGTGTGTGCGCTGTCTCGGTTTACCTGAATAGGTGAATACTGGTGTGTGCGCAGGCATGCATGTACGCGAGTTAGCGTGCATGCGCGAATGCATATGCGCATGCCCGACACGATCCCGCACCGCTTCGGGATCATTAGCCTGCCTGCTCTGCCACCAGTACCTATCCATCTCATCCCGCCTACACCCCCTGCCTGAATCAGCAAGGTCCCTGGGCCAGACCATCAATACACCCAGGGATGGGAGAGGCAACGACTGAGGTGGAAGAGGAGGGTTGACGGAGGAAGGCAGAGTGATGGAAGAGCAGAAAAAGGGGGCAGGAGGAGCAGGAGGGGAGAAAGGGGGGAGGAAACAGGGGGAGGGCAGAATGGGGGTGAGGAGGAGCAGGAAACCTCGACCAGCACAGTTTGACCGGGTGCGTGACAGAAGCAAGTGTTTCGTGTTGAGTGACAGCTTAACTGACCTGCCACGCTCCATACCGTAGTTGTACCTGAGACCTTTGATATCATGGCTGTGCGAACGCTACACTTTCAGTCAAGGAAGACACAGTGACAAATCTGCCATGCCAATGACTCAGAGAACTAAGACATGTAGGGTATCGGTAGAGGCTATAAGTAAAGTACACATCCATGCTTGCAAGGCGAGACACAGAGAGAGAGAGAAGGAGAGAGAAGGTTAATTCCCTCCAGTAGTCACGGCTGCCCTTCATTTAAAAGACAAAGGGATGGAGAGAGAAGAGAGAGAGGAAAAGACGAGGTTGGAAAGTAGCGATGATGCCTGCAATGATGAGGAGGGCGATGATGATGCATGAGACTCTATTTCTGTTCACCTCCTCTTGGTGCTGCCACCTTCCCTTGTAGGACACTGGAGAAGAGGGGATTGGAGAGATAGAGAGTGAGCAAACAAGAGTGAGAGGGGAGAGGAAAGGGACGGAAAAAAGGGGAACACCTAAAAGCATGAAAAACATTCCCGAAAAGGCGGCTGAATCAGAAGCAGCAGTTGTGGTCATGACGCACGTCCAGGCTTGGGGAATGAGAAGAGAGGCTACTGAACGCATGTCACAGCTTTGTGAGAATCACTGCAAAAATGTGGCTCCCTTTAACAATGAGCTTCGACAAGAGCGACGCTAGCGACACTGAATGGGAAGCACGATCTATAAATATCGGTTGAATGGAACGATTGCTTGTGTGTGTGTGTGTGTGCGTGTCATCCCCAGAGAGTTAGCGCTGTCCCAGTCCTCCCAGCACCAGAGCCGCCCTCTCAGCCTTATCTGTGAAACCGCTTCCAGCTCACTGCACAGCAGGTGAGCGGCTCGGCTGAGGCAGATCCACTAATGAACGCGCCGCACAAACACGGAGGGCTTAGAGGGAGAGTGTGATCGAGAGGCAGGTGGACAGTTAGGGGTAGAGAGAGACAAAGAAAGAAACAAATAAGACATACATTGTAAAAGGGAGAGAGACAGAGTGATAGAGAGAGACAGAGAGTGACAGTTTAGAGGAGAGAGAATGTACACATAGAGAGCTGACTTCCTGCACCATTATTTTGGCCAGTATTTCGGTCCCATAACATGTATCAGGCCTGTGACATGAGATGTTTCTGTGTTAGTTATAAGTCAACAATGTTACTTTTGGTTCATCAAAACTCACATGACACCAGAGATGTGTGTCTTAAGTCTCCCTGCCTTGCATGGATCTCTGTGGGTTGCCTTGTGTGTGTCTGTGTTGTTGGTATTTGGAAGGCAGGTGTCTCCTTAAAAACATTCAGGCATGTGACAAATTCCCTGGCCTCCTGCCACTACAGTAGCCAATTAAAGGCGGTCTCTTAATTATGTCACTATTGGCTGCTGAGTCAATAGGGGTCAGCAGTCCACGCCATTGGCCCATCCCCCAGATGGATGGATGATGATTGGAGGAATGGGAGGAGGATGGTAGAAAGGTTGTCACCTTTGCAGTCACCTCTCTGTTTCTATGTGTTCTTAGTGTTACTACACACACATAATCCATAGGAAATATCCACTTAAAAACTGGATCTGGAATTTTTCAATATCCAGACTTTCCAATCTTTGAAACCTCCCTCAGACTATGAGACTCAGCCATATCATTTCAGCCAGTCTATGAGCTCCCTGAATCGACAGTATCTAGTCTGCAGCAAAGGCCTGATCTCAGCCAAATCGCTACACACGCTCAATCTCTGCACCCCTATTTAACGCACTGCCAACCACTGAAGTCTTTGCACAGGGAGCCCCATTGCCCTTGCCGAGAGCAAGGGAAAGAGGGCCAGAGAGTGGTTACACAGACAAACCGCTGTATTTTTCAACCAGCCGAACAAATCACGATCCACCAAACGTATGGCGCTTCCGTGACACACACTCTGATCTGGGGTGATGCATCACAGTCATCATGTCACTGTACAGTTAACAATGAGAATGCGTGAAAAGGGTGAATGAATTGCGGAACGTCTGGCGACATCTCCCCTTAATTCCTCCCCATTATCTTCCCATCCAAGGTGCCACTCATCTTTTGCTCCTCACTCTCTCTCTCGCTCTGTCTTCTCATCGCTTCCTTCTCTCGGGCTCTCAGCGTCTTTGGGTTGGCTAGCGCTTATGCATGTAAGCTTCCCTGGTGACATTGTTCCTCGCTCCCTGAGGGAAAGCGCACCGATCCAATGCTCGACTGAATACATCGGTCACTTGTCGCTAATAACACAGTCAATACTTGTAAACAGCGTGGCGTCCGCAGACCCACAGCACGGCCGATTGAATCGACGTGGCAGATTGGGTGGGGTGGAGGCACCAGTGTCCATTGACGCTGCTGGCTTGGACGTGATGATTGATCGATAATCCCAAACCTGTAAATTCTGCTATAGCCGCCGTAGGGCAGATTTATAGCAAACAGACTTGTACTGCCGTTGGTCGGTTTGTGAATTACAGGTCTTTCCTTCTCTTAAAATACGAAGCACAACCTTTTAAGAGGGCCTGAGGGGGAAAGATGGGCAGTCAGATAAACACTAACACATGCCCTTAACTGCCCTGCACTTCCTTCTTGACATACCCACACACAAGTATAACTTGCACCACCACACAATCCCATCCATACACACAACTGACGCTAACCTACAACCCCCCCCCCCCCACACACACACACACACACACACACGTAAGCATAGTCGATTTGGGTCAAAGAAAGGAGGCCTTCGGGGAAGCATCGGTGTGCTAATGCAAACCAGGAAGTCTGTGCTTAAAGTGTTTTTGCCAGCGTCCTGCTCTGAAAATCAATAACATATTGACTATCTCCCTCTCCCACTCCAAGACCAGACACTCGGCCCGCACTCATTTGGGTCTTTATTACCCTCAAATCTTCATCACTTCCGTGTGCGAATGCTGTGCGTGTGTGCGTACGAGTGGGAACGCTCGGCAATAAAAGGAGGAACAGGCTTGGCCTGGAAACACCTAGGATTTAGTGAGGCCCAAAAGGCCTCATTAAACATGCAGGACTGATTTAGGTATCGACAGCAATGTGATGCGGTGTCTGTGTGCGCACGTACATTTGCGATGTGCGCGTATGTTTAATAATGTCACAGAGGTAATGACAGGGAAAGACCTCCATCTTCAAGGGTGTGGGCGAGAACATTTTTACCACTTGACATTTCATATACTTTTTTCAACCCATCTGTTGTGTGTGTTTGGGTATTCGTGAACGCTAATGGCACACTCTGTGCGTACAATTGTGTGTGTCGCCTATGAGCCGACCTCCTGAAGAGAAGCTCACAGCGGAGCGCCTGCAGCGAAAGCCTCGACTCCCACATCCAGCTGAGAGAGGTCATGCCGGTAGCCTTTGTATACACTTTCGATTCTAATAGCTGGTGCGGCCCACCTTGCCTTCTATTTACCACGCCTCTCCCCTTACCTTACCACCGCGCCATGTTGCCTTACCCACGCCCCATCGACCAAACATGGTTAATGGTCCCCCATCAGTCGGGTCCAAACAGACGTCACTTGGAGCATCGACGTTCTGCTTGCTCAAGTCTGTCAGCTGCTAAGCGTCTTTGTTGGTCTTTGTTGTGAAAAAAGAAAATGGTTGATGCCATCACAAAACCCAGCAGCTATTAGCCTGTTTCATAGTTGGGTTCATGTCTACAATAACAGGCACTTAAGAATTGTATTTTTTAGATTTTTTTATTTTTAATTTGATTTCATTGCTACCCCGCTCGCAAGTGACTCCCCCACACTTCAACCATACCTTTTGCAAAATACCACCTCTTAATGCACATTGCTAAGCTAAATAACTAACTCCAGAAAGTAGGAGGCAATGACCTGCCTGTAGCAGTAGGCTTATATTTGCTACCTTCGGCAAAAATAAATAAACTGTAAAATAAAGAAAAAGGACTCTGGCCTGTGTTTGTAGCTAGCAGGGAAAGAGGGGACCTGCTAAATTATGAATTGGCAAGTCTCGCTGCAAGCCAGTGGCTACAGCTGAGGGAAGGACTTTGCCCAGAAGTCTGTTGCTATAGCCTGAATTATTGATAGCTTCAATCAAGGTTGATCCAGTCTTGGGTTTGGAGCCAAAAATGACACCTTGTAAATAAAAGAATAACCCCGGAGATGATAGCATGAGGGGTGTGAAGGAGGGGGAGCGTGTCAGTAAGGCAAGGAGGGGGCAGGGTTTGGGTTAACGAGGGGTAACCAGGGACGAGGGAGGGGGAAATAAAAGCAGTCAGGGGCTGTGCTGGGGACAAGCAGAATAAACGGTCGAAAAGAAAGACGAGAAGAAAAAACAGCATGCCCTTTGTTTCATGTCTTTTCCCGTTCTTTCTTCTTCTTCTTTTTTTGTGAAATCCATTTCTTTTTTGGAGGACATTTCCTTTCTTATTACGCTGGTGAAGGTGAGGGATAGCTGAGGGGGGAAAACAGGTCTCTGTGTGTCTATCGTCTGGCTTTGATTCAGATCTCCCTCAGGTCTACAGCAGCAGTCTTCCCTTCCTCCTCCCTTTTACGAATGATTTCAGTTCACTCGCCTGTATGCATTCACCACTGATGCCCACTTAAATCAGCACTTTCTCTAACCTGAGGAAAAAATAAAGGTTTTATTGATATTCTGGCTCTGTGCGATTGTGAAAAGAACAACTGAGGGGCCTTTAGATGCTGCATTGTACAAGGAGAGACCTCATCTGAAGCAATAAATATACGAAGGCATGAACCCTGGCCCACGTCAGATACAGTTATACTGGTTGAAGATTTCCCTATGCCTCTCACATCAACGCATATGGCACCAGTATGGATTTTGTCCACTGCTATTCTTGGTTTTCTCTTGATAACTCAATGTACAGGGCTGTGTCATGATAACATGCTGGCTGTGATGGAGAAAGCCGAGAAGAGACGGAGGAGGGACGAGAGAGGGGAGATGGCAAAAATGGCAGATGTCGTATTTCTGCATGATGCTTCTGATCTAGTTGTTCTCTATTCACCTCCTAATTAATGTGATGAAAGGGGAGGGAGAGAGGGAGGAATGGATGGAGTGTCAGGGCTGTGTGGCAACGAACGAAACTAGGGAAGGATATCCCTGGCAGGTACTATAGCAATAACTCCCACCTGAAGACACAGGCGCAAACACTGTAATTACGACTGAATGAACACTGCGAAAACAACAAAGAACATTGACTTATAATCCAATAGTGCACAAGGGCATCCGTGCTGAGAATAAAAAAGGTAATAATTGAAATGAATTAACTCCCGGAGAGGCTATGTATCAGTGCAGTTGTCAAGCGCAGCCAATCCAAAATGGCAATATCACAAAGAATGTCCCCTTTTAATGGTATTATGAAGTGTCGGAAATCCAGAGTGACACTATATACAATGGCTTATGTGCCCAATTACTGCAATTGACAGGCAATTTTGTCTGAAGATGCTGCCTATTAACGAGACATCACCTTCTGTTGGAAAGGCTGATTCAAATAAGTCCTTGTTGGAAATAGATGGGGAGAGAGAGAGACAGACACAGAGAGAGGACGGAGAAAGAGAGAGGGAGGCGACCTCTGGTTCACTCAATTATGGATTAATAATCAGACACTGTAGCTAGCGCCTTTTAATTGAAGAGTTTTAATGTATGAGGTTAACACTTAAGATGGAGGCCTTGACTGCCACAAGAAATGAAGGCCCTTCTCCAGGCCTGTCAGTCAAACCCAACCACAAATATTCTCTCTGTCGGACCGAAAAGCGATTGCTACGCTACAGGTGTGATAATATCAAACCTCTTCGCTGTGATATCTCACGCCAGATGAAAGTGCTGAGTATCTGTCGATCAAGACGGAGCAAAGCATATTGAAAAACAACAAATTAGTTGAGCAGGTGTCATAACGCATGCCTTCATCCAATATGAACGTCATTCCGCGCTAAACACGATCTAGTTCGCACTGTCTAGCGTCTTCATTAAACATGCCCCACCATTTCACGCAACATTCTGCCAATGATCTCTCGACACAATGCCAATTGCGCGTCGCACCCTTGCGATATGAACCCTCAGGCAAAAGTGTCTTTTGCAAAACCAAGACAGCTTCACAGCATGTCAGGCAAGCACACAAGTGTAAAACATCATTGCATACATGGCATATGCAAAACTGCCTACACACACATGGAGCATGTGGTTCCCACATACAACACAGCACATTCCTGCTGGACTTTAGATCCCTGGTGACTTCCGTTCAACCCAGATACCCGCAGAGCAATTATTAATTAACACACTTCCAATCAGCTGCGTCCAATGGAAAGCTTGACATCACACACACACGCTCTTGGCCTTAAGAGATGAAGGATGAGAGTGAAAAGGAGGCAGACAGGGAGTGTAAGAGACAGAGAGAGAGAGTGAAGTGGTGGCAGAAAAAGAAAGAGGCAGACACACTAAGACACGGGCAGAAATTAGTTTGGGGCATTACTGTCTGTCAACTGTCGGCTTCTGCTCTATGGGGAATACACAAGAAACAGCCGGGCCTCAAAATAAAGGAAGTCCCGTCAGATGAGCCGAACGCTGTACCACCAGGCAACAAAATGCCAGCTTCAATTGAATGTAAACGACAGGCAGTGGCTCTGGAGAGATCGTACAAACAACAGCAGACTGCACCTATCACTACCCCTGGCTGACCGCTGGCCCTTGACAAGAGGGTCCTCCACAAGCCCCGCGTTTCATTTTCTATGCTTGCTGTCTTTCTCCGTTTGCCCCTCTGTCGGAGAGTTAGAATTGTCTCTGAAGAGGTACTCAGCAGCTGAAATAACCTTATTGTCCCACCTCGTTCTTTAAAGTGTTCTCTTCAGTTCCCCCAATAATGCATCCATTAACCTGCATCACAGACTAGGCTAAGTTAGCTTAGCATTCTTCCAGGTGCATTAGGCCAGTGGAAGATATTCATTCCGCCCAGCGTTAGACATTATTAATTCAGCAGTGCAGACTGGTTATTAGTCATAAACACACAGAGAGCAGTGTGTTTATTCAAACTCTTGCTGGGCTTAAGTAGCCCCCGCCTTACCAGGCAGTCTTCTCAAGCAAAAAATTGGACTGCGCAAAGCTTCAGCAAAAGGTTTCAAGGGTAGGCTTCTGCAATAAGCCAAAAGGGCCAAGCGCAGGTAGAAAGAGCGTTATATAACCAAAGACCACATAATTCAAAGGTCTCCAGGGTTATCTAAAGTTTGGCATGAGATTCTGATTAGCTGCTAGGTGGCATATGACTCAAGACCACTATCACCTCCATGGAAAACTGTATCTGCTCGCGCCTCCAGTGCATATGGCGGGAGTTTTTTTTAATGATTCCTTACTTCTCGGCGTGATAAATTCAAGGTGTAGAGTGAGAGCGGGTTAACTGTTTGAGTCTCATGGCGAAAACGTGTGACTTGAGACAGCCCAGGGTGCCCATTTGCAGGCTCTACAAAAGTACAATCGCGGAGGTCAAGTCATCGAATGGAGAAAGTGGTTGCAACATCCCACTTTCCTGAACGCAACCGTCTTTTTAGTAACGGCAGCCTTGCTGTAATTTCCCTTTTGACTCTGTGTAATTGTGCACCATCGGTATCCATCGAAATCAATGGACTGTACTAACTCTTGATGCCTGAACGACCATGACATTGAGATGACTTCTGCAAGAGGGGGTTGCAGGCTTGCTATAGTGGGTTGTGATATGGAAGCCACTGCCATGAAGCACAACTAACAGCTTGTTTTGCTTGCGGTTAATTTATCTAAAATGAGGTACTGTACGGCAATGCCCCTTTTACCCCTGTCGACGTAACATAAACTGCCTTTAGATATGGCTGCATCTGCCTGTGCTGATGCTCTTCTTTCGTTTGGACAAGGACTATTTTGAAAAAGTATTTCTTTCTTATTTTCAACTGTTAGTCTATTCTTTATTATTTTCGTTATTCTCAAACCAGGCCATCCATTTTTTTCTCTTTCTCTCTTGTCTTTTCACTCTCTTTTTTCAACCTGTATCTTTACACACTGTGACAATGAAACTGGGGGGACCGGCAACATCGCATAATCAACAGAGAAAAGGGAGATATGAAAGGCATGGGGGCAGAGACGAGTAGAGCCGTCTGTGTTTGCAATACAGGGCTTGGCAGGCAAGGTTTTGAGGGCCTACCAGCATGGATTCACAGCCTGAATTACGTCTCTCTTCGCAGTAGCATGAGCTATTAAGTTTGGCTATTGGTCTTTCTCTTTCATTCATTCTTTTACTCTTCATCTACTGTTTTCCCTTTCTCTGCCACAGCCACCAGTCAGCCAGATACAAAAGGTAACGTGACATAAATAAAACAGTTGGTACAACTGTACATGACATCTAACTAGCATTTGACAAATAGGTGAAACTTGGTCTGAGGGAGGTAAGTGGATACAAGTATTGATTTTATTTTGATAACACAACCTTCAACTGTCCTTACAGCCCTTCCTGATACAATGCCTTCTTAAGCATTTGTGATACCCTATAGCACTGTAACACCTCTAAGCCTTGATAGCACATAAGTACATACTTTATCTATGATATTGTTGCTATGTATGTACTATTGTTACTAAATTGCTATGTTTCAGCTAGTTAATGTAAATTTAATGATAAGCTTTACACACCAGTTTAACGTTACACACCAGTTAAACCGCTTAGAAACTATGTCCGGAGCATTTGTCTAGTTAGCCAAACATTTAGGCAGCTGATCATAGCCACTACAGGGGTCTCAAGGGTTGAGTAGCCCTAATGAGTCGTGTGACCTTGCCGTGGAAGAACGCGAGGCCTGGACGAGAATCCTTCACCTGACACGTCGCTTCGACCTCCAACGCGCTCGGCTCCCGGCTGCCCTTCAATTCTCTCGTGGTCGTCATTACTCAGATCCCCCCTCGCCACATTTGATCCAAATGAAACGTACGAACCGCTGATTATGGGCGCCTACGGGAAAATCAATTCTCATTTCGAGGGGAAACATTTGTCTTTTCGCTTGGCCGGCCCTCCAAGACTCTGACAGGGAGTTGTTTAAGGGTATGTTTGTGCAGGAAAGGAACAGGAGGTGGAAGAACTGAATTTGTAACATGCTTACGTGACACATTAGCTCAGGGTCATTTATTTAGCCTGTTTGTGTGTATGATGGGAATAGGGGTGGACACCTATGTTAGGTATCGATCATAGATCACGATCAAAACCATGTGAAGAAGAATAATAATACTGGAAATAAAGTTACTCGTCTGGCCTCTAATTAACAAGATATGATCACTGGAAGACTAAAAGTTGGATCTTGGCATTCGCTGTGTCAAGATGTTTCTAATTGAAATAGGTCACTAAGAAAAGCCCATCTCCTGCCTCTGCTTTTTCGTCTGGGAGATCCTTGGACGCCATACTTTTCAGACTCAGCAGTTGTCACCCAAATACTTCTAGTTGAATTTCAGGAAGATTAATAGACACGTCTCTTCCCCTGGCTCACAGTCGCAGAAACCAGGAGAACAAAGGGAAGTAAATAGGAACAGGTGGGAAAAACAGAGCAGAGTTTTGTTCTGTTCCCCCTCAGCGTCTCTCTTTCGTTCCATTTTTTCCAGCTGCGTCCTCACAGCTCAATTTAACTGTCAGAGGTGGAAGTGCAACACAAAAAAACATATTCAAAAGAGAGCAACGTGCTGATCCTCAGTGAACCAGAGCTTGTCTGGCTTTTGACAAAAAAGCTCTACACACAACCCAATCTGAAATCTGATCAGCGCTTGCTTACAAAGCCACGTGCTACCGAGCGCCCGTACAAACACACGCATGCGTCGTTTTGGCCCATAAACCTTTTTCGTTATGCACTCTGAGTATCCAATGAAGCAAATCGAGGGTCAGACCTGACCATTGGTGTACGCATTAGCCAGTGTTCTACTCTCTCCGTCCAGGGTTTACGGTATGAATCCATTTTCGCATATTCCCACATTTCCCTCTCCTCCGCCTTCAAAGCGGCCCCACCCCCTGTTGAAAACAGGCTGTCATTAGGAACATATACAGAACAGCATGTTCCATTTTTGGCAATGAGAAGGATGTTATGCTTGTATGCATTCTACAGCTTTGAGGCAGCCTGTAAACAAAGCAATCTGAGAGCTGCAGTGCTTGCTAAATTATGGATGTTTGCATTTTTACTTCATCATACCGTGGATCATAGATGTTGTGATTCTCTACTGGTAATTAGTATTAGTTTGTGCCTTTCTCCAGCTCAGTCCATACAGCTGATCACTAAAGTATATATTCTATCATGAGTACACTCCACATGTATTTCAACTGCATTGATGTGGACATCCTCATTTTTCATAACATATGTACAGTGTATAGACAGTTTGTGAGGTAGAATCTGTTAAATAATCCTCTGCTCAAACTATGGAACTTCAGGTCTCTTAGCTCTGTCAATGAATTTTTGAGTTTTTCTGTTAAAATTACATTTCTATGAACATGAACACCATGCTGATGCTGTTCTGATTTTCCCCACCATTTTTCTTTCCGGTTGGTCAAGAAGTACCATGACCATGACTGGAGCTAGAAGTGGTCATTTTGAATGAACTTCTTCCTTCTTTGTTCAAGCGAAATTAGGGTCATTATAACGTAATAAAACACTAGGCAAGTGAAAGGATTAAAAGTGAGAAATTTACAAAGTTCAGGAGAGATGAAATGTATTTGTATTCCATTACCCCTCAACTAATATTAGCTTTTGCTTTGCCCGCAATGATGACTATAGTGTGTGTTAATGGCTGAGTTTCCCCTCTCTAAATCATTCTAGCATATTAGTGTGTACTTTGAGAGTGTACTCACGTACAAGTGAGGGTCGAGGTTGGCGTATCCATCACCTTGATTGCAATTGGTTACTGCGTTATCAAGCTTCAGGTAAAAAGGCTCACAGTTGAAAAGGCAGCTTGGCTTTGCACTATATATTTTTATTTTGTCATGCCCCTTTGACAACTGTGCAGTGGCTTTATTAGTTATTTCGGTGAAAGTATGTTCCTTGAGGTAGAAAAAAAGTGAAAATAGCCTTTTGTGGTTCGAAAGCTCACAACGTGGGCACAGTTTTGTTTGTGTGAAAAACAAAATAACATGAAATACGAGGCACCATACGGTGTGGTCCGTCTTGGTGAACGCGTAGCTACAGTACGGTCTCTGACACTACACCAGCCCATTTCCACAGGTCTGTCACCCTCAGTAGGCAGTGCTAGGCACCATTGTGATTTTCTAATGGCCTCCATCACAGTTTGGTGGACAGAAGAGGATGGAAGAGAGAGGGAGGAAGTGACACGGAGAGCAGGGAAGGAGATAGAGGGTATGGGGTGAGAGGATCTCGAGGAGGAAGGGCTTCATGTCCTGATCATACTCAGCCAGGCGTCCCTTTAGTAAATTGGGGCCTAACCTCTGGCCCAGAACCCCGACTGTCTCTCGTCTTACCGCTAACTCAGAGAGAGGAAAGAAGGGAAGGTGGGCGGGGGAGAAAAGGAAGAGACAGAGGGGGGAGAAAAGGTGAGAGGAAGGAGCAAGGGGAGAGTAAATTGAGAGTTTCTGTGTTTTCACTCCTTGAGCGTTAGCCAGCAGTCGAAACATCCATTGAACATGTGTTCTCGAACATGTTGCAAGCAAGTAGCATTCTGTTATGCCTAACAATGGATGCGTGTTTTTAGTAATCAGGTATCAGTCGAGGTATCAGTCTCTGGACTTGGTTGTGTTCACTCCCAGATGTTTGAGTTATGATGCAGCAATTATCAACCAACAGCGAGACAAGTGAACTTTTTGATCCTCCCATAGGAGCTAAATCCAAATTGTGTGCAACGCCTGTCAACAGACTGTAAAAAAAGGGTCGAAGTGTCTCCGCTCCCTTCAGCCGTGTAACAGCGAAGCCACCTTTCCCCAATTATGGGTGCTGCCATCTTGTGCTTTGGAGCAAGAGTCTACACAGTTGTGATGGAGCCGCGGTATCGAGGTAACTTATGCTATGGAGGTAACTTATACCATCAAATAACTAATAAGAAACAAACTTACCGGAAAAACACTTCAGTAGACAGCGTGATGATAAGAATGACCTAATATAGCAAGAAACGTATTTCCAATTTCTTGGGGGGGGGGTTTACATGGTTCTAGATTTTTGGTTTATCTCGTGGCCCATTCACTAGCGTAGAGGGGGTCGGACGTAAGACCTATCCTACCGCCAGCCACCAGTGGGCGATCAAGTTATTTTGGCTTCTCTTTTGAGAACCTGTCATGCAATCCATTCTTTTTACAGTCAACGCCTCCCCACACTCACTCGAACACCACCTGAACCCAATCAGATGGTTCAGACACACAGCTGAGGCCATGGCATCGCCATGCCAACCTTGGAACAATCGCGCCACCACGGGCCTGTAGAGTACGACTGGCCTAGCTAATGCGCGTTCGTGCCAACGTGCCCCGCTTCCTATGCCACATCCTCCTTTTTCCTTCAGGCCCTCTTCCTCCCTCAACACCTGCGACGGTGGCGCTATCGCAGGACAACACACAGGCTCCGTCAATGGAGAGGGAGGGTACTTGGCAGCGGAGTGGTGCAGGGTTGGATGGGGAGGGAGGAAGGGGGGAATTTGGCAGGGTCTGTTCGGGTGAAGGGGGGGGGGGTTGGGTTGGGGGAGAACCATTTGGAAAATGGATCAACTCTGCACGTTTAGTCCATACTCTGGATCAACATTTTCCCCATCCCCCTTCTTCATCCTCTCCCTCTACGCTCTCTCTCCATCTCTTCATTCAAACCAGGGAGACCATTTCTCCCTCATCTTCCCTGTCAACTCTGCCTCTCCACCGGCCTGTAGATGCATTGTGGGTAGACGTTATAGAAGCAAACAGGGCAGGAGACAGACTGCCAGATTGAGAGAGATGGGGGGGTGGGGGTGGTAAGAGGTTGAGAGGTAGAGCGGAGAGATAGAGAGAAGGAGAGACCTGTTCATCTGTGAGCTAACAAGCTCTCGCCACTAGGCAGACTCCAGCTACCACACAGGCCAGGAGTTGGGCAGGCCACAGCTGTGTTTGTGTCTCACTTACACAAATAAGGACACATCGGCACTCGTCCGCCTGACCGACCACCCACACACACACACACAGACCACTGTGCTCTAAAAGGGAACATCGGCGCTAGCCATGAAAAGAGACAGTTCAAGAAATCAGACGTGTTACGATTCAAGGAAGACGTGAATTAGCCAGGATTTGGTGTCCTTAGAAAGAGCTTCATTGGGCGCTGATGCCCATCGACGGCCAGGGCCAGGCACAGTGACCAGGAAATACCGGGCCAGCAGCGCTACACCCTGAGAAGGGGAGGTGGGGCAACGCAAAGTGACAGGCAGCACCAGGGGGGAAGGGGAGGGGGGACAGCATTAGAAAGAATAAGAGAGAGGGAGAGTGGCAGAGACACCGCCGGGGAGAAGGGGGAGGAGCAAGGCAAACGCTCACGTCGCTGGCAGAGACGCTGTCCTCAAATTAATGGGTTCTTATCTTGACAGGAAGAGACCGGAGGGGAGAGCACAGACAGAGCAAACAATCTGCGGCCCCCATCTGCAGAGCTGAGGGGTACACCTAGAACACTGGAGATAGCGCGATAGCGGAAAGATGAGGAGGGAGACACCGGGACAGGAAGAGAAAGACAGAGAGAAAGCGTGTTTGAGAGTGCAGAACCAGAGACACCTTATCAGAATAAAATACAGGACTACTGGGAATATAAAGAGAAACACAAAAAGAGAAAGGTGAGAAACAGTGGGGAAAAAGAGGGAGAGAGTGAGTGAGAGAAAACCCCTATGAACAGAGGGAAAGGCACACAGAGAATACACAGCGAGCATGATAGAGAAAGAGAAAGGGGGCGACAGGGGTTGATTTGAGAGTTTTTGACTTCACACCTTTTTGATTTGCTCATCTTTTGTCCTGGTTTCAGTGGTGCACTGGATGATGGGCACACTTAACTGCAAAGCAAACAGGTTTATTTATACCCAGTCCAGGATCACATGCTTGCTAGTGAAGACCTACAGAAGAAACTGTCCATCCCCCTCCCCCCCTCTCTCGTCTCTCTCTCTCTCTCTCTCTCTCTCGCTCACACACACTCACTCAAACACAAAAGCTAAATACTCCTAAACCTCCACTCATTTTCCTTAGATAAACAGATCTGTCAACATTAACGATACCAAAAGCTACAGGATGCCGTCTTCCCTGCAATGTGACGTTGGGACATTTGAAATCCTTTTGACGGTTTATCTTGACATTGAGGTGTATTCCCTTCTGAATCGCCGGCATTGTTTTCAAGAGTTTCTCCCAGCTTTGATAGAAAGCGCAGCGCTGTGGGCTTATTTTTGGATTGCTTGAATACAAACGGTGATGTGTTGCAAGGGATTTGGGGCAATAGGAATGGAGCTGGAACGTAGGGACCAACGTAGTTTGGGTTTATTGACTGCCTTTTGATCACCGGTGACATGCTAGGGATTTCTCCCTCTCTTCTCGCTACCTCTGTCTCCTCTCGCTGTCTTTCTCTCTATATCTCTCTCTTCTGTACTTTTCCCATCTCTCCCCAGTGTTTGATTTCCCTCCCCGGCTACTGTCGCATCTCTCCCTCTCCATCCCTCTCTCTACACCCTCTCCCTTTCTCTCATACCAATTCCCTTACTCTGTTCCACGGTCTCCTACCTCTCTAATATTCTGTTTCCCTCTCTTCCCGAGCAGCACAGCCTCCTCCTTCCCCCCATTCCCCCTTTCCTCCCTCGCTCTCCTTCTTCCCTTCTTCTCCTCATCCTTCCTGCTCCTTTATTCTTTCCTTCTGAATCAGTGAACTCATAAATATACATATTCCATCTTCTCCCTACAGCAGTTTGAGTGTGTTAAGCACAGCTCAGAAATTAATGGGCTCGCGGCTATGCAGCGTTCCGCTGGCGTTGAGCACGCGCATGAACACGCGACTGCACGACACAGCTTTTTTTTTAACGGCGTGCCAGAGATGGATGGAGATGGCGTGGAACTAGCAACGCGCTGAGATCCCCATCAACATGATCTATGCATGACGTACATGAGTTCCAGCCGGCTGAGGTGCAAGAGCGAGGGTTGTTTACTTGCGGGTGTGTTTCATTCAAGTATGCGAAGTTCGTGTTTGTGTGTGTGTTCGCGTGTGTGCACATATATCTGGACCTGCTGGTTTAGGGTATTACCCCAGTGATGTTGCTGTTGTTGCCTAACACGTTGAAAGTGTGTTGCGAGTGTGGGTGTTTGAATGCATCGGGGCTTGCGTTCAGAGAGAGGGGATGCATCAAGATCTGTGGTGTGAAACACTGCTAAAAGAAGTGTAGAAAGATCAGAAAAATGCCTCTGAGAAAAAAACCCTGCATTTGACTACACAGGAAGTGACAACACAAAATACTACACACACAACATACTGCACGGCAACATCCTGTCAGTAATCAGATTACGTCCAATGTGTTCAGACAGCTAATATGCAGGCAGATAAAAGGATGGGTGGAGAACGAAAAAGAAAAAGAAGGAAAAGAGTGTACTCGGTTCATTTGATGATGCTACCGGGAGCATACACACAGAGTGTGTGTGTCTATGTTTGTGTATGGGGGGGGGGGTGTGTGGAGGGGATGACAACGGGAGATAGACACATATGATAAAATAATAATACATCTTATGAAATATGCAGTGCTAATGCATGCCTCACAGATGTGCGAAATCCTTTCAGTGGCTCAAGTGGCGAGCACATTAGAGCAAGAGCTCTTTTTCTCAGAAAAAAAGAAGTCTCCCTCTGCACTTCTTTGAGCGTCTCCTTCATCCCTTCTTCAGTTTCTCTCTCGATGTCCCCAAAATATACACGGCCACATTCAAAGCATCACGGACCCACACTCGTGAGTAGAGGTTGCACCTAGCGAACGTCCTTCGAAAGACTCACAGTGACCCCAAAGTGTCCCGCAGTGAGAAAAAGGGGAGTTTGTGAGTCTCTCAAGGCGCTCTCTTTCTCCCTCTCCCTCTGTGTCTCTTCATTTATCCTGACTGTCCAGTTGTGGATGTTTGGGGTATCTAAATGCTCCTCTTTGCACGTCTGACTCTCTCTCCTTCTTCCATTTTTCTGCCACAGCAGACAGACGTAGAATACACACAATCGGCAAACTCACACACACACACGCAGTCAAGCAGGTCCCGTGCGATAAATGGAACAGCAGATCACTTTCTGCTCTATTTCTGTAGGCTTCAGTATCTGTGAGTGTTGGTGTGTGTGTCAGTGTGTGTGTGTGTATCGGCCTAACCGTGTATCTGTGTTCAGCAGAGATAGCAAGCAAACATGCACTCAAAGTGCTGTCTAAGCTACTCTGTCATATATAGCACCAAGCCATTCTGAGTTTTCCCAAAGCCTGTGCAAGTAAAGCAATCATAGGATTGTCCTACGGTACTTCACACAAACCGTGGAATCTCTTACGCACGTACACTAAAAACACACACACATAGCACAGGTATACACGAACACACAGTACAAACACCCTCACAGTGCGCACTTTCATACTCACACACATGCAGAAAGTCAATTACAAACCGATGGCCAACCATTGCAACTACTGACTGCTGAAAGCCTTACCATCACAGGGTAAATTATCCTGTGATTGACTACTGATTGTTTCATTAATTGAACACCGTTCTCAACACAATGAGCAATAAGAGTGACAAACTGATGAGTAAAAAAATGCTACTGATCTGATTAGCCAGGTTCTAGAGGTTCATAAGGTTGACAGAGAGGTGTAATTAGGGGGGGGGGGAGGCCACTGGGAGGAGGGCTTTTAAAAACTAGAGGGTGAGTGTGTATATGGGAGACTCGGGGGTAGGGTGCAGGGGTTATGGATCTGTGTAGGAAGTACAATGAGTGCGTGTTTGCAATTAGACACAAGCAATTAGACGGAAGACACTTAGATCTCACACCCCCAGAGGTACAATCACACCTCCCTAACCGTTTACTGTAGACCTGACATACTCAGTTGTTTGCCTACGTGTGTGTTTGGATGGATGGTAGATATTCGCCTGCTTGTGCGCGTCCGAGCGCGTGTGCACGTCAGCGCGTGTGCACGTCAGCGCGTGTGCACGTCAGCGCGTGCCTGCGAGCTTTCGTGTGCACCTCACAGCGTCTCTTCATTAATCCCAGACAAACTCCTCAGGGAACTAAGAGGATTGGTCGAGCAAAGCGTCTCTGGCTGTGAGGCCTGCCAGACACCTGGAGAGGACAGGCAGCCTGATCACAGTCCCCTCAGAGGGGAGACCCAAGCATGAGGAGACAGTCCCGAGTGCAGCTAGCACCAGAGGAGCAGGCGGCTAGCCAGCGTGGCACGGTAGGAACCTGTTTGTCGTATTGGGAAGTTGGAGCAGCAGGGTGTAGCTAATACTCACCGAGTCCTTAAAGTGTTTTGTTTGAGGACAGGGGCCTCACGGCTACAGCCCTGATGGAAAACCCGAATTTGGCCCAAAGTCAAAAATTTTCCCTCGTCTCTCCTTTCTTGTTGTCAATTGCCATCGCAAAATGGCAGCCTAAAATTGCTGACTCTGTGTGTTTTAGATTTACAGTGATTGAATTAACACTTTGGTTGTCCAGTGACAGCAGTGGGTTATCTCCTGACTGGCACCTCAGGCCAAAGGAAATTGCCTCAGGAAATTAAATTGTTTCTATCAGGAAAGAAAAGGGGGGGGTACACATGATGACAAATAACTCACAGTTGCTTCCAAACCCTTTGCAGCCAGAATCTTTTTTGAAGCGTGAAAAGAATAAGAGAGGGGGTGGGCAGGGGGAGGGGGGTGAGAGGAAGTGGAAGGCGGGTGGGTAGATGGAGAGATAGAGAGTCAGAGCTATTGAAAGTGACCACGGGACACCCTGTTTTTCATCCCCTGCCACCTGTCTGTGTTTCCGGTGCCCACAGCAACGTGTTTGCTGGATTCCCTGCGCTGGGAGCTCATCGCATCTCCCATCCTCTCCTGCTACCACGGTGTTCCAACAGATTTGCCTCCGCCTGAGCCGGGGTGACCAGGCACGAACAGATCTCTGCACCAGCTCCAGCTTTAACTCCCAGCTCCAGCTGGCTTCCTACTGGACAACCGGGTCAGCCTTACCATCGTGCCGCGCTTAGCAGAGCGCAACCGTTGCTGCCATATCTCCCACACACCAGCACAAAAGCGAGCGCACGCCCGCACGCCCACACACGCCCGCACACTCCGGCACCAGTGTTTTCTGGCATCGCCGCGGCGAAGGAACAACCAGGGTGGGCCTTGCCGCGCACGATGGGGCCCAGGAAGAGCGAAACCCGCAGCCACCATGTCGACAACGTGAGCTTGGAGCTTTGTCAAGGCACGTAGTTAACTCCGGAAGCAGCGCAGGAAACAGACTGGTGTGTGGGACTGGCAGAGGAGATGTTTGGCAGGTCCCAAACACCTACATTATCAGCCCCCAAGGAGACACAGGTGGTCTTTCATCGAGGAAAACAGTTCTCTCTCTCGCTGTCACTCTCCAACCCTCTCTCTCTCACTCTCACTCTGGCTAATGGCAAACATGATCATAAGATGATTCATCGCCAGACAAATATAGATGACGAGTGTGAAAAATTGTGGGGCAAATACTTAAAGAACTTAATCAATGACTCAAACAGCATTCCAACACCGTGAAATGTATTTAATTACTAATGGTCCATCACCCTTGGCCCTCGGTCTACATTTTGCATCTGAGTCATTACTCGTGTGCAGCATCTCCATTTCCACTGCCCTCGTTCCATACAGTGCCATTATTCACCAGAGACAAGATATACACTGTACACATTAGGAGCTGATGTCAATCTGCATGCCATCACCCCACAAATGTTTCTGTGGCTGCCAGGATAGGTTATTTCTCTCCGGTTGATGAGGAAGATGATAACGATGTGCGTGCATTCACGTACGTGTGCATGTCTGTTCTCACCACCGTGTGCTCGTGGAGGGCGTGCGTATCTGCATACGTATGCCTGTCTGTTTTGAAGGAATGGGTGCTTCCGTGTATGTAACATGATCTCGCCTCCCCCACACAGTCGCACCTGTCAACGCCGCGTGCTCTCCCATCCATCACCCCTCCTTTCAGGAGCCTTCTCCCTCTGTCTTCCCTGTCAGCGGAAGCCTATAAAGCGCCTGACGCGTTATTGTATGTTCGACAATAACACAGAGTCGAAGAAAACCATCATTACCTGAGGATCTGTGCGAGTGGGTTGTCTGGAGGCCTGAATCCAACGATCTGTCTTGGTTTGCGCTCGTGTCGCCCGTCAAGGGAAACGCAAACGTGCGCGCGAAATGAGGAGCGACAGCAGGTGGGTTACGTAGGGAGGCACTTTGCCTGGCTTTGGAAGAGTCTGACTCTCTCCCAAAATAAGGCGTGCGTCATCTTCGAAGGGTTGAAGGATGAGCGAAAATGTCCTTTTTCCCCTTTGACACACATTTCACACATGATATTGCCCTCTACTTCTGGGGCTTTTTCTCCTCAAGGAAATGTTTCTTGATGCCTCTAGCTTTTTCTCAATCTACTATTGTCCCTTCTTGCTCTCATTGTTCCAGTCCCCATAGCTCCATGTAATGACATGCTCTACTCTCCAACAGGAATAGTCTCAGAGGAAGCGTTCTCCCGCTAGCGGAAGGACAAGCCCATTCCATCTTTTCCTCTTCCTCCTTTTTTCATCTCTTTTTTTATGACACAACGGTGGCTCTGCCTTCATTATGGGCAGATGTTAAGACTTCAGAAAGCTTTAGCTACCGTACGGGCTAACTACAGTGCTTTATCTCCGTATTGTTTTTGCACTTGCTCATTATGAAGTGTGTACGTGTGCTTGTTGGTTTTATGGTATGGTGTGTGTGTGTGCACTTGCATGTGAAGTGCAGTTGTGTGTTGTTTGTAAAACGTCAAATACAAATTTGTTAGCGAAACACTTTTTTTCACTTGTCAGTTTTCCCCTTGTCTGTGTTGGCTGTGAATGATCTCAGAACGTTAACTTAGTGGCCTCTGCAAATCACTGCTCTCTTTGTCTTCTCAGCTGCACAACACTGTCTCACGATGCACAGCTTGAAACATATATATATACTGTACATACTCATGGCATGTGTTCAAATCTGACTGACTAGAAAGCAACGGCGCCACCATCACGAGAACCCCTCCAAAAATATTCTGACTCCAAACCTTTGCATAACGACCCAGGATGCATTAGCAACGGCAAGTGTCGTTAAATATTCATAGCCTTGCATGTTTGTGTTCCACTAAAACCTTCCCCCCTGACACATGCTATAGATCATCAAAGGGCCTTTTCTCGACATGACTGGAAAAAAAACCTATACTAGAAAAACTGTCACTCAACTTTGAAGAATCTGGTCTCGACTCATTATGAATTTATACTTTGGGCCATCTTGCCATCTGCTAGGCTGTCTTTCAAGTAAAAATGACAAATCTGAAGAAGGAAAGATAGAAAGAAGTAAATAAAGGAAGGGAGGAATAATGAAAGAAAGAAAGGAAAATACAAAGAAACATGGGAAGATAAATATAGAAAAAAGAAAGAAGGAGAGAGAATGACAAAGAAAACAAGAGCACATCAAAGTTGCTTTCATTTTTCTGATCACAGTCTCCAGACCTCACTTCCGTTTGATGTCCACCTGCAACTTGTGAACTTCAACCCCCAGAACTCTATCAGACGTGTCCCATCATGCCCTGCCTTCTCTTCTTACCCTTCCTCTCTGAAACCACGGACCAGAAGCAAGCGTTTTTTCACTTCGCATTTTCGAGTTTCCAACACTTCCATGACAATGTTTCGAGCTAAGGTTGGTTAGCTCGGAGAGTTCCTTATCTGCAGCCAAATGCTCTACCACTGAGTTATCCCCTCCATTAATACATTTAGCGTCAGTATTCTGATTTCTAATTTCCTAGAATCTCCCAGCATAACCTCCTTCACTTCAGCTCTCCGAATACCCATCTCTCTGAGTTTAAGACTTTCAAATGGTTTTCAGAAACTCCCACGACATTCCATGCACGCATGCCTCACTTATTTATTTCTTAAAGAAGGGAGAAAAAGAAACCTAAAGAGAGAGAAAGAGGGATGGAGATCAAGAGATGACATGGTAGGCCGAATTACCACACAAGCACACAGACACACACACAGGTTAGTGTGTGTAAGTACAATAAGCGACAGAACCGCAACGATCCAATTTCTTCCGCCAAAAAGTACATGAGGACAAAGCATGACTTACAAAAGAAACACTACAACGATAACAACCTCGATAGTGCTTCTGTCATGTTAATAGCTCTGTTAGTGGTTAGGGGCCACTTTCGGCCATTCAGCGTTCTGTGTGTACTGGTGGTGTAAGCGAGCAAATGTGTACACAAATGCTAAACAACAGAGATTCCAGATGAGGGTGAGTTTGACGTGTGCGTTAGCATATCCTCGCCAGGTGCATGCGCGTAACCTCGGCCAGGTGTGTGCTCCACAGTACGCTAACGAGAGCGGACAGGTGAGCGGGTGTTCGACAACTGAGGTGGTGGCTGTGTGTGTTTCAGCTGGGTCCCAGAGGGGGACGTTCCTTTCCTCGCATCGCTACTTTGGAGGAAAAGAGAAACAAGTAGCCTGGTTCATCACACAGACTCCAAACAAATTGAGCTAAAAGGTCAATCATCCCCCCATGCAACTTTAATTAACAAATCATTTGAAATGCCAGGGAACTAGAGGCTAGAAAAATATCACACATTGCATAGACCACTGGCCCTGCTTCCTCCTGCTAATTGGGAGCCATTTTCTGGTGAGTTGAATGGGTGTGAATAGTTGAATGTGGATGAATTGTTTCAACGCTGCGATGGCTGGTGTTGCTCAATTCCAGTCTAGTGCAGATTTGTTCAAATGTGTTTTGATGTGTGGAATCAGCGCCTGTCCAGTTATGATCAGCTAGTTTCAGGAAGCAGACAGGACGAGGAGGGGTAGTGACTCTTGGGATGATTTGAGACGATTTTACGTGCAACCCTTGATAGACACTTCATCAAATGGAAAACATCTGTAAAATGAAACGCGGTGTCATCGCAAAAACCACATGGCCCGAATCACAAACTCAGACTCCGACGGAGGGTCGTCAGTCAGGGGCCTGCGACGTGCATGTGCTCAAGTTACCATTCCATCCCTCGTCCTCACGCTCTATCCTCTGCCCCCTAACCCCTCATCCTAGCCCCCATCTGAGCTCTTGTTATCCCCTCATTCCTACCCGGTTTCCTCTCTTCATCCTTCTGAGCGAGGTCAGGCTCTCACTGAGGGCCCAGTAGGACGAAAGAAAGGGAGCGTAGGAGGGAAAGAAAACGTTTGAAAGAGAGACAGTGAGAGCAACGAAATAAAGAAACAGCGAAAATTGCTCCAATAGAAGCAAGAAAAAGAAATTAAACGTGGAGAGAAGGATGAGAGTCATACCAGCATATGATACTACTATTAAATGGCACTCGACAACATGGGAGCTGCTGTAAGCACAGACAAACCCAGAGTGTGATCACGATTGCATGACTGATAATACAACAACACCTGAGTAGAGCGTATATTTGTGTACATGTTGTTATTGAGAGAGGCTGAGAAAACAGAACTATAAGGACAGCTAACGAATAAAGAGCTAATTTTCAAAGTCACCACGAGAGCCACTGCCCCCTACCATCAGATAGTGTTGGCTTTTGGCTCATGGGACCTCTGTATTTGGGCCAGCACATTGCGTTACATACTAGCATGTTGCGTAAGGGTGGTTAGCCGGTGGCCTTGAGCACTGGACTGTATATAGCTCAGTGGAGGAATGTTCCGGTTTGGATCAGGAGCTGCACTGGAGTGTCGGTCTGGTTCTCTTCACTGTGCTGGGGCACTACAGTGAGACTTCCCCCCGGGAGCCAATTAGGAGTGGCCGCTGTGTCATGTGGCAGCTGCTACACCAGTGGGTCCGACTGAGCCAGCACAGAATGCCTAGCGGCTCTTTGACTCAGGACAAAAGGAAGAGAGGGAATAAGGGAGCTAGGGAGAAAGAGAAAGAGAGAGAGAAAGAGACAGATCAATAAAGAAAGTATCCACACAGTACAAAGAAAAGACCCAGGTGTGTGTGTGTGTGAGGGGGCAATGGAATTGCGGATCTCGAGTGCAGGACGGTGAGTAGATAGCCTTTTGACTGTGCACACTTGATCCACCATTTGAGGTTTAAGTGGGCGAAAGAAGGCTGAAGTACACTTCATTAAAGTGTATTAGGTCCCACAATGCATTGTGGCTCCTTCAGTCCACAGACAGTGCATCTACCTCTTTTGCCCTTCCATTCCTTTTTAATCACCCTCTTTTTCTTTCTTCCCTTTATGCCTTTTTTCTCCCCATCTCCCTAGAGAAATATTGCCCGCATTTTATTTTTTCCTTGCTGCACTTCAAAAGAATCAAGAACAGAGGACATCGTCTCCTCCACACACAAAAGAGAGAGAGCAAGACCAAGAAAGAGAGAGCGGGTGAGGGAGAAAGAAAGACAAACCCAATGTTTTGCATAACACAAGCATGCTGGCTCTGCAAGTCTACAAAAGTTTTAATTGGTCCACTCATATTCTCACTACACGCATGATAGGAATGGCCCCGGATGGCAATTCATCACTTCATTTATTCCCCTCGATACAGTGGACATGAAAGGTATTCAATTCACACAGCCTTTTTGCTGTAACTCCCAAACAATTCAACCTGACAATTTACAGGAGCCGGTCGCACCAACAGCCAGAGTTGTGGAACCGAAGACATTACAAGACTAAACAACAAGGGCAAGCAAAGCTCATTACGTCCCATTGTCGTGTTAGCAATCTATTTTTCAGTTGCTTCATTGATCGTGCGGCACCCAGGAATAAAATGACCGTGTCTCTTTGGTCTTAATTGGGTTTTGCTAATTAATTACCAATGGTGACCTCAAGGGAAGCCAGTGCAATTATCGGAACGGTTCCTTTATTCTATAGGTAGGCTCTGAGAATGTATGAGACATGTGCACTGTAATGGGATTTTCCACTGCATGGTACTGTCTAAACGACAAGCCACATTATGTTTTCTGTTTCCTACAGAGGAGGAGTCCCCCTCAATGTAGTTGGTTGTCATAGAGATGGCTTATACAACTGCCCAGTTATCTTGCAATCAACCAAACAGAGAACGTCTGTATCTCCTCTATAGGTGGTTGGTACAATGGTCTTCAACCGGGTCCTTGTGCCCCCACTGCCCTGTATGTTCAAAATATTTCCAGCTCCTGCGTAACTGATTCCGGTGGGTTGTTCTGAAGCTCAGTAGGATCCTGTTAATGACCCATTCATTAGAATCAGCTGTGCTGAAGCAGGGAAAGATCTGAACAATGCAGGGAGTGGGGCACAAGGAGCAAACAGTTGAAGACGTGAATACGGAATAAATAAATGAGCTGATATAATAGTAGCGTGGCTATTTCGAAATGGCGGGCTCGGACAAGGTGTCCGGCGACGTAATTCTCTCTGATTTATCAGTTTGGTATTGACTTTGCTCCCTTGGAACCTCAACGGAGGCCAGCCAACCCCCCCCCCCAGTATCAGGCTGAGCCGGTACCACAAGATGGAAAAGCTCTATAAGACTACAACCCCCATGTTTCCAGGACCTATGCTAGTTCCCTCTGATCTCCAAGCATCTGGCAGAATACATATTTTTCCCTGGACTGCTCTCCTACTGCCAGCCATCCCAGGTGCCTTCGGCCAGCAACGCCGGTCTTCATGGCAATCACCTGCTGGCAGAGCAATCAAAGCTGCACCCGGTATTAAATAGAGAGTGATTAGCCGACAAGTCGGATTCTACTCGACACATGCTTGGATACGGCTGGCTGTCAATCACAGCGGTTCCTCTGCAACAGGTCGTGTCAAGAACACCTATTATCCAACATCTCGTCCTGCCCAGTGACAGCTCTAGAAACAAGATGTCTGTCTAACTTCCTTCTTCAGATGAATATGTTCTCTGAATTTGTACCAGGGCTACAATGTGAAAAACGTGACAATTTGTGTTGCTTTCATGCATTTAAAAGGCCTTGTGTCTGTAACGATGCTGGGAAAAGTTATTCTTCATTGGATAGACATCGAAGGTCAATGCCATCTGTATTGAAATTCCTACTTTTTCAAAAGCCATTTCAATACATTTGTCTCCCCTTTCAACAAAGGGTGCCGTGATGAATTTAAATGAAATAAATCGCATACAGATCTTGTGGATTATGTCTGTGTCTTCCAATTACACAGCTAAAAACAAGCCTGCAAATGATGAAACCAAAACAGTGATTATGAAAGGAAGGTGCTTTTACACTCTCTCTCCCTCTCTCTTTCTGTCTCTCTGTCTGTATTGCTCCCTCCCTGTCTTCCTCCCTGTCCTAGCAATATGAGGCAGCCAAGAATATTACTCATAGTAGAAACTAGGTAACGAATGGAACCATACTTTCCAAACTGCATTTCAAAACAGGACATGAGAAATGATTAACTGAAAAGAAAGCTTTCATGCTCTGGCCCTTTTCCTGTTCCCTTCACCCTCCCTCCGTTTATTCTATTCTTCTCACAGAAGGATAAACAGGTGTTTGGCCTTTGGACTGTGTCCAATTTCAAAGACTATCCCCCCTAAGACACCAAAGCCCAGTTGCTTCTTGGCAACATTGGGCCAAGCAATCTAGGCAACCAACGCCTGATCGATTCAACATTATTGAGCAGAGGACTGCCAGGACTGAAACAATTAAATTGACATTTAGATTGAATAGGTATTCTACTGCCCTGGTCTGGATTGAAAGACGCTGTACAAACAGAATCGTTTTAAATGCTGAGGACTATGGCGCTAAGCTATCTGCAGTACATTTCTATAATCCACTTCCTCATTGATTTCTTATTAAGCAGGGCTGCCCATTGCTATGGAAGCAGCACTTGAAAAAATATGACCAAATGCTAAGCCCACTTCTCCAGCTCTTACCTCTGACCACGTCTGTTGAACAGTGTGGATATTTTAATACGTTAGCAAGCAATAAATGTTCCGACGGGTAAAAAAAAGAGAAAGAAAAAAGAGAAGAGAAGCTGTATTATCCCACCAATCTTTTTTGCCTTCTTCAAACAGTGCTCTTGTCTGAAATTCAAAGTCACCTTTCTACAGTACCTGGCCATGCGCTAGAGCTGTTCAACCCCCCATACACACCCGCTTGAGTTGCCGCATCGGTGATGAATTGTCCCTCTGTTTCCGCTCTTCAAAACGCCATGCAAATTGCGCTTAGAAGAACAGTCCTTGACAGAAATAAGGCAATTTAAGATGTGCCGCATGACTTTGTAATGGGCTTGGCAACAGAAGCCCTTCACACCAGCACATTTTGAACGTATGCACGCAGGCACACACACAGACAAACACTGGCATTTGTCTATCTCCTTCGCGCGTCTCCAAATGATCTTTCCCTTTCATTGTGGTTAAAAGAATTGATGCGATAAACAATGATGAACTATGATTTTCAGAATGATTAAAACCTACAAAGCCTCCTCAAATGTATGGCTTTAATGGTAGCTTGTGATATCAAATGTTTAGGTTTATGCTACATAAATCTCAATCTACTTGGTCTCAGTATAATTATCACAGCTACAGAATTGTTAACACTAGCCCACAATCGCAAAACAAACTTCAATCCATTCACATAAATATTTCAATTTCTCAACACAAAAACCATGTTAAAAGGTTGGGCTACCAGATAATACATTGGTAATAGTATTTATTTAAAGTGATGCCCCATAAATTCAATTTTGATGTGTTCAGAGGGTGTATGTTTTTAAAACAATGAAGTAAATAAAAAAAAGGGCTTCGACCTACTCAGCCCATCATTCACGTCAATAATGGCGTGTCATTTTATTTTGATGAGGATGTAAAGCAGGTGATGAGCAGTCAAAGTATGCGGCTTAAAGAGTGGTTGCATCACAAACCATAGAAAGATGAACAGTACAGACGACACGTAGTGTGAGTTGCCACCCCAACCGCACTGGGTCAACAACATAGACTCCATCCGCATGTCGGCTTGACAGAGTTGCAGTCAGATTAGCCTGCCACACTTCCCTCAACCCTAGCAGCACCTATGTTCAGAACTGACAGTGCCCCAAAAGACTCTTGAAATCCAACTCTATTGCCGCATGTCAGCCATTGACACCCCTGTCAGCCTATGACGTCGGAGATAACGCACACTAAAGAAGCTGGCTTTCACATACACACACATACACACAGAGGACTCGCCCAAACGCTTTTTATCTACCCACCTGTCTGGCCATCGGACCGCCTGCCTACTTGCCTGGCCTGTGGCCACTCACCAGTGACATTTGATTCCACCGCGGCCGGTGAAAAGAATGAACGGCCTGAAAGGTGAGGAGGCGAGACCTTCTTATACAATGGGATGTCAGCGTTGTTATCGGACGGCGTGGGGTTGACAGGTAATTACCTGCAGGGGAGGGGTGATGGGGGGTCATGCCCTCCTCACCGTGGTAATTAAGCACGCTGACGGACAGTCGCAACATCACTAGCTTTGCTGCCCACTGAGTGTCTAGAGCATGTGTGGAGACACGCAGACACACTTACCCACAAACATACACACAACATGCAGGCACTAACTGTTTTTGTCATGTCCATGGCAAGCCAAATGGTTAATAACCTCTAAACACATTACATCCCATGTCAAGTTATTATTTCAGGGCGAGGCGTGATAGTTTGTGGTGGGATTTACCACAAATATAAATGTTCTGTTCAAATAATTTGCCAGTGATGAAAACAAAAGATTGTTGTTTATCATTTAATGGTCAATTGACCCGAGAAACAGCAAATTCCTGAGGTTAGCTGACAGGGGGTGAACTTTCTAGGCCTTTCTAAGAGGTATTCTGAATGAAGCTACGATCCTTTTTGGTTCCTTTGGTGCTGACGCCCTGTCAAATGAAAACGAAACAAAAGCAAAGAGAACATGAGGTGGAGGGAGAGATAAAGAGGGAGGAATAGAGTGAAGGAGACAGAAGGGAGGAGGAAAAAGATTGCCAGTCGCCTCTTTTGTGTTCGTCTTCCTCCTTTTTCCACCATCAGCTCACGTATTACATATTAATCAAAGGAGAAAATAATTGTTTTCCCTCTGACGCGTGGCGTAAAAAAATAAAACTTCATTTGTGTCTGGGCGAGGGGCGGACTAATGTTGCATGGCATTCTCTTCATATAGTCAAGCTAGAGGTCACCCCTGCACGGTGGGAGAGAGCGGGAAAGAGAGAGGGGAAAAGAGAGAGTGAGGAATCACATGGGAATTATGATTTTTCACAATTCTGTGAGAAATACCTGCTCACCCACAGGTCTTGACATTTGGCAATCTTCCTTCTCTCTCTCTCTCTCTCTCTCTCTCTCTCTCTCCTTCTCACTCACAGCTCGCCTACATCCCATCTATTAAAAGGAATACATTTGCAATTACCCCAGCCGTCAGATACAAACATGAATACAAGACCGCTCACTCAAGGAAGCAATACTGGAAGTTTGGAAAATGTACACGCAATTGTGCAGTGCAATAATTGGACTGGTATGATGGAACTGCCATACTGTTGGCTGGTAATTTAAGGTTTTGAGGTACCTGTTAAGGCAACATGACTTTCAATACTAATTACAGCTGGAAAAGCACTTATGTGTCGGTATCAGAAAGGCAAATGTTTGACCACGTGACGACCAAATTGCCCGCTCCATAATTGCTTACATGAATGTACAAGATTGCCATTGTCGACACACGTTTAACCACGGAAAAGATGACTGACAATTTCAATTAAGTCATGTAATTAAAGCAACTGGTTAGAAAGTGGGGTGACGGGAACTTTCGTTTGGAAATTTATCTTTTTTTCGAATACACAAACAATGTTTAACATTTGGCATTAAAATAGGCTGGAACTGTATTATGGTGTGAATCAAATTTCACCTCCATCTTTTTAGAATACTGGATGTGATTCCCAGGCTGTTGCCTTGCTAGCTTTGAATTATGATGATGTGAACGTGGTGAGTCTCCAAGCAAGATGGATCCATGGACTATGCGCCTGTTATGTATTTCAATACACTCCGTTCCACATCAAGAGTATTTTAAACCTGCTTTGACACTGAATCGCATTCCAAGGTACAATCTGTCTCATTCCTAGGCTTCAGGATAAAGAGGATTTACAAGATTAAAACATGATGTGAATTTGCCAGAGAATTGCTGAAAGAGATCTGCCGATGATGTGTCATTTTGTTTTCGAGCAACCCATTCAGTCAACAGCTTGATGCCATTCGTCAGTGGTCCCATGGTTGCGTGCTGACAAGCGCAACCCTATCGCTTCTCCCTACTGTCGCTGGTTTCCATCAGTAACGTTCTTCTCTGCTCTTTGACCCTCTAAGTGTTGCCTGTGCAGCCTGATAGCTGCAGCGGGGAGGTTAGGATGATAGATAGGAGCAGGGCTTGATTTGCTCTGCACTTCTCCTGATAGGGGCGCGATACTGGAGAGCGGTGAGGGGAAGGGCACAGGGGATGGGGAGAGACCTGACGTGGCAAGATGGATAACTGACAAGTGGTGAAAGCACTTCCTCCAGGAAGCTGGAGCTAACAGTCCCAAGAGACTGGGGTATCGACGTGGCCACAAATCACGGAGAGAACTGATAAACTGCGCATGTACAGGTGAACCCACATGCACCCACATGCACACACATTCACTCCTAACACTGCGATAAAATGAGAATCAAGAAGGCGAACGTGTTAAAGAGACAGGATGTGTAAAGGAAGGTTGGAAGGGGTGAAAAATATTCGCCTGGTGTTTTGGGAAGCGGTTGGAGCCTTTCAGACGGCAGAGACTGTGGGGGGTGGGGTGGGGGGGGTAACACTAGAGCAACGTGTGATGCCTTAGAAAGAAACAGCAGGTGAGGGGCAGTTTGTTCATAGGGTGTCTAACTCGCTCTTAATTAGTTGTCGGCCAGCCATCCATCTCCCCTGAGCTAGAAACATCTAGCCAAACTACTTCTAAAGGCTCCCCCAGTCGAATTCCTCAAACGGCGATCGACTTCTCTCCCTTCTTCACCAAGCACACCTCTCTTCAATTAGCACGGGGTATGTTTTTAAAAAGACATTACTTTTAGTCTTCCTTATTACGCCATCATTGGTGAAGGTTGGTTACATCAACACAGAAAATTTAATTAGCACTGGAAACCTATTTAGCAAACCAGGCATGGAGGCCACTGAATCTTTTCAAAATTCCATTATTGCTAGATCAACACCATATAATATTGTCCAAATTTGCAGTCAGTTATTGAGGGACTTTGGAAGGACCAAATTTAAATTAGGTGCACCCAAATATTTACATAAAGTGATTGCAATGGGGATTTCAATGTATTTATTTTTTTCATATTTGAGGGTAGGCCCCTCTGATTCTACTACTATGGTTTAAAATAATCCAAGATAAAATAAGATTGGTCAATCCAGACTCAGAGGCTATAAGGCATTCCCTCTGTGCCAGGTGCATGTTTAAAATGGGTGAATATTCATTGAGATTGCTCGGTGCTACTCAGAACAGCCTGCGGCTTTTAAGACATTATATATACAAGAATAATTGCGGCCAGCAAAAGGGCTGCAGAATCAGATTAAACATGCGTTTCCTGTTTTAAAAGCAAGTACGATGTTTGTTACAATTTGGCTGCCGAGGGATGGTGAGGACTGTAGAGGATGGAGCCAAGGAGAGAGGTATTCAGACATCCAGCGAAAAACAAATCAGTCACAAGACGAGTGCCATGTCTTTACGTCCCTGCCTCCAACGAGACACCTTAATGATCAGTGCAGTGCAGAAACATGACAGCAGGACACGAAAAAGGGAGCTGGGATGTCAGAAATATCTTTCCGGGCCTTATTCCTCGCCTCCTCGCACGCTGCCCTGCCCGCTCAACAATTGGCTGTCAATCACCTGCGGTCCGCCGTAGTTGGATTCGGTGGAGCAGGCGGGCGAGAAGAAAACCATGCGGGATAGAGGAGAGGCTATGTCGCGTGATTTGACCGTTCGTTTACATCTCGTTCTACTTGCTCCAAACGCAGCGCGGGGAAGGGGTTTAGTGTTACAGTCCCAGACGTATTGCAGACAGGACTCCACCTTAAGTACAGGCAGACGCCAAACATCTACCATGCCGGCTTTTACCCATTAAGAACCCCACTTGTCGATGTTGCTGCACAAAGTTGCCACATCAATCAGTTTTACGATCGGTCTGAGTTATCGCTGGTGCTCGAGTCCTCCTGAGTAAATATTGACCCGATGCACCACACCCGATGCAGCACCGGTAATATTAGACTCAAGGTACAGAACTAAGTGTATCTGTGCATATAGGAGACAGCAGAGCCTGATTACCGCAACGCACAGGACTCTTTACCGAATTGCTTTGAGAGACAGGCTACGGAAAGCAAATGTTAAGATTTGAACCGTTCCAGGATAGCTCAAGCAAAGGCTTCCATGATTGATACTTTTATGTATTATTCCAATCTCTGTCTCTATGTGTTGAAGGCATTTCCTTTGAAAAATCAGCCCAAGCCAGTACCTGACAAAAGGATATAAGCTAATACACTCTCCAATTCCCACCACCTTTACGTAGAGATTGTTCTCCGCGCAACAGAGTGACGAACCAGAAAGAAAGAGGCGTTGGAGGATCCCAGGGGCCAGTTGGGCCACGCTTGTGCTCCTAGGACTGGGCAGGATGGGTGTGGGTGGAAATACCCTCCTGCTCGCCCACCATGGTAATGAATGACCCATTTATTTGCTCAAATGAATGATGGGGCTGTGGATGAATGTAGGGGGGGGTGTGGAGAGAGACGCAAGAACAGATCTCTGGTTCTGTCTCAGCCATGCACCTCCGTTACTCAGCCCGGCCCTGTCGAGCCCAGGGATAGATATGTATGCCAAGGCTCTCTGTGTGTGTGTGAGTGTGTGTGGCGATGGAACCAAGGCTTCAAACGCGTAGCATCGGAACTTCATCTTTCTTGCTCTCTTTCTCTTTGCACCCTAACCCCCCCCACCCCACCCCCTCTATGCATATCTTATCTTGTCAACCTTTTCCTCAATTAATCTCCTACCCTCTCTCCTTCCTCCTTCCTCTGCTTCTCTCCCTGACTCTTCTCCTTTTCCCCTCCCCTTCTTGATTCCAGCTCAGCGTGCGGATGACTTGTGAGCACATTAGCAACGAGTCGGGAGAGTGAATGAGAGAGTTTGGTCGGGTGAGGGAGGCAGAGGTTGTCAGTCATCAGAGCCCTGACACAGATCTGTCAGGACGAGACGAGGCGGCCTTAGATGTTTTCTAGTCACATCCCCTGTTCATCTCTGCATGCTTTCCGGGTGGGTGTGGGTGTGGGTGGGTGTGGGTGTGTGAAAAAGAGGAAGGTAGTTTGTCTGTATGTATTTTTGTTAAGTTTGCCTTCATTCATGTGTGTGTGTGTGTGTGTGTGTGTGTGTGTGTGCGTGTGTGTGTGTGTGTGCACAAGGGCGTATGAGAGTGCACTCTTGGATGTGATGTGACTGCAACGTATCTGCTCTACCTCGAGCCTCTAGTGTCTTCTTCGCCTTCCGAACATCCTTCATATCTTCTATGATTAGACTGAGAAAGGCCCACCCCAAAGAAATACATAAACATAATTACATTAGCATTAAATCCTATCCACCTACTTGCATTGCCCGTTGCCGACAAAGTACTCAGTAAAACCTGGAAGTTAAGTTTAGTCAACGTGTGGTTTTCTCAACTAATCCTGTTCATCAATTTAAAAGGGTTTTAGGTCATTCTTTTCATCAAACATTTGAAATAATCTAGTTTGACAAGGGTAGAATAAGCATAACT
The DNA here is from genome assembly GCA_036571765.1 of Plecoglossus altivelis. Classification (NCBI taxonomy): domain Eukaryota; kingdom Metazoa; phylum Chordata; class Actinopteri; order Osmeriformes; family Plecoglossidae; genus Plecoglossus; species Plecoglossus altivelis. The sequence continues at coordinate 1,197,100 of BROE01000023.1, forward strand.
TGTCCGCACCCCCCTCACTTGTGACCTCACAGAGTCAAGGAGTCCACAGTATCAAAAGAAGGCAAATTATTATAAGCAAGGTTGATGCCTGTTACAATATAAGCTGATGAAGGCATGGTTGAGGATGACTGAGAATTGTGTGGTAAAGACAAACACTATAATGGCTCATAATAAAAATAATGCTTCCTAAACCCACCCCCATGAAACCTAACCCTGACCCTTTTGTCAAGTATTTTCCTCTTTCGACTCTTCGATGGGGTAATTTCTTTGTATTTAGTGTTTGGTATTTCTAGATGAACAAAAGGTTATTATGTATGGGATGATAGTCATGACCTGTGGATACTGATTGAGTTATTATTGCCTATTGTATATTGGCAATCACAGATGGCGGTTAGTTCAATGATGCCCTTAATTGTCGAACATGTATTTGTGATGAGTGATTGGGAATTGTTGAACGTGATTGTGGGAAACTCCCAGATATCAACGTTTGAATTGGTAGTTTCTTTATTTCGCAAGGCAATGTTCATATTAAGGAAATGGGAAATATTTATTGCGTGATTATGGTAAATAGCAAAATGAAGGTGGGTCACCTCGCTAAAGGTTTTGAGAGATAATTCTCTTGAGAGCTTCCTTTGAGGCAGCCAAAACTGGTACGATACTTAGGGAGCTACGTGTCATCAAACAGAACAGAAGGGTTCATTTAAATCGCTTTTAGAATCTGCTAAATCACAGAAATCAAAACAGTAGTACTATTCCATGTCTCACATGCGTGACTAGGAGACCTGAAGTGCCAATGGTAGACAAGGTAAAATGAATAAATACTATATCAGGTTAAAGAAAGTGTATGTTTTAAATGACGGCTGTGACTGGCTTTGTCACCGTTGAAGACCTTATTGCACTACAGTAGATTATCTGCGAGAGAGACCAATTAAAAGTCTCCTGGATTGGATCTCACCTCATACGTCCTCAAAATGGTAAATAGAGATGTCAGAAGCTTTGAAGCACCATTAGGGCAGAGTAAATCAAAGACCAGGACGGTGGGGGGTGGGGGGGGGGACTTCTACATCAAGCATTTAACTCTCACCGCTGGTCTTTCCCGTTCATCCCAAACCTTTTTTCCTGTTGCTCTCCCTCTACATTTCTGTCCCTCCTTGTCCTTGAACACTGAGGCTTCTCCCCTGAGGGGTTCCCAATTATGGCATCCAAAGTTCAAAATTGACACATCAAAGTGTCCGGTGTCGAGCATTTCACCTGAAAGACACGCTCGCATCTTTATGCGCCACCGCCACCCCCTGATCCCCCCCCCCCGCACCTCCTCCGCCAGCCTTGGGGAAGAGAAGGGGACCCTTTTCAAAGCGGCAGCCATGCATAATATAAGCCACTTTGCTTATTAATGGCGAGGGGGGTCCCAAAAGAGAGGCGAATCCTCTGCGCGAGGCTTTAATATCTGCTGGATAAATAATTCAAGCGTGCTTACATCACCGTGCCCTCTGAAGAGCCGGCCCTTGCTTGCCTGGCGCGTTTCAGGCCAGCTCAAAGGTGGGCGGCGGGGGCCCCTGATGCCTCTCCCTCTGCCATCCCCCTCTACTCTCCTGCCGTTCTTTCATGTCCCATGTCGGGCCTGCCAGCAGGGGAAGGAGGAGTGGGGGAACAGTGTGGGGGTGCACAGCCACCCCGACATAACAAGGCCACCATGTCTCTTGTCTGGCATTCCAGTGAGTGTGGCCCGGCTGGCTCGGAGGCGACCATTCCTTGAAAGAGTCTGACAAAACGGTCGCAAAGTCTGCCGCTTTCTAAATGAAGCCGTGGTATCCAAGAGTCTTTCTTGGTCGCATCGGTGAGAAACGCTGCCGCACTTTCGGAGAGCGAGGTACCCGTTAGGGTCGCGGCAGTCCTCGTGTCGAATGTGTCACATGAGAGCTTGTGAAAATGTGAGAGAGAAATATCCCAGAGGATGTACAACACGGTCATGCCTTTCAAGTTTTGTCCACCGACAGTACGGCTTCGCTTCAAAGTTCACAATTGCAAATGTGGGAAAAACCCACCATCATTGAGACTGTCGGTTGGGTCATAAATAATATCGTTTTCAGCGCCATATGTGTTCTGCGAATGGCACCTGGCTCACATCACGGGTAACCAAGCCCTCACGTGCAACAAGGGGAGGAGAGGGGGGTAGCGATCAGAAACTCCCGTTGAGCGAGTACCTTCCCCTTTTCCTGCCGTCTCCTCATTCGGTAATAGAAAAGCGGGAATGGGTGGTCTATGGTGGCGTGCCTTCCCTCACTCCCCGCAGCTCTGTAGTACACCTTATTTCTTGACTGCAGCGTAATGTGAACGTCAGAGACAGGGGAAATCAATTTGAATAGGAGGGGGGGCCACTAGGTAGCAATGCCCGCTAGCCAGGCAGACTGACGATGTGTCACTGGTGTCTCTTTGAAATGAATCGTTTTACTGTGCCTTGGAACAGGGACCATGCCGCATTGCACTGTGTTGATGTGATCCACTGTGGGAAAGGCCAGTCAATTATTCATTTAGTTTCATTCGACAGTAGAATTGGCCGCAGCGTAAAGATGCAGAGCTATGAGAAGTGAAATAAACCACCGTATTTTAAATACAGTGCAGATTGTGCTTCCCAAAGTGTCTGTTGGTCAAGTTTCCAACGCAAATTCCAGCCATACTTGAGTACATTTGATCAGGAGCAGACCGTGCACCAGTGTGGGTACACTAGCCGATGGGTAGCTGAACCCATAGTGGTATAACAAGTAGAATCTGCTGTGCTGGAGCACTGAACCACAGTATGGACAAGCCCAGAGAGAGCGCTTTTCAGTACGAGGACCTGGAGCTGTCAGCAGCCAGCAAGCACACACGCACACACACACACACACACACACACACACACACACACACACACACACACACACACACACACACAGAGAAGGGTAAGTATACCTTTATATTGGAGTGAGGTCGAGCCAGCCAGACATTCAACGTTGAAGAGTCAGAGTACTCTCAGAGAGATGCTTGAACACCCACATCCTAATAGTAATACACTTGCACAGGTCTACATTTTTGAAAGAGCGCCAGAGCCAAATGACAAGTAGAGGCCTCTTGCGGAAGAACCAGTTCCAACAAAACAAGGATTCATGGTTTGGGGCCCTTTTCGGACAAACGTGCTAGTAGGGTCAAGTAAAAGCAACAAATAACAGAGCAAATGTCAAAGACAGCGCTTATCGGGGCCTTCCAGAATACCGGAGCCTGTCCTTTATCCGCTCCTCTCCATCCACAGTCGCTTTGAGTCCGCCAACACCTTCACTGAAAGGCAGGAGACGACTGAATACTAATGCTGCTTTCTGAAAGGGAGGGTCCAGACTTTGTCTCCTGAGAGCTAAGCTCTCTGTTCCCCCTCAGTCTGACCCTGCGCTGGTCCTGAAGGCCGCCGATAAAGCCCTGATTATCAAACACCTATCCTTGTCATTATCACAATGAGCCGTGACAACCAGGGGGAGGGCAGCAGGCCTGGAGTTCTCCCCTAGGACTGAGCCACTTGGCCAGCATCCGCGCTCCTCCCGTCTGAATGATTTGCATGCGTGCTACGTGCTAAAGCCAGGCAAACAAGGCCCTGTCAAACGTTGACACAGTGGTCAAACAGCAGGGGATCTCCCTCAGGTGCGTTAATGCTTAAACTAACAGCTAACCAGGCTGTTGTTTCAAGATGGAGGGAGTGAGGGGAAGAGAGGGAGAGAGATGTGTGGCCAAGAGGCAAGGAGGAGGAAGGATAAACAGAAAGGGAGGAGGTTGGTAAAACAAGGCGAAATTTTCCTGTCAATAGAAATAAACTTGGATGAATGGACTTTCTATACCGACAGAAGGATGAGAAGAGAGTCTTTGTTTGCCAGTCTAAAGGTAAATCCGGTAAAGGACAGGGGTCTCTTGAGAATGAGTGGGTGCGTGCATGTGTGTGCACGTGTAAGGTTGGTTGGCTCTTGTGTTCTGGCTTTTAATTCAAGGGCACCTGAAGCAGGGTTGCCATGGGGACGCCCGGAGGGGAGGGGGGATGGCACCAGAATGCCAGGAGACAAAGCAAAATGTTTAGTTTCAGGAAGGTCAGAACACCTCCAGCCACAATGAACCCTGTCCAATCAATACATTTGGAACCTTTTTCATGCCATGGTTTATAGTGCTTTACAAACGACATGAAGGGATAGCTTTGGCATACGTGTCCTTAAATCAAGTCATGACTGAGAAACTAAAGGCAGAGATTTCCGCATGGGGGGAGGAGAAAGCGGGATGTGGTGCTTGTCCGTCGATGCGACTGCAGCCCCGCCAGCAAGCTGCCAGCCCCGTGCCCCTCTACTGCCCTGGTCTGCCCCCTGGTGACTGGCAGCTTGGAGGTGACCCTGGCATGCTGGCTGAAGCAGAACGAGATGCCAAAACCACAGCTCTATCCCCCGGAACCCATGGTGCCATGCGCAAGGAATGAATGGATGAGCGCAGGAGCAAGGCGAGCACATATACAAAAGAGCACACATGCCGACAAGTGCGCACACACACACTCACACACACAAGCACAAACACACACACTGGTGATTCATTACCATATCCGCAGTATCGATTGTGTGCTCATCAATATATACACATTACAATGTATTTCACATATCAAACACTATCAAGGGTTCCATTTTCAAGTCAATACATTGAAATGCAATTGCTCTGGCTATTACAATAGGTTGATGATTGCAGTGTGTTTTAAGTTGTAAGGCATAACGTGCTCAGTAAAGCAGCCCAATGTGTTCAGATCTGGAAACCTTTAACACTGGCGCTCCTCCCGCCCTCAATGCCACCCAAAGGGTCAACATTATTCGCGGTGCATTTTCATTCACAAATCAAGATTTTGGTCTCAACATTTTGGTTCATGATCGTGACTTAACTCTCCCCGAATTGGACTTCTTGGTGATACTCAATGACTCTTTGTTTTAGAGGCACACAAACCCCCCAAAGGTGCATACACAAACACATGCACAAGCCAGTTAAAATAGGCTGTTTTGAAGGTGCTCCGCCATGGAACAATTGCAAATACAGGCTTGCGTGAAGCATGGATGTGTATGGTTGTTCCAGGTGATACAGGCCATCTGTGGTTTACCTTGTGGTTGTGGTTTACCCCAGTGTGATGGACAAGGGCTGAGTGATAGTAACGCCTGATAAAGCTACTCTGGTCACTAGGGAGGTGAAACTCCCTGTGGAAGTGAATGATTGGCATGTTCAGCCACACACACACAGACAAATCGCGAAGACACACACACACATCTGCACATGCACGTCCAGACATGCGGCCTTCTTCAAGATTCTCAAAAGCAGGACTTTTACAAGGGCAAAAGGAAATATCCACCAGTGGAATCTACTAGAAAAAAGACCACAAACATGGGTAGAATCCAAATGAAGGTTTTAATCCCTTTAGCCGAATGCAGCAGCGTGTGCAGGTATGGATTACGCTGCAGGGCAAAAATTTCTCTCACCCTGCCTAACTCCATTTCAGAGAGATGGGTTAGGTATACTAGATGAGAAGAATGTATAGTGTGCACTCAGTGTGTGAGTGTGCACTACCAGTAAGTCATTGGTCCACGAGTGATAGCCACACGGGTAAACAAACCCTGAGTACATGTCGTAGTCAGAAAAGTAGGCATATTTCCACGCCTCCGTTTACACAGTACATCAAGGCAACAAATGAATTAACGGGCACGTGTTTGAGAATTTGAAATAGAAGCTTTCATCTCAATATCATAATCGCATTTCACAATATCTAACACCAGGCACCAGGAATTTCTTGAATCAAGTTTTGATTAAAATAATTGACTAATTGAAACATTCAAAGTCAGCCTCTTTCAAGAACATAAAATGTTCCCAACAGGGGAAAATAAACCAGGTACGTAAGAACAGACAACGTCTCCTGACAAGTTTACTGATTAACGACGCGGCCACCGCCGCATCACCGAGGGGCTGGCTGTGATGTAACCGTGCTGGTAAACAAGGTTCTTGGTCTGGAGCCTTTGAGCGAGAGGCTGTGTTTTGCCATCCCCAAGGGAGCCTCTGGTGCGAGATGAGAACCGTCAACATGCATTAAATATAGACAATGCGTGGGTGAGGAGGAAAGAACTGATGGCCACAGACACAGAGTGCAGCTGGGCTGGGAGGGGTTAGGAGGGAGGGAGAGAGACATAGAGAAGAGAGAGGCAGACAGACAGAGACAGAGGGAAGAGAGACAGAGCAAGACATAGAGAGATAGAAAGCAAAAGAGAGAAGAGAGACAGACAGACAGAACCAGAGAGACAGAGACACACACACACGCAGAGTGAGGGAGGCTTACAAAGGAAAAATGAGGGACAAATGGAAGCTCAAGTGACAAACAACATACCGGCCAGTCGGCTTAGGCAACTCTTCAATTATTTTTAATCAGAGCGCTGTATGAGAAATCACACTGCCTTGAATGGGTCGTAATGAATTACTTTACACAAACCCATGAGTGTTTGGCACTAGGGCGAGAGAGGAAGAGGGCCCTTGCAGACAGACGCACACATCCCAATCGCTCCATCACAATAGTTGCCGTGGCAATGGTAGCCATTAATCAACTGCAGGACAGAGGGACGAACGGGCCCTCTCCACTCTGACTGTGCAGGCGTCTGGGTGTCTGACACAACACTGGTTAATGCTCAATCACTTTGCAAAGGCGCTCTGGAGAGGACTCACTCGCTGGCTCAAAATGTCAGCATACCACTCATTCTTGCTAATGAATTTGGTATGTGCTGACTCAACGTAAACACAGTACTTGTACAACAAACGCACACACAAGCTATCGCTGAAAATGTGATCGATTATGACATGGTAAAATCAAGCTCATTTAAATTCATTCCAGAAGCAAACATGACAAATGTTAAAACCTTACTAGCAGCTAATGACAATTAGCCATCCAGCACTCCCATATCTCCCCATTTTATTCCCATTTGAGGTGTTATAGAAGGCTTTGTATTCGACGTCCTCCCTCCCCTTCGCTCTCAATGTTCCTCAAGCTTCTGTGAGCTACAACAGCAGAGAACCATGGCCACATGTAGGTGTCATGATGATAACATCAACAGTTCGCACCTCCCCAGAGTGAAAAGATAAAGAACACCAGCCAGACCAGGGACCTCCTGGGATGCCTCCTGGGTGGATCCTGAAATGTTCTAAGCCGGCTTTGTTGTCAGCAGCGACTGAAACTTACAGGACTGTGCCTCACCCATCGGCTGACCGTCATGTTGTCATGGTGAGGATGCTAGCCGTAGCACCAGGGAAAGCTACTTGGCTTGCAACACCAAAGGCGGAAGAATAATAGGCCAGGGGTGAAAATCGAATTTCAACTTTGTCGTGGGGATGATTACAATTTTTCAAGAGCAATTCTTAAGAGGGAGACACATACTGTAACACATTAGGGGGGTCATGTCCCCTCATTCCCCTGGGACATCCACCCGAGGATAGGGTAAACGTGAGTGTTAGTTATGTAGCTGTGGGCTGCATTGGGAGTTATTTTTGCAAACAGCTCTATTTGAGGGGTGTGTGGGCGCACTTGCAAGTCCCTGTAGTAAAACAGATTCCATACGTATACATATAGTTGCAGCCACACATGCAGCCAAAATAGCAATAGAAGACATCGCCTGACAGAAGAAGCAGGCTTCCATGTGGGTGAGCATTAGATCCACTACTAGAACGTAGCCAATACCCCTCCTCTTTGGCATTGTGCTCTCAACATGGGCACACTCCCAGGATGTGGAAAACGAGAGAGACCGAACGACACAAACATGACCAAGGGGACCAGACGGTCTTGACCTGACACGAGTCCGTTTTCCGTCCAAGCCTTCTTTCTTTTTAAGCAAGCGAATAAACCATTTCTCTAAGCACGGCAATATCATCTGACAGCCTCAAATCCACTGAGAGCCCAAGAACATTTTTATGTTAATTATGTAAATTTAAATAGCTTAGCAACTCAAGATGCAAAGGAAGTGCAATCCAATTACCCAAGCTAGGGGGAAGAGAAGAAATGAGGGAAAAATTGTGATTAGAATTGGCTAGCAGTTAGAGCTGCCATTTTAGAGGTAACACAATGTGTGTATATGTGTGTTTTATTTTTATGTATTTCCACTCAGAAGCAGAAGTAAACATCACAAAACAATCTTGCCATCAAATAATAACTTGCACATAATACCTGATTATTAAATGCACCAAAAGGCATCATTTTAACACAAATATCATGTCAGTTTAAGTTTAATAATAACACAAACAGATGACCAATAATTGGGCAGCAATACAGGACATGTCAGGTATCTTGTCCAAGGCTTTCAAAATACATGAATCCAAGGAGGTGCTTGAGCACAAGGAGATGGCAAAATAGCCGATAGCTTGCAGTGGGCTACGTGAGATCCTCTGCCTGTCAGAGAGCCAGTTGATTGATATATATCACAGCTAAGCAGGAGTGGGAGAGGGAGAGGGAAAGAGAGGGAGGGATTGAGAGAGAGAGAAACAGGGAGAGACAACCAGCCGTACGCCAAAGTTTGACTGGAAAAAAGACAACTCACATTCTCGACATGGGTAGGGCGATGACGAGAATGAAGAGGAGAGGAGGAGGGAGAGAAAAAAAAAAACAGAAGAACTGCAGTGGATATTCAAGATGAAGAACATCAAAGGGGTAGTCCGCTCCCAGAGCCAGCTACGCCTTTTGACAGCTTTGGAGAAGAACAGAACAGCAACCAACACACAGCCAGCAGCGAAGGAGCCAGGCTCATACACAGAAATATAATGAGAATGTTGACACAATCTATCGACCCAAAGGCAGGCCACGCGGTGCACTGTGACAGGCACACGCGTGTGTGAGCACCTCAAAGACCTAAAACGGGCACTTTCCCTTTGATGGCAGCCAGGATGTGTCAACAGTGGCAGTAAGGACGAAGATTACACAAATCTCGATTGGTCACGCTTCTCAAATGAAAACAACGATCCAAGATGGCGGCCACTGGAGCAGATCTTTCGGGCCACAGCTGGCTTTCGTTGCCCTGTCGTAAATGCCCATTGTGTGTTTTCCGTTTTGTCAGTGAGTCAGAGTGGTTACCCTCTGGGTCTCCAGAGAGCTGGCTTGCCCCAGACCAAGGCCTCTCTCTTTGAGGTAGATGCCTCAGATCAATACATAAACAAATGCGTTCACCTCAGCACATGTAGTCAAAACTGGGGCCATCAGGCCGCCACAAATCAAGGCCCTGGCAATTAACTCCCATCGACCTCCTCAACTCCATCTCCTTACTCCCCCTCGTCAAAACCCACTAAAGCACAAACATGCCCAGCTTTGAAGCGCTATCACATCCGCAACATGGGCTGCCTGGAGGGCGAGGATCGAGAGAGACCAAGGAGGACGCTGCTACCTACCGTGGCCACCGCGAGTGAGGAAGGGCATCCTGTTGATGGCAATGGGCACGGTGCCATGCTTGTTATGGAAGTGGTGGACGTGGTGAGTGGTACTGAGGCTGGAGGAGACGCGAGCTGCCACAGCCGGGCAGGGGAAGACCAACAGCGCCAGGGAGAGGACCAGCCTAAAGAGGTAGGCCGGGCTGGCGCACACCACAGGGGTGGCGGGGGTAGGCCTGGGCACCAGGAGTAGCCCTCCGTCCACCTCCACCAGCGCCGCCGGGGCGGAGCTTGGCTGGAGTAGCATGCCCCGCCCCCTCACGCGACAGGAAACGAAAGATGGCATCTCAGATGGATCCAGGGCCCATCGTGCCCTGCTTCCCAGCGTAGGTGGGAAACAAAAAAACAACTAAAAAACAAACAAAAGGGGAAAAGAATTAAAAGAAGCCAAAAACGACGACGGAAAGATCCTTCCTTAAAAGCAACGATCCCAAAAAAACGGCAGTAGAAAGAAGGGTTTTGTTCAGGGAAAAAAGAAAATCCTTCGCAAAAAGGAGCCCCAAAAAAGGTGAAAATCCTCCAAAAGTCCAGCGTCGAAATCCCCCAAACAGCAAAGCCTGTTCTCTATTCATACGGAATCCTCCAGACTAGAAAAAAACACCATAAAAAATGAACCACCCTGACAGAGAATACTTAACAAGGCCACCCCAAAATAAACGCTAACCAACGTTGGCAGTTTATAGACGGACTGACAAATCAAAAGATTATTGCTCATAAAACTGATTGGACTCCATCACTAGAACTGAGCTCATCACCGATATTCACACTTTCTCTTCACGGGTAACCGCCGTTTGTTAGACTATGTTTTCAGAGTCCAGACGCAATTACGGGGTTTCTCCACCCATAAGTAGGACCTGCGTCAAGGTAGAAAACAGGGCCATCTCCATTCTCATGGCAGTCTCTTCGATCCCTTGCTCCAAGAAATGGGCAGCATAAAAAGAGATGGAACAAAGGAGGAGATATCACGAGAACCTCGGAGCTACGGCTGAATCCCTGCCTCTACTTCCAAGGTCTCGAATCCCTGGGGGTGGGGGGGACAAATATTGAGCTTAGCGGTCTGCAGAGGAGAACAGGCAACAACAACAAAATAACGAAGAGAAAGAAACAAGGAATCGAGAAAGAGAGGAAGTAAGGACGAGAGACGTGGAGCGCGCACAAGCGAAAATCTGCTATTCCCACCGACTACAGATCCGGGATGGGGAGCGACGCAGCAAGATCGACACCAGCCAGAAGGAGAGACTCAGAGAGCATCCCAGCGATCCTTATCCTCCCTCTGCGCCTGTCGCTGTCCGTCGGGGATCTTCGCCCTCTCTTCCTGTCCTCCTCTCCAATCCCTTATTTCCCACTTGATACTGGCTCCCGGTTTGTCTCACTCCTTTTTTTCAGCGTCTTGCCCAGGTTACCAGACGCTGGCAAGAGGCAGAGGTGAGGCGGGTGCTATAGCCCTCTCCACAGAGATCGGTCGATCCGACTGCTGCTTGCCTGGCTGGCTGGCTGGCTACCTCCGACGCTAGTGCTGCTAAGGGTAGCGGCGCTGTGAAATTCATGCTAATTGAATCTGAATCTGCGGTAGCCGGAGCATCCTTCCACACTCAGCTCAGACCACAGAGCTCCCTTATTCAGCGATGGTCACCAGGCGCTCCTCGTCCACGCGCGCACATACATACACTCCGGGATGGACAGAGGAGGTGGAAAAGAGAGAGAGAGATCTGCCGCGGCCGAAACGGAGGGAAAGGTTGAGCGCACACTCCTCTCTTCTGAAAGCGCAGCCGGAGACTGTGATAGATAGAGCGGAGCCGAGACGGAGTGTGTGCGCGCGTGTGTGTGTGTGCCTGTGTGTGCGAGCGCAAGAGAGAAGGAGAGCCAGTGAGAGAAAGGGTGGGAGGGGAGCCTGAGTAGAAGTGGGAGGAGGAAGGGGTAGCTAGGCACACACATGTGTGCACACACGCAAGAGGACACACACACACATACCCAAGTAGTGAGAGTGAAGCCAGAGATTTGCGGCCAATGTATGTGCGCCCAGCTGGTAAACAACAGCTTGTTTGGAGACTGTTCTCTAGAGTCAATAGAACAATGACAGACTTGGTTGTCTGAGTCACACAGGTTATTTCTGTCACAAACACATACACTGTGTACTGTATGTACACACGCAATTTTGTCTTGATAGAAGCACGCCGACAAGTTTGCATGTTCTCATACGCTCCTGTTTCGACGGAATCACACACTGCTAGGTAGGTCCTCCTCTGATGATAATCAGAGATCCTTGAATCATTAACTTCCTTGCTAAATTAATGACGGCTTATTTCCCCTCGCCCGTGAGATCCAACCCACATGACTGAGTTGCTCCGACAGCCATCATCTTCTCTTTCGTTTCATCCGCTCCTCTGCCCTCATCTTTATATCTTTCGTTCACCCTGGCCCTAAACATATCATTCATTCCAGGTTCTAAATATTCTGCCTCTCCTACTCGTCTTTTGTCTTCCTTGTTCACCTTACGCTCTCCTTCTCTCATGAAAAGAGGACAGAGCAGCCAAGGGAGGAAGGGAGGGAGGGGGGAGGGAGAGGAGACAGAGAGAGGAGGGAGAAGGGAAACACATAAGGACAGGTGCAAGGAACAGATGATGGACGGCAAAAAAAGAGAGAGAGCAAGAGGAGGGGCCACAACAGGAGGAGGGATTGAGCAAGACGGGGAGCACCGGAGCGACCCGGGTAGACGGGCAAGGAGGAGACGCGGAGAGAGAGGGGAAAAGATAGAGAGAGAGATGGAGTGAGATTGCGTATCAGATAAATCACTGCTGATAGAGATCTCAGTTGGGAACGCCTCTGCTTGGAGGAGCGGCAAGAAAAATGGGCAAACAGAAAAAGCCAGTACCGTTCTTCCCCACTGACAAGGGGACAGGGTCCAACTATCACTCTCTCACACACATACCCACACGCTCGCAACCAGGTGGGCTCGTCTGGCGTAGACAGCAGGAGTCAGACTCAGGGCTATCACGGTGATGCCCGGGGGCAGGGCAGGGCAGGCCACAGCATGTCGTCTTGTCGTCTCCGAACCCCTCCGAAACTACGAGGAGGGGGGGGGCAGCAGAACTCAGAGTCACCTCAAGGGAGAGTGCCTTCACAACACGCTGACAAAACAATTGGTTCACAAAATAAATTGTTGTATTGATGACCGCCATGCTTTTCCCAGTTGTTTCTGTTGCCTGCCAGGCCAGTGGGTTACAGCACGTTTTCCAGTAAATACGCAATCATTCGACCAATGGGGCACTTCGTGGACACCAAGGTTTGGAGTGAGTTATGGTGTTCAACAAAGGTGAGCTGTGTATGACGAAGCTCACAGTGGGGTTGCCGCACCTGCTGCTTCTCTCTCCCCATGGACTTGGTAAAAACACACACACATATACTTTGACCTGTCGTTACCTGCCTTCCTTAATGATGCAAGACCTGGCTTTATTCCTTGGGGGTGATATCGCAGCCACCATTGACATTAATGTATTCCCCAGTTGAATCCAACCTCACCAAGACACGCATGCAAGGGCGCACGAGCACAAGAACAAACACATGCTCCTCTCTCCCAAAGGGGAAGTGGGGTCAGAGAGGGAGAGGAAGTGGGATTACGCTGGTGACATCTGAGGATCAAAGCCTCACCCAATACTCTTATGTGTCTCCCAGCACAGTCCTAATCCTCAGGAACCTGAACGCTGTTAGCCTAGCAATTAACTGTCAGCCTCCTCCAGTTTCAGTGAGGAGCAGGGAACCAACGGGGAGTGGCATACTGACCGTGTTCTGGAAGCGTCGGCCCTGTCTTAATACCACTCAACTTTGAGTATGTATCCAATTCGCCAAGGATTTGTTGACACGTCGGGAAATTATTTCGACAAGGTGCGAGCAGTAAGTCGCAGGACAGTGGGAGAGTTGAAGAGATGGTTTGGATATCTTTTTTTCCTTCTTTTTTCCCCCAACAAGGTCAGGAAAAATAGGCCAAGCCGAATCCCATTGCTTGCACAGCGGGGAGGCAAGAGCACACAAAGCAAGTCATCACTTTTTAACTCCTGTTTGGACAATTCAGTAGCTTTCCTCCAACCGATTTCCCAGTGTTAGCCGCTTATGTAAGTGAACTTTGTGGCTCAAGCCAAAAAGCTGTATTTCACAGCAGCGCAGCATACAACCCAACACTTGTGGTCAGGTTGTTAATTCAACTTCAAGTTTACAGTGCCAGTTGTCATTTTCACATTTTTTTGTATGCAGCCATATCCTGCTACTTGAGCCTTCTTGTGTGTAACATCCTCGGGGTTTATAGGTCATGTAGTTTAGCATAAGGACTGGCATGAGGTAGTGTTCAGGCAGGAGCCAAAATAGCAATACAAATATGGATGTTAGCTAGCTGACTGGACATATTCCTTACATCATTACCAGCAGCAAACTGTTGAGATTCCAGTAATGCTTGCTGTGGTTTGTAATCTAATTGCCATGTTTATTTACTTACTTTCATATTCTGCTCTCAGGGAGTTTGGTAATTAAAATATATTGGTTTTCCAGAACCCCAACATCAATTTCTTCACTTCTAGTGCCTAAGACACATCCACCCACCAATCTCTCTGTGCTGTCTATCCAGAAATATGGAAAGAGAGACAGGAGGCAAGAGCAGGAGAGATGGAAAGAGCAAGAGCAAGAGAGACTGAGGGTGAGAAATGAAGAGAGAGAGAGGCAGCTGTGGCGAATTATTAAGTGCATTACGATTCATAGCTCAACAAATGAATCCATTAACAGCACAGCGGCCTCTATACCTGAGGAAGCTCACTACAGGATCAGGTTACAAGATGCGTGAAAAGATAACATGTTCCCAGCCTATAGGTGTATAAACAACCAGTACTCAACCAGATCAATGTAGGCAATGAGCAGGAGCCAGAGAGGGAGAGGATGGAAGGAGGGGTTGAAGGATGTAGCTGGTACAAAACCAAAGTAGAATTCTGCACGGTGGAGTCTTAGATCCCTTCGAAGATCTCAAGCAAATGGGACGATATCTCCTGGAGGGTGATTTCCAGAAGGAAGTCAATAAATCCCAGAAAAGCCACACATGCCGGCACACACATAAACGCACAGATTTCCCTCACCATGCTTTAAACGCTGCTCAAATCTCGGCCACAAAACCCAATTAATATCACAAAATAACAACAGAGACAATAAATGCTATCCGGGTTCTGTTTGCCAACATTCGTTTTCCTATTGTTAATTAGCTGTTTGTTAATTAAGCAGATGCGATATTTATCAATGTTCTGTACTGTTGAATATTTAATCTGTCTGTAGGTGAGGTTTGGCCTCAAGGGTACAATGTCAGGATTTCATGAGCCATGAGTCAGCATTTACTGTTCTGGCATTAAATTGAGTGCCTTTGGCCACTGGGAGAGACAAGAACCTGTTCAGTGCTTTTCAGGATAAGGTTACATTTCCGATTGCCTGAAAATGACCGTTGACAAAGTCTATTCTCCAACTAATGGGCATAAAATGAGATGGATAAAAAAGGATACCATCATCAATTCATTTTCACCGAATAACCTCTTTACTTCTTATCGCAATGGTGCTGCGCGTTGCAGGGGGCAAACCATGCAGTCAAGCCGAGGTCTCTCTTGCCCTTTTGTGCTCTCTCACTCTGCCTTTCTCTCTCTTCAATATCCATCTCCTCCCCCTCTAGCTAGCCATCCATCCATCTCGATGGCCTGATGCTGTACACTGAGTCAGCCGTCACTGTCGGTCCCTCCAGCTGTGGACCCAGCTGTCAGTGCCAGATGGACCCGTCTCCCCCTCTTCTCCCTGGGCCAAAGTCTCAGCCAGAGGCCCCAACCTGGAGCCTGAGGCCACCAACACAGGAGCACTGCGCACACATGGAAGACGGATGCCTTTGGCTGACTAGTCAGAGCGGAGAAAGATTAAACGTGATACGAAGCTCCGGTTGGTATGGTCGCTGTTGTGAAATAATCTGCTGCAGATAAAGACGCACGCCGTCGCTGAGAGCCAGATTGCGACGCTCTTGGGTAAAAAAGAAGTGTACTTAAAACAAGTGTGTAAAAACGCCGGCTGATTCGCATCTAATTTATCCTCCCCCAAATAATGTGAAGAGGGAAAACCGATGACTACTGTGAGATGAAAGGAGCGAGGCAGGAGAGAAGTAGAGAGAGTGAGAGAGAGACGGTAGTGGTGGAAACAGGAAGCTGATCAGAGAGAGAGCAGAAGGGTGGGAGTCTATGTCTTCCGTAGATTCTTGTTAAATACATAAGCTATTCTGGAAGTGTTGTGGGTGTTTATGTTCAATAAACGGGAGCCCCGATTGATTCAGACCTCAGATACCGCGAACAGAGAACTCGACTGCCTCACCAAAATTAACATGGAACACACAGGAAAATTCCACTGGGATTGTTATGGGAGGGGGAGGTATAGCTGTGGAGGAGCAGGGCTCAGCTGTTTTTCCACATGCAAGCACCTCCTCAAACTATGCAGCCACTGAAATGGAGTTCATGCACAAGATAGCATGGGTGTGCAGTGGTGTAGGGCCATAGCTTCAATATGGCGAGCAATCATAACGGTATGTTGTAGCACGCGGTGATGCGGCGTCCAACATCCTGTCGATGTCAACCTCAACTCCAAATCCCAAGTCATTACTGCTCACTTTCCACAGAGGACAAACATTGGTTTTATAACAGATTTTCACCCAAAATTGTCTTCAGTAAACGCTTCCAAAAACAAGGAATGTCTTTGCCAATCTTTGAAAGGTAGCAGTCCGTTGCAGAGAGGGTGCTGAGGAGCCAGAAAGGAGCTTCAAATGGGGATTTTGAAGTCAGCGGCAGGGCTGTGGGGAGGCTCTACGGAGGTGTCAGCTCCAGTTACACGCCCAACATGCCCTCACGGGCCCCCTCCGCACTGGAGGCATATGGGGAGTCCTGCAGAAGCAGGTTTGAAAACATGTAGCTGGGGTTACCGCTTCACACCCGCCAAACACACGAAGGTATGAGTCGACAATGTGACAACACTGTGTTGGGTATTTTGCTCTTTTCGAAACCCTAACTGTTACGTTTCATTCCCCAGTGAACGTCATGAAATAAAGATTTTTTCTAAGATGTCTGTTTTATCAGCTGGCATCCTCCTACTGATACAGACGTGAAGTGAAGACATATTACAGGGAAGCACATACACACACACAATCTGTGATATAATTAGAGCATATCCGAGCATGGAAAAGACAAACCCTTACACTATGTTGAAAATGTACTGTTTGAATAGTTTCTTGAACTTTTTTCCCTAACAGCCGTTTGATGCAGGGGTTTTTTGTCCAATTGGATTTGGTAACCTAGACACTGACGGTGATAAAACACGAAAGCTTAATCTTGTGAAAAAATATCTGCATGAGCTGTCTTTATTGTTCATCCTTTGCGAATGCTACCTGCTGTGTAGTCTGTTGTTGTGTGTGTGTGCGCGCATGCAAAAGTCTGCATGAATACGTGTATTTACCTGAATCCTGTCTGAATCCTGTATCCTGAATCATTTTATTATTGTCACAATACCGCCACAAAGGTATGGAAAGGTTCCAAGGCAATTCCTTGATGGCATTTGACAGCGTAGCCTTCTGAGGCAGTCACCTGTGTCAGAGCCCTACAAAAGGAAAGCCTTCACTCTGGCAGGCACCTCTAACTGGATTACACACAAAGTAATATGGGTCAGGGACTGGGATTAAAACACTGTGAAAACCCCT
Organism: Plecoglossus altivelis; assembly: GCA_036571765.1. Lineage (NCBI taxonomy): Eukaryota > Metazoa > Chordata > Actinopteri > Osmeriformes > Plecoglossidae > Plecoglossus > Plecoglossus altivelis. The sequence goes on from BROE01000023.1 coordinate 1,214,324, forward strand.
ATTGTGGGATTTATGGTGGCAAACCTAGCAACCCCAGACACATCTTAGAATGTTCTCGTCAAAGGCCCCAAACAGTGGCTATCAAACAAATGCACATTGGCCATGGATGTTTTGAGCAGATTAACATGACAACGGCAGTACCCCTTACTGGCTATCAGATTTCCGTGGCATATAAACAGCCCCCTCATCTTCACAGAGCAGTCAGAGGGGGAGGAGAACGCCTCCAGGGTTTTTTCATTTCATGACACCATGTGATGGACAGAGAAATACAGAGGTGACGGAATGATAGGTAGATAAAAAGGAAGATATAAAGAAAGAAAAAATGGGGAGATAGAAGAGTAATAGATAGAAAGAGAAAGAGATTTACTTGCCCCTCCTCCTCTATCCTTTCTTGCTGTAAAGGCACACTGAGATGCTCAACTAAGAATATATTAACCCTTGAATAGTCCCACCTTATTAAGACAGTGCCTAAAGCTCATTAAGCAATCCCCCAATAGAGAAGGTGCTTGGAGGAGCTTATCAGGAGTCTAGCAGAGGTTGAGGTTAGAAGGTTAACACATGCATTTTATCATTAGGCAAGGAGGGCTACTGCTTTGGATGTGTAGCTCTCCATCACAGTATCGATGGCGGCTTCCGATTAAGGTGCCAAAAAGTGCGGACCTAACATGTTTCCATCACTTTTATCAATAAGAGAGTTGTACTGTTTGCTACTTACTCCTTCTCTCTCTCAAATACAAACAACCACACAGCACAAGTCAACAACGAAAAACACGTCAGGCCCATACGTGCATGCGTAACATCACACATCCACCGAAGACATGCGAAGGGAGAAGCAAGAAGGGAGGGGGTGCTGAGGTGGGAAATAACAGCACGGGTGTAATTTATTCTGTGGTGGGGTTTTCCAGAATCTAAATGACCCAGGGTGACTGCTTTACGTGGACGGTGAACCAGCCACAAGAAGGGGGTGTGGGGGGGAGAGAACAAACATAAGCAAAATAGCTTTGAAACAACTGATAAGATTCATGTGAATTACCTTCTACATACTTCTCTGTTTACAAAAGAGCCTTCCATAAGTTGGTGGAGTGTGTCTGCATTTACGTCAGTAGGTTCATCTGCCAATAAAAGGTCAGGAAAGCAACCAACACCATAAGTCAATACTAAGCAGCAGCCATAGGTCCACTATGACAAGGTTCTGGCAAGTCATGGTTGTACTTTAGCATTTAAAATAATTCCAAGAATTTTCACCTTGATGTTGATGTTGAAAATGTACTACATGTACTGCATTCATTTGCTGACAAAAAAAAACAATTCTCAGAATCTTGGAGCATAGACTTTTCCGTCCTTCGGAGGCAATAGAAAAGTGCCCTTTTTAACTTGAAAAAGACTAGAAGAAAACAAGATCAACTCCTGAAGGAGAGAGGAGAAAAAACAACAAAAAACTTGACAAGTCCTTGGGCCTCGACAGGAAATTGAATAGCTTGACATTTTGGTTGGCTGCTGACGGCAGGTGGAGAGTGTCGGGCGAATGGGGATTACGCCGTAGTAACCCTCAAACCAACAAGTCAATCATCGGACCTCCGCAGACCTCTCTGGGTTTTTAAACACCGCCAGGGTCTCTCGGATCGCCTTAACGCCCTGTGTAAGTGGGGAGGAGCGGGGAACTTTAACGAGACAGCCGAGGGGTTGGGTAAATGTTAGCAGAGGGACACCTCTGACAGCCCCCGCCGACACAAACACTACTTACACATGACAGACCTATGACAGAGCTAAGCGAGCCCAAAGTATTTAAATACAATGGAGGTGTTTGACTTGCCAACGTGAGCTCACCAAACATGCACAACAGTGTTGAAAAGTACTCCAGTTTAGTTTACTCTTTCTAAGATTGAGCACTTGGGCAAGACCGATACCAAGACACATTGATGATTCTCCTCTTCGTACCTACACCTGTCATCTGCATGCAGATTCCATAACTAATTCCTCGGCATATGCATACAGGACAAGTAAACACCTAACATCCTCAATTATTTAGGCCGAGACACAAGGTTTGTAATGAGTCTTTGGGTGCAGTAAGAAGAACAAGCATGTAGACAGTCTATTATCTCTCATCTTGCTGCCAATAAAACATCCTCTTCGAGGTGCTTAAGTAATGTCAAATGTATTGCTTCAGACCAGTAATGCATGCCTATTGGCTCCCTTGGCAAAAGGGTGTCTAGGTAGGTTTTCATTCAAAGTTTTGTCCGACAGCTCTTTTCAACATCTGCAACCTTCCGATCTCTGTATCCTCCCTCCCACGGAATCCCTCCCATCTTTCACTTCTTCTTCCTGTTTGCGATCGTCAGGGTGTTTAGTCAGAAAGGTACACAGTGGTGTGCTGATGTTCACGTCCACAGACACAAGGATAGTAGTTAGTATCCGTGGCTACTTGTAGACTCAGAAGCATGAAACGATTGGACAGCTCTATTCCGTTTCACCCCCTACCCCACAGACCCAGCACAGGATGTCTGGCAGCCATAATATACTGCCTCGCTTATCAAATGCCAAGATGGCACATTTAATTAAAGATCCCCCTCTTTTTATTTGAATTGGCCCCTGCGTAGCCTCACCATTGGCTGGCGGGGCTTAAAGACATCGGTCTGTGACGGAGGCTGATAAAGTCATTACACTGCTGGCCTCGACATTGTCAACGATAGCTGAGTATGTGCCTGTCCCATTATACGAGCCACGGACTGTTCCTTTACCATCTCAAATGATTGGGATGCATAATGGTAGCAAGGAGTGATTCCAATTGAATTCTCATTTGATAATAAACGGAATTGAATTTGTGCAGATAATGAATTTCCCATGCAGTTTTCTGCAAATCTCATTTGTTGCAGTAACCTTCTGATACTTCAGCCTCCTTGTGCTTGACCCAAATGCAGACTTTCTCCACATATAAACATCTATACAACATCTCTAAGCACAATCACATGCGAGCATACACACAAACACACACAAAAAAAAACTCCTTACACAAAGCCCACACACTTGGCAATCCTCTGGTTCAAGAGCTGGTATGAACATCTATTTTCATGCCTGTGTAAACATGCCCCCTGCTAGCCTGTGATTAGATTGGTCCACAGAGTCCCCGGCGGTCAGCCCTTGCCCCACCCCTCGCCTCCATATTGCAGGGTAGACACCCCATGGGTCAAAGGACCTTGAAATTGAAAATGACGTGCAGCTTTCAAGGGAGCAGTGAGTGTTACTAGCCTTGACCGTCTTAGAGCGTGGCACTCTTCTTTCTCACTTTCCCCCTCTCCCTCTCTTTCTGTCTCTCCCCCTGTTCTCTCTTTCCTTTTGCATAATTGAATCTGATTCAGCTACGCACCCCTTTTCTGATTCTCTGCCTTACTTTTCTACTCTTCTTTTCATTCTAACATATCTTGTCCCCAGAGGGCAAAAATCTCTTCTATTTCATTTTCCTCTTCTATAATAATAAAGAAGCCATCTTTTTGAGGAAGCCAGTGACTTTGATTCAGCTCAGAATCTGTCTCTATCATCCACACCCCTTTCACAAGAGATGGATCCAAAGAATAGGGACTTTCACATTTGCCTTTACCCCTCCAAACTCTTTAGTGAAGCCTTAATAATTATTACCCACCCACGTTTGACTATTCAATGACTAGAGAAAGTGGCCTCGGCCCCAAACTCAAACCGCTCTTACCAAGCCATAATAGCCTTGGTTTTTGTGCACGTCATGTTCCCATGTAACACTACTTTACCCATCATCCTTGCAACATGGCCTGGTAGTGGTACGCCTCCATATCTGTAGTCCTAAGATCACCTCTCTCTTTTATCAGGGATTTATGGGGAATGAGAGGCGGTTAAATACCTCAGTGCTGGAGAGACAGATTAAGATCTTTTAAATCCGTTGCGGAGGTCCAAGTCCTCCAAGGCAAATCAAGGGCAATTAAGGCCATACAAAGAGGATTGTATCCCCTCCCTCCATTTATCTGGAACTGGGGATCATACTGGAGATGGATAGGTATTTTGAACCTCCCCAGACCTGGAGGGGCTGGGACAGGAGCATTTGGATGGAGTGTTAGGGCCGGATATACTAAAGGGTTGCGTGTAGTGTGAGCAAAACTGATAGCATGGTAAGCACACGCAAATGTAAAACACGATTTATTAACAGTGCGCACTGAGGACTGCGTCTTTCAAACGTGCAAAATAGCTCTTATCCAGTTGGAACGTTTGTCTCAATGAATGCGCAAGTCGTGTCGTTTCCACACAAGTTTGAACAATACTGGAAGGGGAAAATGTAAATAGATTAAAATAGCACACGCAATGTGATTTCTCAAACCTGGAGATTGCGTCTGTTTTAATACTTTTAAATTGAATGTGCAAAGTTGAAGAAATCAACATTTATTTTAAAAAAAGATGAATGGAATCGACTTTCAACATTCAAAACATATTATTGCATAACGAAATACTCAAGCTCAATAACTTCTTATTGTGTTAAACACCGCAAAACTATGGACGGAGTGTCCTGAAGGAGCACTATACAAACTCGCCACGGGCGCCTTCACCTTCACGCCCAAACAGTACACGTGTACGGTCTCCAAGCGCACAGAGATAGACTGTATTAAATATTCTACCTGCAGCAGAAACTAGAAAGTAGGTATTTAAATTTAGAGCAATATGCGGCGTGTTATTGTAGCTACTGTACCGCTGGTGTGAGTGAATGTGCACGTTGCTCTTAATTAAAAGACTCACTTCCAAACGCGGGCATTGCAGGGAAAAGGGGAAATTATTTGGGTTTTACTAGTTCGGCGGGCCGGATTAAAAAGACTAACGGACCGTACATGGCCTGCGGGTCGTGGTTTGCCCATGTCTGGGTTAGACTCACACTGAGGCACACACACACATTTGGTGGTAAAAGTATCCAGTGGTTGAGTGGAACATCTGTCTATTTGAGAGCTGCATTCAAGGAACTTGCTTTCCATTCGGTAAATACCCCGTATGACAGTGTTCAATGTCATCTGCTGATCGTTTATATCCTGTTTCTCCTATGCAATGTGTTTCTGCAGTGGGAGATGCTTGAAAATGCAGAGGGAGACGAAAGGTCCAGGGGACAGGGATGGGAAGGAGGGAGGGAAGAGGAGAGAGAAAGAGAGACAAAGTGTGAGGGTGAAAAAATAGAAGATTGTGATTACAGCGTTGGCATGGCAGTGACAGTTCCATGACAATTAGCGATGAGTGGAAGCTGGAGGGAAACTCACTGGCCTGGCATACACAGACCATGGCTCCCTCTTTCCCTCTCCCTCTTTCTCTCTCAGTGCGTCTCCCCCCCCCCTCTCTCTCTCTCTCCGTATTTCTCTCTCCCGCCCTCCATCCTAATGTTTTTCAGATGCAAGCCCCTTGTCAGGAGAACCTAACTGTTCCTCCAGTCACTCCTTCCTCTACTAGCCTTGGTCAATCAAATGGTCTCTGGCTGTCCTCCCGCTGCTCTGTGCATTTGTCTGTAGAGACGGTAGGGGTGCGGGTACAGCACAGTGCAGCATGCGAACGGACATCTTCTTTTATGTTACATGCCACTGTTACGGGGGTAATGATAAGGTGTTCCATTCCCAGAAGGCGTGGCGATATCTCGAACATTTCCAGACCTTTCCTGTTCAGTTTTTTTGTTGTTGTTTTTTAGTTTCTTAGTTTGAGGCCTACAATTTGACACTCACTAAAGCTTCACAACATGTGTGTGTGAGGTAGCGTGTGTATACAGTATAAGAGGATGGAAGCGGACTTTCAGAGCTCCGGTTAAATGTGCATCAGCTCCACGTTTTCTATTTACATTTGATTGGTGGGATTCAAATTGAGTTTTTTTTTATATTCAGTTGCCGTTACAAGTAAAGCACAGTGCTTTCCCAGAAGTCAGTGCTGCAGCTACCACGTTACACACATCCACTGACAGCTACTTGTGTGTCTTTGTTCAAATTAGTTCACATACATACTCAAGCACACTTAAACACACTCACGTATGCTCATGTATGGCATGACTTAATGGCATAGAAAATGCATGTGTGTGGAGAATACTAAAATAACCTCGCAGATTTTGCAGTGCTGGGCAGCCATCGAAAGAGCTGGGAGCTCACGTTTGACTCAGCATATTTCCGACAATTATTTCCCCTCCCTGCACAGCCCAGTGGAGCCCATGCTATTAACACACACAGACACGCACACAGGGTCCACTGCTACGTGACCTAAGAGCGCTGAGTCATTGAAAGCCATGCCGACGTCTGAAGTCGTATTCTTAACCCCATGGATGGCCATCGTTCTTTTGACAGTGACTCACTCTGTTTTTGTATGACATTGTGCTCCACGACCTGTTTGAAAATAGCTGGTGTTTTTTTAAGTTCATTCATTAGCTGAGTCCCTTGATCGCTAGTAAAAAAAAAGAAGAAAAAAGGTCAGAACACGCCTCCCTGTTTGGAGCATGTTTCCCTCACAGCGATGCCTCGAGAAGTAGTTTTCTTGCATTTGGATTTTTCAGGCCATTTGCTAGCCTTGCCACCCAGCCTTCAGGCGTTCCCGTCTTCTCCTGCAATGCATTCTTATTCAACAAGACCAGGGCACACATGCCCACGCATGCAAAACCAACACAAGTATACACAGTCCTGTTGGCTCTGGGGCCGTACAAAACTGTACTTCCAAGGCAACTTAACCTGGCCGCAGGGAATCAAAATGAATGCATTTTGTTTTTAAAACAGACTTCTACCTTTATTCTTTGAAGCATATTTCTATATTTATTCTTTGAAACATCCCACAGGCCTTTAATTGGTGGCAGTTTGCAAAAAAAGAGGGCCAACTGAATTGGTAACCACCTGTCCCCAAAAGCCACCTTTTACATGTGTCCAAAACGAACTGTGTTAGACTATGAAACATTCTCATATGCAAATGTAATATTGAAATGTGCATTCACAGGTCGATAATGCATTCAGTATGCAAATGCACACTGTAATGTATGACTCCTGAGTTTTGCCAGTATTTATATCTGTATTTGCATATTCCTCTAATGTTATTTTCCATACATTCCTTGTAGGTAGGTATTAGGTTAGTCACAGTATGCATTTAAATGCTGACTTTGTTTGATTCTACATACTACACTAGTAAAAGGATCATATCATGCTACTGTTTTGTCACATTTTTTAAGAAAAAACCCTCTTAGGTTCTCGTGATCAGTTTAGAGCACTGCCACTATCAGCTTTGGTTTGTAAGATAAGACTAGAGTTGGCAATGAGGTTAGCAATTTACCGATGACAACAATAATTATAAAGAATCATACTTGCACAGACATTTCCAACATGATTTAAAAAACTTCCCACTCTATATTCTGATCAGAAACGTAGGTAGCCTCGGCAGTTGAGACAGCAAAATTAATAGCAGAGCCATTTCACTGTCATTTCAGGCATCACAGAAAGTCCCTCATCAGTGTCCAAGGGATATTTGTACATGACATCAATCAATCTCTTTCACCAAAGGCTGCAGTTCCTCATCAAAGCCCATCAATCAAGATCGGATTCGTGAGTGTCCAACATTAATCTCCGAGCGTGAGCAACCAACACTCACACACACACACATGCAAAGAGACACCTACAAAGGTGTTTACTGATAATAAAAGATCATCTATTCTCTGCAAATGTTTCAAGCTTAACGTCGCTCACACTTCTCTGAAGGGGGAACGAGAGCTTAGTCGATACGCGAGCATGTGTTAAATAAATTACACCTCTACACCTGCGAGTCTGGATGGAAAAAAAGTTTTGTTTTTTCCCCAAGGTGCAAAGAATGACCAGCGTTAAAACTGGAGAGTAGATTCTCAGCCATGTTCTTCCCCCATCAACATCTACACTACATCTCTCCACAAGCTTCCAGATACACATCCATAACAATCTACATTTGCAAATGTGAGTGAGCCTAAAGAAATGTGTGCATGTCTGTGTGTGTACGGCTGTTTTGCTGACAGGTTAAAGATGTGTGCGTGTGACTCTGCTTTCATGGTTATTACTTGAACATGTGGCTAACAGATAAACCTGAGAGGCCAATGGAGGTGATTTCTGTTGTATTTATTCATGGGATTGATGTCTAGACTCAAGATACAGGGATACGATGGATATATTGTCTGAATGCTAACGACTAAAGAAAACCTGTTTCTCCAGGTAAGCCACCCTCTCTAAACCCTCCTCAGCATAATCGGTTTCGTGCTATTCATGACAACCATTGCTAATCATCGAACCTGTCGAACCAGAAAAAGATAAAGAGGCAAATAGCAAGCGAGGTTATCAGTGGAAAGATGAGGCACACGTATAAACATGCGCATGCACACACACACACCACACAACTATTGCCCCCGTTCCGAGTATGTCTCTTCGTAGAATGGTTTGTTGTTTTACGCTGAGTGGGGGACAGTACGAAGGTGAGTTTTGGCCATGTGACCAAAGGCTAGCCAATTACAGCTGGGATCTTGCCTGGCTTCCTATTTGACACGATGTTGACCTCATATTCAGTAATACCTCAAAACTCAATAGGAACCTGAATGGCCTGCAGAAAACTGGTTCTTCTTTGGCTCTGCACCACTGGCATAATCTGATTTGTTTCCTAATGGCAGGAAGAAGGGTTATCAGAAGGGTGTTTAGACGAAACGGAAGTACAAGAAAGTAATCGATTTCGATATTTTTCGTCATCCATTTCTCTGTCTCATTCAGTATCTCTGGCTTCTTGTCAAAGCTACCAAACGAGGTGGTTACGATGACAGCAGCAAGGGGCAGAACGATTTGCTACAATTTGAGGGTGATGGATTGGGGCGCCGTATTGCAGGCGTTTTTTTTCTATCCCTTCGCCTCTCACGAATTCGTATGTCAGAGCCTCCGCAACGTGTCTCAGGGTGCGCCCCGTAACGCCCCACCCTCTCTCTCCTTCGCAATCTCTCATAGCCTTCATCACCTCGCTTCCTCTTTGGCTCTCGAGTCTCGAGAAACGGTCCCCTCCCATCACCCCCTCTCATCTGTGTCCTCAGGAAGCCTGTTCACAGTCACCGTCTACCCCCTTGTATCTCCATCATCTGAGATGATCTGTTTTTCTAAGAAACTGGACAGACCACCTGACCTCGAGGTGGGATTTGGGGAAGTTGGTTGAGTCCTAAAACGTCCTAAAACCCGTTTTTGGGGTCTACTTCATCAAAGTCATGAGTGTCAATCGGGAACCGACCAGCCGAGATGGCAACACGATCATCGACAAAGCCTAACAGAAATTAATTTTGTTCAGAAAAAGCCTCTGAGGTAGTCTGTATTATTGTGTATGGAAGATGTCACGACCAAAACCGTACACAAATATTTTGTGTCTGTTGAGGATCAACCTTTGGCCTCAAACAGCAGTGTTGTTGTTTTCTCAGACCAAGATGCACTGGGGCTGTGATTTCAGACCGAGGAGAATGAGCGGTCGGCCTTGAAAGGATCTGCGCTCGCTGAAAACACAGCCTCTTGTTCGCAGGCAATCAGAAAGTCAGTCAACAGACTGCACACACTCGTGCACCCACACAAACACACAAATATCGTGCCTTTCTCCACCGCATCATAGGTGATATGGGCTAGCTGAGTATGCTTTGAGGTAGAACCATCTCCCCTTAATATGACTCTGCCAAACACTGATAGGAGATATTCTCAGATGACACGAGTTTTGGAATACAATCTGCCCACATTGTCTCCTGAGTTTGTTTGTTTCTCTCACAGACTCACTGAATTGCAGACAGCAAGACAGGCAGACAGACAGACAGACGCGCACACACATAGATGGATGGAGAGGAAGTGTAAACACACACACAGACAGGAATGAACACCCTCTGTTTCGGTCTCTCTCGGTCTCTCGTTTGTTGCTTGTTGAGGCAAAACCTGGATAATCACTTCTGACCTCTGTTCATCAAAAGAACGGGCTCCGTTCTCCGTTTCTCTGCCCCAGCTTTGAACATCCCCATCCTAGAAAGCTCCACCCGTTCCACACTTCTACTACACACGCATGCACACCACAAAAAGAAAGACAATCCCATCGCAGACCTACTTTTCTGCCTAAGATACCGTTCGCCCTTCACACTGTAATTTGGTATTACAACGGACTTGGCCTCCTCCTTTCCTCTTTCCCATTATCCAAGTTCTACAACAATCCCTCGTGGCCTCTCCCTCACACCCACACTGTCCAGCTCCTGTCTGTCTGGAAGCCTCCGCCAGGAGTAATACGGGTCGGCTTGCGACTGCTGTGGATCCATATTTAAGTTCCAGTCTCATACAACCAGCTGATACGTTCCCCTGAGACAAGCCTCTGAATGTCTGGCAACATTCGTTCTCCGAAAAGGAACATTGAGCCCTGCTAAAGTCGGAGAAAAGAGACGGTTTGAGAGTCAAGGGCTGGACGGCCACAGGGGGGTGATGGTAGGTGCCAAAGAGCAGAAAAAAGGAGGGGAACGGTAGAAAACAGAGGCAGGAGATGTGTAATAGGCACACACCTTCATTCTTGACATTTCCCTTCCCCCACACGTGACCTCTACCAGCCAGGAAACAGGTTGTGTGTGAGCTCGACGACAGACGCAAGTGTGGCCCCGGCTGTAAACAGTTAGTTCAGGAGATGGCCTGGCATCTAACCGTGACTACTGCCATAAAAGCGAACAGGAGGGGCCCGGGGCTACGTCGGACCCTCGTGTGAAGCTAGACTGAGGGCCGTGCCAGCGTCCCTGTTCATCGTAGAAGATGGGGAGACAGAGGAGAGGGTATAGGTGGGTGGGCTCTAGAGAGAAGGAGAAGGACTCTAGCGCTATTCCATTGTGTTAGTTTTGAAAGATGCACTGTGTGTGTGAGTCAGTGTGTGTGCATGTGCTTGTGTGCACTTTCCATTGCTGAATATGGGGCTTAGTTGTTAGCTACAACCCTGCTAGCTGGTGCTAAGTGTAAAACATGTTACCTTTCCAAGTAACCACAGCCAAGGAATTATGACACATGCACGCACAGACACAGCGCATATTTCAAATCTAACAAGACAGAATGGTGCAGAGCGTGTGTGTGTCTACGGAGTGTGTGGGTTTATGGTTGCGTGTGTGTGAATCATTATTGAAACACAGCAGTGCCTCTGTCTCCGCTGTCATCACCATTCTTTTTGTTGTTGTTGCCCGGCCTGAGTTGCGGGTGACGGTTGAAAAATGGGAGTATACATCAGCAAGTGTGTATTTGTTGTATGATTACGCGAGTATATATCTTAGGAACGCGTGGATGTCAGAGGGCTTTATTGCCGCACTGCGAGTTCGGCGCCTTGCGGATGTTTGTATGCGTGAGCAGGCAGGGGGCAGGTTATCACCGGCTGACGTCCCGATCCGTTGCTGTCGCACATCCTGATATGCCCTCGCCAACCTCCCCCCCCCTCACCCACGCCACACTATTGCGCACATGCCAAACTCGCACCGAACGCACATTGAACACCACAGAATCCCAGATACGCAGCAGCTTTTCGGAGCTTCCTGCTGCCTCCATTACCGCCTCGCTCCGGGCGTTCCGTCAAGTCCTGCGTGACAGCGTGAGCTGACTGATGGCAGACTGCCTGTCAACTCATCTCCGTCTACGATCGCTCATCGCTATGTGTGATAGTTCATTGCACGCTCTCTTTCTCTCCCCCCCTCCCTTTTTCCATCCTCGTTTATTTCAGATTTTCTCTATTAGCTTTTTGATCTTTTTCTTTTGCTATGTCACTCTATTTTCCTCTGTATTGCTCCTCCAACCTCTCCTTTCTCTGTTTCTGTCTCCACCTCTCCATTTTTCTTGCAACCTTGTTACTAATCAGGGGTTTAAAGCCAACTGTTACCTTTTTATCTGAAGTTCTATACGCGTTCTGAAGCAATATCTGTCTTTTCTAGGGTGTGTCTTTGTGTTTGAGAGTTAGCTGCTCACAGGTGACGGCAGGGGGTAAGTGAGGTGTAAAGACTCAATTAAGCCATTTGTAAAATGCTGAATAATAATAAAATTAACAAAAGTAATTTATTATACTGAAATATAACATGGTATAAATGCCCCATAGACAAATGTAGAAAGTTGTTGTGTTGCTTCAATCAAAACCGAACTCAACTGCCGACTTCCTCAAACAACAATGCATTCAACTCTGAACAGATCAGAAGTCAATGAACGAGGACGCTCCAGACGCGCACATTGACACAAACGTTTGCACAAACACGCGCCTCTCCTAGACCTGTCCACTAACACTCACCCACCGAGACGAACTATTGCACCCCTTTACAGAAGACTAAGAGGGCAGGCATGTATATACTGTAGCTCAATACTAACAGTGTCATTATTCCATTTCATTATTCATGGGGACTAATGGAGCCTTGGCAAGCGTCCACACTTAGCTGGAAAAATGAACCCAAGAGTCGGGGTGTTTTTTTACCTCGATATTTCATCCCACTGCTGTCTGTGTACCCCTCCTCCCCCATCTCTCTCTATCTATTTTGCTCTAGACTCTGTTCTCGCCCGCCCACGTGACTCTTTTTGTCTTGCTCTCGCTCCCCTCTCTCTCTTTCAGTTGCTGATGCAGGCAGGTCTTTGGGAGGCTGGGGAGGTGATGAGTAAGAGTTCTCCAGCCCACTGTGTGAGTAATCTGAAACTGAGAGGATCTGGAGTAAAAAAACAACAAACAAAAAAACAACCACACCCCCCCAACACACACACCCTTCAACCACCACTGTCCCCTGCCACCCCTTTGGGGGGGGGGGGGTCACCGTCAGAGATGGAACAGAGAGGAGGAGGTGGTGGAGAGATGTGTGAATGTGTGTGTGGTGAGGGGGTTACACTAAGGTCCACCACTACCCCACTTTCCACTCTCCAAGTCATCATCTCCACATGCAATTCAAATTTGTAGGGGTCAGATTGGCCAGGGTTCAAATATCAGGCTTGAATCATAATGATGGATTCCGATAAAGAGAAGAAAAAATCTCTATTAATAAAATGTGAGAAAAAAGTATATTTGCCCATCTCTCTCTTTTCCACTCTCTCTCGGTCCCTCTCTCCCTCCCCATCTATGTCTCTCTCCCCCTTTCTCCTCCCTCTCCCTCTCTGACTCTAGCTTGCCTTCTGTCTCTCCCTCTCTCTCTCCCCCTCTCTGTCTCTATCTCTCCTTCTCTCTCTCCCCCTCTCCGTCTCTCTCTCTCTGTGATCCTCTCTGTGGACGCTGCTTCCCCACCAGCCACACAGCAGGAGAAGTCACTGCGACTAAGCAGCTACATTAGGCCATCCATTATTCAGCGGCGCTGAGAGAATGCTCAGATTCACCAGTCATACCAGAGGTCCTGAAATGGCACTCCTCGTCGCTCCCTTCATGTATATTTCAGACCCCACGCCACCACCTTGTCACGCGAATGGAAACGGGGCGTGGCGCTTTGCGTACCGGGCCCAATGTGTGCAGACGCTGCTGCGCTCACCTCACTTACTTCTACAGATGTCGACATGCATCATGCATGTCAATAACCGTCATGCCAGTGTCGAGGCAGACTAGCCAAACCCATCTGGGGTGCCTGTGTGCCAAAGTTAATTAGCTCCCTTTGGAAAATGTCAATATCCTATCGCAGTGGGTGAAGTCAATTGTACAGTGCATATCTAGACACAGATAAAACGATTAGATGTTGTTAACATGTCTTCCCATCTGGCAAACTTCAGCCTGCTGCTGACAACAGACGGATGACGGCAGATTCAATTTTGGACTTATGAATCGTAATAAACTTTGAATGGCGTTTCGAAGGGGTAAGCAAGCGTGTCAGACATGCGTATCACGTAGGTTGCGCCGACGTGACTGCCATTGAGGCAAGAGACACCATCCCACTTGAGCAAAACACTGGAACCCAGGTGGTGCCAGTCGACCCAGAAGTGGATGTTTGTTGGGGAGCCTGACTACCCCACCCAGAGGACGATCTTACTACAGTAGGTCTTCCCAAGGCGGGGCGGGTGGAGAGGGAGAACACTGTTAGGGGACTGGCTGTTTTCCATGCATGCCAGTCTTCCATGCATGCCAGACTCTAGCACCACGCTGCTCTCTCTCTCAGGGATGGGTAATTGCGTTGCCCTTCCCCTCCTGTTTTTAATGAGGGAAGAGGGGGGGTGGGTACACACACATGAACTCACACACTTCCATGCACACTCAGTGCAGTTTACCCAGGGTGCACAAGGGACTTATTTTCAGCTGACAAACATCAACCTTTTACCCCTCTGTGTATGTGTGTGTGTGTACTGGCAGCTTTTGTGTACATTACTGGAAGTCTGAACAGATAGTGTTGAGCCTATGCCTGCTTTATCTACTCTTATCTTCCCCATCCACGTTCACTCTCAGCCCTTAAGTCCAAACGATGAACTCCGAACCCAGCAATTGCAAGAAAAAACCCCTGAAAGAAGAACTCCAAATGTATTGCGCCTAGACAAGAGCTGGCAAATCACAGTAAACTCTTTAAGGGCACTTTTCAGCTGAGTGAACCCCAGATGTACAGCCAAAACACACTTAATCTTTAAGCGAATGAGCGCACGTTGGAAGCGATGGGTTGGTTTCCAGGGGTGATTGACGGATACAGCGTTTGTACTCCAGGGGAGGAGCACGATGCTGCAGGAGAGGCTTTGTGACTCCTGGTTAAGTCCGCTCGGCTGATTTTATCAGCGGATCAAAGGCCTGGGAATAAGAGGGGAGGAAAAGTATACGCGTGTGATGATAATTGGATGAGATTGCTTTTCCTCTCAGTCTCTCTCTCTCTCTCTCTCTCTCTCTCTCTCTCTCTCTCTCTCTCTCTCTCTCTCTCACTCTCTCTATCTCTATCTAATACACGCACACGAACAAGCAGCTATCCCTGCATACCTTATCTCTGGCTACAGTTGATAGTTAACCACTAGCATGCAATGAGAATACCAGACAAAGACCCTCTAATTTGCCATCCAGAAATCCATCCATACCGTTTAGACAGAAACATTCTCCTCTGAGTCCAGGTTTCGATCTCCGGGGGTCAGCCAGGGGGCTCTTAAGCATACCTACATGGACCCCCTCCTGTCTGGCTGTGTTTGTTTGGCCTCTGTTTTCCCCCCCTGTCCATTAGATGCTAGCTCTGGCTGGCTTCGGCTAATGGGCTCTGATTAATGACAGGGACGAAGCTGTCTGCCATTAGCCTTGCCTTCTCTCCCGCAAGGGCCTGACAGGCATGAAGAGAGGGGGGCCGGAGACGGGAGGACCGGTGGGACGGGGGCCAAGGGCCAGGCGGGGCGGGGGGGGGGGGGGGGGGGGTGTTAGGGATGAGCTGGTTGCTGGGTGAAGGGTTGTGCGCAGGGCCGCAGAGGAGCAGGTTTGAATGAAGTGGAGTGTGTATTCTATTTTGTATTTCTATTTTGATTCATTGGTAAGTCAAGTTAACAAGGCCACAGTCACAGAATGACCTCAGGTTAAACCTTAGGATTCTGTTCTGTATATAGCAGACACCAAGTCGTCGAATAAAGTCAAACAGACTTCAGCTCTCTTCCAAGTCTGTGAGGCACTGAAGGAAACTCTGCTGTGCAGAAACACAGTATTTTCTTTCCTGGTGAAACACAATTAAAGACCTCAAAGCATCAACCAGCACACCAAATTACCAAAAGTAAGCAATCATCACTTTGAAAGTAATGAACCGCATTCCCTCGTAAAAAAAGCAAAAAAGCAAAAAAGAAGCCTTGTTTTACATCTCGGAATTTGCCAGCTGAAGATAATCACTCTCCCTCAGGCCAAGCAGATGCCTCTTGATGCTGCAGATGCGCTCATAAGTTCATAGATTTGCCGTTTGTTTGGAGCAGACACTCCCTTGCGTTTATTTTTTATTTATATGTTTCTTTTTTTTTACAGTTCCCTGTGATGAGATGCATCGGTAAAGGAGCCCCTTGTGGTGGGGTCCATTGCTGTAAAGCACGCTGGGGTTGAGGATGGAGCGCTCCTTATTGCGCTCTTACGAGGTCTATTCACAGAGCTCAACGGCCGTTAAAGTGATTTACCGGGGAGCTGGAGCAGAGTAAGGGTGGGCCAGCATGTGTGTGTGCCTGTGACACACTCCCACTAAACAACAAGCACCGTGCAGGGAGGAGGAGGAAGGAGGCAGAAGAAGAAAGGGGACGGCAGAGGGAGAAAGTCAGGCGAGGGAATGTTAAATACCACTGAATTCATCTAGGGTTTTATCACCTGTAATTCTTCCGCTTACATCTGATTTCATCGAATCATGTATCTTTGTCACTCGTGATCCAATTGAGCCCTTTTTAATTTGAAGTCCCCTGAGTTCTTCAAGCAACACCCACCAGTGGATTAGCAAACATTGACTTCTCCTGGCTGCACTGGCTCCTCCTTGTCACTTTTTCTCCGATGACAAGAATAAACTGACATTGATTTACAGGCCATACATACACCAATACAACAGTCAGGCACACTGTAGGGGGATACTGACTGGAGAGGGAGGGAGGGAGAGTGGACAAGGGAGTGAGGTCAGGAAGGCAGATGCCCCTCTTCTGTGGGCAGTCGAAAACTGACAGAGAGAGCTGGGTACATCTGACATCTTCATCTGATGTCTCAGTCCACTGGTAAAGGTTATTAGCATTTCGATTTGGAAGGAGGGGAGTGCAAATGAGTCGAGCTGGGGGGACAAGCAATCTATTTATTTTCCTCATTTACGCGACAGATCTCATTTTGCAGGCTCTCTAAGAGCCAAAACAAAAGAGAGGAATGACGTGATGCGGAGAGACAGGCCCTGAAATAACAAGTCACTGCTTGGGTGGTCCTTCTAGTCATTCAAGTCCTGGTGAATCATTTAGATCAAGCTAACGGAACTGGCAAGGAAAATATGAAAGACAGGGCGAGGCTGAAACAAAGATGCAAAGGAGGGGCGGAGAGAGGAGTATCGTTCGGACGCCAGGTGCCAGGGAAAGCGTTTACAGCCTGGATCGGAGCATCCACAGTGGCGACACTCTATGAGGTGGTTGCGCTGTGAAACCAGTCACCCACGCAAATGTCCTCAACGTGCAAGGTTCGTAGGTTAAGCTGTTGATAATGTGTGTATATTCCTGCAGTGAGACACTGCTAATGCATGGCAATAATATGTGTTAATGTAAGAGAACCACAACACATGATGTGGTAGACCTGCTGCTAGGATCCACAGCAGTAATACGACTTACTTGCAAAAACAGTATTTTGCACAAGTCAGGCATACCGTTTTTAAGTTGTTGTAAACTGATCTTTTGTACATTTTTCTTCATGTATGGCTATTTTAATGGTGTGGCTGTAACAGTACATTTTCGCCTGATCATTAAAGTATCACTCCGAGATCTCAACTCGTAAGTGTCGCACGTCATACTCACGCAAACAAAGCTCACCACGTACTTGATAATCAATCATCTGTTTCCTTTTTTCCCCTGACAAGACATCAATTGCCTGAACTATTTTGGCAAGGATTAGCAGTTTAAGCATGAATGCTAGTTTCTAAAAGGGCTACAGTGGAACACGTGCACTCTACTAAATGAAGGGTTCTCCAGCTTTGCAGGGAGATGACAAATTAGCTCACCTTTTGGCTAACCTTCCAACCTGTGGCTCTTGCCGGTGATTTTTTGACTCTCAATCAAACACTAACGGACTGAGCAAACTTCACAGAGGGCCATTATAAGGCAAAGGTGGACCATATAGACCATATTGCAATTGGCATGGTCAGACCTTGCCACATGCTGACTGCGATGTCTTTCGACAGTGTTTAAGGTCATTTCTGTTCAGCGTCTTCTTTTTTTGTGTTACAAATAGTAAGCTTGTTTAGGATCAGGCATTTTCACATAATGTGTATTCTGTTTGAACCGAAAGGATCAAAACAAATCCGACTTAATTCTGTCTGATGATGAAAAGTTCTGCAGCGTCAGACTTTACGTTGCATTTTCTGAAAAATGCCCTTGAGACAAACTAGTAGTCTGTGAATAATGTATGCATTACCAGAGACGGGTTTGAATTAGATGTATGCGCTGTCCTTGCAAACCTTTCTCCCAACTATAAGGGAACCAGTGAGGTAGATCAGTGTCCTACAACTTCTATTTAAAATAGTTAAGATAATTAGATGGATCCCTTGGATCCCTAACTTTGTTATCCTCTCTCTGTTTGTGTCTCCGTCGCACCTCTTATTTCGTCAGTAAGCAGTGAATTTCTCTCTTGCACTATGGGACGCAGCCTCTCCAAAGAACGGAGAAAGATCTTTTGTAATCATGCAGTTTCCAGATCTGTAGAAAGCAGGTGCAGGAGGAAAGAGGAGAAATAGAACAGATGATGAGAGAGAAGAAAAATCCATAACGATAAGGTTGAAATGAAGGAAGAAAGGGGTTGGGGTATGCTGGGCTGTTACAGGATCACTGAAAACTGAACCACACTCCTCTTTTTAGTGACCTACCTTCAGACCAACATTTTCAGCTCATCCAATCAATGACTGTCTCCTTTTACCCAACAATGTAAAAAGAACGACTAAACATCAGCCTTAAACGCCAATAATGGCCAATTAGGTAATCTTTAGGTCTCTGCTGAATGGCACAGTCGATTCCTGAAGGCTTATAACAGGCTTAAGTAGGCCAGTGCTTGTCTGAACACAAAGAGACACTGTGCGATACCACAGCCTGCCTTGTGTGCTTCCTAGCTCAATTCAGAGAAGCTGAATACACACTTTGACTAACAGAACACTGAAAACCAAATGACAGCGCCTACGCTTGTGTCAACCAGGGGTGGCTGTATGCCAGTTCGCCGTTAGCGTACCCTCGCAGACACACCGGTAGATGCGTGTGAGTGTTTGTGCTTGTGGCCGATGCTCAACATAGCAATGGTGTGGGTTGAGTGAGGATAGCTCAGGCAGCAAACAGGAGGGCTGCTCATTGATCTGAGCCTTACCAGGCAGCCCAGATAAGGATTCGGGGAACGTTTGTCTCCATTGATGGAAACTGGGTGCAAACTATGCGAAAGCGCGGTTATCTGCATCACTCGGTGACTTACGAGCGCAACATGAAGTCTCGCTTGTTCACCAGCTCCCGCCAGCTTCTGATGAAGACGTTTGGAGTAAGAACAGGCAAGCAGATTAGGCCAGAGAATATTTTACCATTTGGTTAAAATACTTTGTCAATAGCTGTGCCTATACCTAGACATAAAAGAATTATGGCACATCTGGTCATAATTCCTCCGAGTGAAGAATTTCACTGAAGTTATGCTGAATACTGATGAGAAAGAATGCATTGGGGTCTGATGTTCTGCACTTTCATGCATACATTAGGCATCACCTTTAAATAAAGTAATTCATATTTACACTGCACTCTTGTAACAGTCGTATTACATAAATGAGTTTGCTCATTAGCTACAGCTGTTTCAGACCTGGAAAGTATGTCATTTAACCCTAGCCTCACCTAGAACCTGCTTGCAAACACCGCCATTCCGGTGACAGTGATTCGCTGTAATAGCACAACAATTATCTTGGAGGGGTTGCAGCATGGAAGGAAAAGGAGGGAATTGCAAAGGTAGCGCTAAGCAGAGCCTTGGTAACCATTGGCTACGAGGGTAAAACGTATGCAAACAAATTCATTATTCTGTGCCAACGCAAGGGCACAGCAGGATGGCGTAACAGGGGGATAGCTTGACGGGGATACCAGGGTCACGTGACGATAACAATGGAAATTAGATTGCGCGAGGCAAAGGAAGAGACGGAGAAGTTTTTCAAGTGTATAATCTATCGCAGTTAGAGCGTTCATACGTAAACATTACGTGGATTCATATAAGCACGCAGTCAATTGTGTACAGTATGTACACTCTCTCTTGCATGTGCGGGCACAAACATCAACACCACACCTAACTAACATCGATCTCAGCTCATTCTCCAATCCAAATCCTAGTGCTACATCAGCACCGGACTCCCTGACACACCCTCGTCCAATGTGGGGGATAGAGGGGGAATAGCTGTAGGATAGAGGGGCAGGCAGCGTCCGGCTCCTCGTTCCCCCAGAGATGAGTGGGCGTCAAAAGGTCCACGGGCCGTCCGCCAGCCCTGCCTAGCCCAGGCCGGCTCCAGACCTCCAGACACAGGCCCCCTCTGGCTGTAAATCTAGCCTGCAGCCAGCCACAACTGTGGGGCCGACAGGCAGGGACAGACCCCTGACAGATACAAATGCCTACATCCAACCATGAATTATTTAAAGGGCTCCTAAGCTAGAGAGAGAGAGAGACAGAGGGAGAGTTAAAGGGTGAGAGAGAAATAAAAAAAAGAAGTAGGGAGAGACGGGGAGGAAAGAAAGCGACGCAGAAGCTAGAGAGTGAGGCAGCGAGAGAGAGAGAGGCACGGAGGAAAGACACATGGCTGTGCATAGGCAGTTAAAACAGCAGAGGCGTTATTTTTCCATCTTTACTCACAAAATGAGGAGGAAGGAGGGATAGGAAAGAATGGGTTCAAGCAGGTCAAAAGTGGGAAAGTAAATGCAGTTTGGGGGCAGCACATGTCATGGAATCAACTCCAGTCAACCCAGGGGGAGAGCCAGGGGTTGAGGAGCCCCCACATGGAAGTGGCTGATCTGGTCTTTAGAGTAGGGGGCCGTGACCCAGCCTGACCAAGGAAAGATCATGAAGGTTTTTTGGACCCCTTGCTTTGCTTGGGGTTCCCAGTATCTTCCCTGTCTTCTGCGGCTGTCTCTTCCCTAACACCTCCCCCCTCTCCCTCGGACTAGCTCTCCCGCACCAAGCACTGGCTGAGACAAGACACGAAGAAGGAAGAAGCTCTTAAATGAAACCTCAGGAAGACATGGAGATGGCAGTGTGTGTGCGCGTTTGCATGCTTGTGTGTTTGTGTAAGGTGGGGTAGCAAGCCCTAATTCATGCATAGCAATTTGTATACGCATATATCAATGACATACGCACAATGGCAAGGTTAGAGGCAAGCCTTTTGGACTGTGACAGCTGTATGATTACCTAATGGAGTCAGGGACACTGCATTTGGCCTGAATGTTTTATGGAAAGCGGAAATGCAAATATGTGAATAATCCTTGTGATTTTCTTTTCAAGGCAAGGGAGTGAAGCCTTGTTTGACTTTTCAGCCCCAAGAGTGAGGTTTTGAGAATTATCTTGACTGATTGGTGCTCTAACCTTGGGGGGGGGGGGTTAAAATGCATTTTTAAATTGACCTTCTTTCCTTTGTACATATTAAAAGTCCGCGTAACAAATAATGCTAGGAACATGCAAGAACATCAAACCCTAGGAACCAAAGCAAGCAGAGGAGAGAGGACAGGACACGCTCCACATGTGTATTCATGCCTTCATTCTCACAGGGTGTTGCGTCACACACAGTCCTCTGAAGTTGAGTTTCCTTCTGTTCTCCTGAGGAGCTGCACGCATTCATTGAGAATGCAGACTGGGCCTGTCTCCTGCCTCTCAACCTGATTCTCAACATGCCCCTATTTCATTCATAGATAAAACTGAGTGGCGGGGGGGGGGGGCGACCTGACACAATGGGGTTCAAATGTACTAAAATATGAAGCATGACGAAAAGAAGGAGGAAGCGACCAGGACTGACTTAGAAGTGCTAATGAACCGCTTACCTATGTGAAGTATAATGTTGCAAAAAGCCATCTTTATTTCTAGGGGGGTATCGGTGCAAACCTCACCATTCCTGTAAACAAGCCTGTGTTCTCTACTTTACTTTGAAAAAATGGCTCCTGGGGAAGACTGCTTGCCGAGGATCCAGAGAACAAGGTGGCAAATCATTTGAGGAAACCTTGCCTGTTTTTGAAGCCATCATTTAAACCGGGAGGGTGAGAGAGGAGGAAAAATGAGTCCTGGGGGTAGGGTTGGGGAACTGAAGAAAGGCAAAGAACAAGCGGGAATGGTGGGAAAAGGCAGAGGAGATCTGATGGGAAAAGAGACTTCATAGATTTGTCACAGAGGGAGGGGAGTTGGTGCGAAGAACAGGAAGACAGGGTAAGGGGGCTGTGTGACTTATGTCCACATCCACCTTGGGGACTAAACGGAGCTCAACTGGGAATTTATTGGGTCATTCGCATCTAGAACGTATGGAGAGGAAAAAACACTTTCACCCGCCCCCTTTCATGGAGACGGTCTCTTTCTATTAAATGCATCTTCCCAAAGCTTATCGTGGTGGGTGATTATACTCTTTCTGGCTCTATTTCAGAAAATTTTAAAATCGGAACGTTTTCTAACAAATTTAAAGGGAGAGCACAAGTATAATTTTGCAATCAACTCCCTCGTTAAAGACAAAAAAAACGGCTTGCAATCAGTCGGCGCAATTAGGCATAAAGAAACTAATGATTGGCAGCCGGTAAGTCAAATGGAAACAAACGAGACTTGCACCGTTGGGGGGGTTGGTCTTCTTCCCAACCAGTGAAAAAGAGTCTGTGCTCAAAGAATATTCTGACTTTTAAATCTATATGTTTAGATAATGCTCTAAATGTACATTTTTACAAAAATGCTATGCAGATCAGGGAAGCAGAAAGGAAGTTATGTGTTCTGTGAAATGATACCAGGAGGGCAGAGAGATCCACTGGCTGTCTGATTGGCTCGTCCGGGTGTAATGGGCAGTGCAGTGGTCCGTGATGTTCTCGCGGTCACGGTCCGTGGGAGGCTATGTGGTCACCCCCCCCCCCCCCCCCTCCCACACACACACACACACACACACACATACACATACCCTCATACCCACGCACACTCAGACCCTGCATCACCGCTCTCAAAACAGTACATTAGCATCTGGCTAGCATTGGTTATCCCCCCCACAAGTTTTTATGTTCTGGCTCTTTCGAGGTTTGGCTGCCTCTCATTCCTTATCTCTCTCTTTCTCCATCCCACGCTCTCTCTCTTTGTCTCTCTCTCTCTTTCTTTGTCTCTCTCTTTGTCTCTCTATCCAAGCCTTCCTTTGATGTTCCCTCGCTTCTTCCACTGCACGCTCTGCTGAGGTGTGAAGGCATGTTGCACACCTCCCCAAACCACAGACATACTGTTTGTATGGAATAAGCAGACAGATTTTCTGGAACCATTCTGCTTCGATGCCCGGCAGGCATTGAAACATGGGAATCATCCACACCCACACATAATACTGCTAAATGTCTTACACATTTGCAGACACAAACCTCAATTCTGTTCTCCACCTTGCCTTAGAATGTGACAGTCCTGTCAGTGTCGTAATGTTACTTTGTGCCTATCTGCACTGAACTACACCTGTCATTCTTCCCCCCACATCGACGCACTCTCTCTGCCTGCCAGACACACAAGGCCAAATCAGACTACTGTGACTAAAATCTGTATGAGGGAGTCTCTGTGACAATGTGTGTTTGACAGTTGCTCCTGTTCTGTTCAAGGGACATTGGAGTTTCTGCAATAGTTCTCCAGCAAAGCCAGGTCTGCAAGTAGTTTGTCTGCTTCTGAGCATCTGAAATAGAGTCACGTCCTCTAACTTTTGAACTGCCTTGTTTACTGTAACTAGGTCATCTGTGTGAGACCTTAACAGGCTTGGGAATTCAAGTATTTTGTAAAACATCACACATTGATGCATGGCGTGTGGTAGAAATCTGTTGGAAGACAGGGGGTTTCAACTTCAAAATCAATATTTAAGTTAACAGTCACATGTTACAAGTACCGAGGAGCCCATTAACCCTCTAATAAATAATTAAAGCGTGTCATAGCGATTTGTAACATGTGAGCTCTAATGCTCAGCAAATATATGTAATCATACTACTGAATGATTCACCTAGCAACTGAGTAGAACCTAAGCGAAAAATTACAACTGACGTTGAAAAGTAGGATACGTCCGCCCTCTACAATTACTTCACGTGAGTGGGTAGGATAGGTGTGTTGGGAGTGTGTGTGAGTGTGTTTTTGATTGGTGCTCCCCTGACCAGTTTCGTATTACCCTGAAAGCCTGGACTTGTCAATATCTCTGGACTGGCTGGAGGAAGTCATCGATCCTCAACAGCGAGAGGAAAGGAGAGAGAAAAAAGAGAGGGAGGAAGGGAGTGAGATGGACAGCGAGGTAGCGAGAGATATAGAGACGGGGAGAGGGGAGTAAATGAAAGTGAGTGAGAGAGATGATAAAAGAGAAAACGAGACAAAGAGATAAGAGCGGAGAAAAAAGTGTGGATTACAGTTGTATCAATCAAGTGGGATTGTTGCTCCATTTCCCTGAGTTTCCCTGTCCTGCGAGTGATAAGGGAGGATGCTCTCTCCAACGAACGTCAACACCATTTCCTATAATTCCACATGCCAACAGCCAATCGAGGGACGTCAGCTGCTGAGCGTGGGCTTTAAACAGCGATTACCTGAAATGTCCTTGGGTCTGCTACCAAATGACCATACATGGTATAATGTCACCATGGCAGAGAAGTAAACAACTTTTGTGCCTGGGGGTAACACAAACACAAAAATAGTTCAAGGAATCAGTCATGTTAGAAATAACGCCTTGTTTGATGAGAGAGTAAGAACTTCCTAATTGTTTTGTTACAACCAACAGATGGGACACAGGGTTTAAACTTCCTGGAAAATTGCCTTGGTGTGTGTGTATGTAAAAGTGTGGATTTTTGAACAAAGAGTTCTCATTTAAATGGGCAGGAGGGTAGAGGCTATCTGATAATAACAACAATATGAAACACCCACAAACACAGATATAGTTGTACTGGAAGCATTCCCTTGAGGATTCCTATCTTTACTACTCTTCAAATTGTCTTAGTGAATAGATACACACCTAATATGCATCGAGCAGCTTGGAATTGGCTAAGAAACACCAGTGTGGAGGAAGTATTGTGTGTGTGTGTGTGTGTGTGAGAGTGAGCGTGTATGATGTTTGAACTCCTGTGCCCACCTCCCAGATCAAACTAAAAGCACCCCTGGCTAGGCTTCAGACAGCTCTTTGAACAGATTGTGTGAGTCAGCTGTAAAAAGAGTCCATAAAAACATACGTACACACACACACACACACACACACACACACACACACACACACACACACACACACACACATACATACATGCGATATAGCACAGACACAGCTCCCTTCATCCACACAGACAAACTGTCTTAAGGCAAGGAGTCTTGTCTATGAAATCAATATAGTTATAGTTATAGTTATAGTTTGTCCAATATTGTGGTTAGTGTTGACGTTGCTTTCAATAACAGCTCAGTTATTCAAAAAAGCTAATTCAAGAGCTTTAACATATACAATGCCAAATGCTTAGGTCAGATGAATAGCAATTTATGTTGGTCTACTAGTACAAATACAGTTTCCCACTCTGTTTTCACACGTTGAGGTGGGTTCCACTGTCGCTACACTAACGCCACAAATGAAATCCAAAGGTGTTCATCATTCCCGCTTGTCCGCCAGGTAGAAGTCTTGTGGCAAGATAAAAGATGGTGATAAAACAAATGAAGATCCACCATCCTCAATCCCCTGACTTGACTGTACTCTAATTATGCAGATGGACCGCCCCTGTATCCCAACCATCCAAGATGGATTGTTATCTTGAGGGTGTAGGCCGCAAGTCAAGCTCCGTCACCTAGACGAATCGGTGGTACTTTATCAACCCACAACCCTTAACTCCACTTGTCTGATATTCAAACGAGCGTTTGAGAAGCAACTGTAGCTTGCTATTCCCTCTCCACTTGCACATCCTTTGCGCTGCCTGTTATTGCGCAGGGATAGGGGGATCGTGTGTTTTGTAAGCGGGGCTCAAGGCGTAGTAGTGCAGCCGAGCCGGGCAAAGGGCCGGGCTGCAGCAGGGCGTTCGTTCCATTGCCCCCTGGGTAACGCGGTTCAGAGGCAGCATACGCTGCCCTAAACTGCCTCCACAGCCTCAGGTCAGCAACAGAAAGGCAGGCTATGCATGACCTAGCATTCTGAATGGGGCTGATGGGAAGAGCATTACGTGGGGAATTGCCTTCTTTGAAAACGTACGCACAAAAACACAAACACACACGGCCACAAAAATATGTGCAAGCATGCAGGCTTTTTCACTAGCATAGAGGACGTAAATTCTAGCTGCCCGTTGTTCAAAGTGGAGAACTCCAAACACTAATATTGTCATAGGAAAGCCAAATTGTGTTCTTTTGTTTGGGTGAAGGCTTAGATGAAAAGCAGAATTTGGCTTTCCAACTCTGCTAGTTCTAGGAGAGCCAGCCCAGTGTTACCGCAGAGGATGGGGGGCCTGTTAGTACAGTGCTGCCTGTGTGTGCTACCCGCAAAAGAGCAGAGCTGCTGGCTTGAGTAGACTGGCATGATCACCATACACACATACGCACTCACAGTAAAACATGTTCAGAGAGAATGTTGTGTTCCCATGCTGGGAGTAAACTATGCATATGAAGTCTCTGCAGTATGCTTTTTGAAATGGAAATTGTGTTTTTATAGGATAGAAAATAAGTAAGCACTGTATCAACTCTTTTATTGTGTAGATGGTTATCCTCGGGGTACAAAATAGTACCGTTCTTGTACTTGAACTTGCCATTTTGATGATATAAAACTGTGATTTTTATTACTGAATAATAATAACTGCTGTAGCGCCATCATTACAACACCCACATGAAGCTAACAATGGTTCTAATGATACACCTTGGGGCATATTCAAACACACTCACAAACATGCACACGGGCGCACACACAAATGCCCACCCTATCAATGAGCCCTCCCTACTGTGTCATGCTGCGTCCTTCCTGTTCCACCCCTCCGTAACACCAGGGCCCTCCTCTCGCCCTCCCCTCGCTCTCCCACGGTCAACAACAGCAGGTGAGAGTGCGCATGCAACACCTGGAGGCAAGAGGAAACACATGCACACCACCCTGCAAGTGGCCCTGCTAACTCCCAGGTAAAGAACAGCACTTGTATCATCCAGGACGACCGACCAGATGGACACCTGCGTAAGCGTGAGAGCCACTGACAAAGTAGAACCCGGGTACGTTGAACTCTTTCAAACACCTGGTACGATAACAATCTCATTTCCTGTCTGGGAGGGAGCGAGAAGTATAAAGGAGAGGTCACCCACTCTGCAGAATAGGCGCCCATTTTTTTTATGTACCCGTCATCCGCCAGAGTCTCCCTCCCTGCCCTCCGACTCCTAATGCTGACAAATGGGGCGCGTGTGGTAGCACCTCGCTAAACAGGGGTGAGACGTCAGCTATTAATCCATCTGTTATATTCCCCTGGTGCTACCCTGTTCTCTACAGAGGTCACATCCTCTCTGGCTGTACTGGAATGCCCCCCACCCCCCACCCCCCCACTCCTTTCTCTCTCTCTTTCCCTCTCTCTTCAACGCTCACTCTGTAGCCCTCACCTCTGTCACCCCTCTCCACCTGCACAATCCCTTTCTCAAAGACTACTTTGCCCGTTTTTCGCCCTCTCTCACGCTCGCACCGCACTCATCACTCCGGTCCCACACAATGGACAGCTCCGAATTCAGACTCTGCAGAGACGCTGCATTACACCCATGGAATTGCATTATGTGTCCATGATTGTGATGCAAGATCACAGATCCAGTCTCGCAGCAATCAAATGACACCAGAGACTTCAGCTAGTGGTCGGTATTGACCTGTTGTGCCTGAACTGATTTATGGAAAAACAACTTTAGGTCACAAGGGTAATTGTCTCAGGTGATTGGATGATAAATACGGAGTGGGCCGAACTCTCTGAGCCTATTGGACAATAGTGTCTGATGAGGGGTCCAGTGAGATAGTGATTGACTGAAAGTCTAGGAGACAAAGACACTGTGATTAGGGTCGGGGGGGGAGGGGGTTGAGGAGTGATTACAGTACACAGCATACAAGGGACATGCTGTTTGTAACAAATGGTACTAACAGGAGGGAGGCTCCATGTCTGTGTACGTGCGTATTAAACGTGCTTATGTGTTTACAGACTGGGTGTCTGTGCATGTATTTGTGTGTGTGGGTGTGACAGGGGAGGGTAAATGAGAACCATACACCAGTCAACACACTGCCAAGAGGATGGAGGAATTCATTAGGGAGTGCTAAAGGGGGGATGCCGAAAGGACAATGTAATCAATAGCAAACCAACCTCACACACTCCTGATGGCTTCTTACACAGAATTTAAGAAACAATGTGCAACCTCAATATCTCCCAACTTTTTTTTCTATTTTCACCTTTAGCCTGTTCTGTGAAGGCCAGGGAAAGGTTTGTTGCTGACCTGGCCAACTTATTGTTCTGCTGTCTTGAACATCCAGGCTTACATGTAGGCGCACGCACACGTGACGTGCATTCTGTGAAGACAAGGTACACACAAGGTACACAGAAACACATGGGCTGCCCCAGGAAACCATGCACTTAAGCCCTGCTCATTCAACTACAAGGCTTAAGACAAAATGACTCTCAGTAAAGTGACTTCTTCGCCCTTTACGGATCATGATTCCTCCGAAACAGAATATAGCCTGGCTTTTCCCGCTCTTTTTTCGGAGATTAGAAATGACCTTGTAACATACACCATGAGAATGAATAAATGTTGGTTTGCATATTAGGATAGCTGTAGATTCTATTGCTATTCCCTTTGTGTGCATATAGGATTCTGGAATGGCCTCAATGTCTGTGGAATACAAATTAGCCCACACAAACATGTAGATGCACACACACATACCCATGTACACACATGCACACTTCCTTGGACGATTTAATTGACATGCAACAAATCCACCATTCGCTTCCAGCATGCATCTCAAAGAACCCGGGGGAAATGTACAGTGAATCCATAAAGTATTAAACAGCAATTCCCTTTTTTCAACATTTTGTCAAATCAGTGGAAACGATGCACCTGAGCTCAATTTTTGAGTGTCATGGTGAAGGTTGAGAATACTTATGTACGAGCGATTTTTGAATTTGGGGGAAACAAACTCACTTTTGTCACTGTCATTATGGGTTATTGTGATACATTATGAGTATTCTTTTATCAAATCCATTTTGAATTATGGCTATTACATAACATGACAACATGTGGAAAAAGTGAACAGCTGTGAATACTGTCTGGTTGCACTTCTACCAAGCACTCTCTGCTAACTGTGAGTTTGTCCTGCGTCATGTGACTCGTTCTTATCAAATAGAAATTTGATGTCTGTGTCCTTGGGCAACACTAGAATCACGTTTGGGAAGCACACGTGAAGGGAGTCTGGAGAGATTTGCTGCACGCGAGCCGTGCTGGTTTATTATGGATGGGAGCCAGTCACCTGGGAATTGAACTTCTCCTGAGAGGGGTTGTTTTCAATGCCACATTTTTGTTGATCAACTTTGAACATAACAAGCGAAGGCTCAACAATCAAATCAGTGTTGCAATATACTCAAACCAGACTGCTATTGTAATTTGATAGGACAAGCAGTCTTGAATCAAACACTTAAAGTTTAACGTCCAGTTACCCAGACATGGCTTGAAACTCATCCTGAAGAGAAGAGTCCAATGAAGATCTCAAATGAAAATGTTTCCAGTTTAAAACTAGGATTAATAACCCTGGCAAGGGCGTGGGTAGGCTATGGTTTCAGTGTTGGCTGAGAAGTGAACCTTTTCTGAGAAGATTGTGACTATTTGTATCACAAAAAAGTGTCACTCATTCAGTTTAGAAATAGCCTCTTGTGTTTACAGTACTCTAAAGTTACCAGTTTAACTCTTTAACAGGTTTCTGAGTTTCCTATTTATAAAAGAATCTATGCTTGAATAAATATGGTTATTGGTTGAGCTTCCTAAAACAAAACAGCCATGCTAATGACTCCAAATGAACTGACATAATTAGAACCTCACCTGAAGCCCTGATGCTGTTTCCTCAGCCAGCTCTACATCTGTAGTGGTTTGATGCTTTCTTTCCTGCACACAAAGTGGATGGATACTTGAATTTGTAGCAAGTTTAAGTTTACTGAAGCTAGGTTTTTCTGTTACAATATCCTGGGTAATATTTCCTGTCTGAATGATCCCAGGAGCTATGTTGTCGGGGGTAATAAGCCCCTGGTAGGGTCTCCCATGGCAAACTGGTCCTAGGTGACTAGCCAGACTAAGTGCGGTTCACCAAAAACCCCTTGATGACCAAACTAAAGAGAATCGCTACGTCGCCCGGAGTGGCGTTACCGGGGCCCCACCCTGGAGCCAGGCCTGGGGTGGGTGCTAGCAGGCGAGCGCCTGGTGGCCGGGTCTTTGCCCATGGGACCCGGCCGGGTATAGCCCGAAAAGGCAACGTGGGATCACCTTCCTGCAGGCCCACCACCCACAGGAAGAACCGTAGGGGGCCGGTGCAGTGTGTTTTGGGCGGCGGTCAGGGGCAGGTGCCTAGACGACCAAGGCCATGCACACGGTCTCTAGCGCTGGGGACATGGAATGTCACCTCGCTGGCAGGAAAGGAGCCCGAGCTTGTGCGGGAGGTAGAGCGTTACCGCCTAGATATAGTCGGCCTCACCTCCACGCACAGCCTGGGTTCTGGGTCCATTATCCTCGAGAGAGGTTGGACTCTACATTTCTCTGGCTGGCGTGGGCTTGCTCATAGCCCCGTGGCTCAGCCGCCACGTGTTGGGGTTTACCCCAGGAGGGGAGGGTCGTGTCCCTGCGCCTTCAAGCCGGGGACAGGTCTCTCACTGTTGTATAGGCCTATGGGCCGAACAGCAGTGCAGAGTACCCTGCCTTCTTGGGGTCCCTGGGAGGGGTACTGGAAAGTGCACCGACCGGGGACTCCATTGTTCTGCTGGGGGACTTCAACGCCCATGTGGGTAACGACAGTGACACCTGGAGAGGTGTAATTGGGAGGAACGGTCCCCCCGATCTGAACCCGAGCGGTGTTTTGTTGTTGGACTTCTGTGCTAGTTACAGTTTGTCCATAACGAACACCATGTTCGAGCACAAGGGTGTCCATCAGTGCACGTGGCACCAGGGCACCCAAGGCCGAAGGTCGATGATCGACTTTGTTGTCGTGTCCTCTGACCTCCGGCCACGTGTCTCGGACACTCGGGTAAAGAGAGGGGCGGAGCTGTCAACTGACCACCACCTGGTCGTGAGCTGGATTTGCTGGTGGAGGAGCAAGTCGGACAGACCTGGCAGGCCCAAGCGTATTGTGAGGGTCTGTTGGGAACGTCTGGCGGAGCCTTCTGTCAGTGAGGTCTTCAACTCGCACCTCCGGGAGAGTTTCTCACAGATTCCGGGGGGGACTGGGGACATTGAGTCTGAGTGGACTATGTTCTCAGCCTCCATTGTCGATGCGGTGGCCCGGAGCTGCGGTCGTAAGGTCTCTGGTGCCAGTCGCAGCGGCAATTCCCGAACCCGGTGGTGGACACCGGAATTAAGGGATGCTGTCAAACTAAAGAAGGAGTCCTATCGAGCCTGGTTGGCTTGTGGGACTCCTGAGACAGTTGACAGGTATCGGCAGGCCAAGCGTGCCGCGGCTCGGATTGTCGCGGAGGCGAAAACTCGGGTCTGGGAGGCCATGGAGAAGGACTACTGGTCGGCGTCTAGGAAATTCTGGCAAACTGTTCGCCGACTCAGGGGGGGAAGCGGTTTCTTCACAACACCGTGTACGGTGCGGCGGGGAGCTGCTGATCTCAACTGGGGACAATGTTGGACAGTGGAAGGAATACTTTGAGGATCTCCTCAATCCTGCTGTCATGTCTTCCGAGGAAGAAGCAGAGGCTGAGGACCCGGAGGTGGACTCGTCGATCACCCAGGCGGAGGTCACCGAGGTGGTCGGTGGTCTACTCGGTGGCAAAGCCCCCGGGGTAGATGAGATCCGCCCCGAGTATCTTAAGTCTCTGGATGTCGTGGGGCTGTCGTTGCTGACACGTCTCTTCAACATTGCGTGGCGCCTTGGGACGGTGCCGCTGGACTGGCAGAGCGGGGTGGTGGTACCCCTTTATAAGAAGGGGGACCGGAGGGTGTGTTCCAACTACAGGGGGATCAGACTCTTCAGCCTCCCTGGTATGGTCTATGCCAGGGTACTGGTGAGGAGAATCCGTCCGATAGCCGAACCTCGGATTCAGGAAGAGCAGGGTGGGTTTCGTCCTGGCCGCAGAACACTGGACCAGCTCTACACACTTCATCGGGTGCTTGAGGGTTCATGGGCGTTTGCCCAACCGGTTCACAAGTGTTTTGTGGACCTGGAGAATGCGTTCGACCGTGTCCCTCGGGGTGCCCTGTGGGGGGTTTGCCTGGAGTACGGGGTCTGGGGCCCTTTGCTCAGGGCCGTCCGGTCTCTGTATGACCGGAGAAGGAGCTGTGTTCGCATCGCCGGTAGTAAGTCGGACCTGTTCTCGGTGCATGTTGGACTCCACCAGGGCTGCCCTTTGTCACCGGTTCTGTTCATTGTTTTCATGGACAGAATTTCTAGGCACAGCCAGGGGCCGGAGGGTGTCTGGTTGATTTAGAATCAAATTTAAAGTCCTACTCCTCACATATAAGTCCATAAATGGCATGGCCCCTCACTACCTCAAAGATGTTGTAGTACCATATCATCCAGCCAGAGCATTTCGCTCCGAAAGCGCTGGACTTTTGGTGGTTCCTCGAGTCTCCAAAAGCACAGTAGGGGGTAGAGCATTTAGCTACCAAGCTCCTGTGTTAATGGAATCAGCTCCCCCCTGTTCATGTTAAAGAGGCCGACTCAGCCTCTTTATTTAAGACCAGGCTTTAAACATTTCTCTTCGAAATATGGCTTATGGGCAGGGCTTTAGTTGATATCGTAGTTCGCTATGGTATGTTCGTCGCTGTACACAAGTTTCGATCCCTCCGAGGTGGGCTCTGTCCTGGATGCTGCCATGGCGATGACTCCACCCTAAATGCCTCGCCCCGCCTAGCGACTTGATCTGTGGACCCGGGGGCTCCTCAACTGTCGGAGGTGATTCGTACAACAGACGAACTGCTTTCTTCAGACCCACTTCGCTGAATACCCGAACTCTCCTCGCACCTGATGATCTAGATGAACCCTTCCTTTCGCCTGAGGGGTTCTTTCTTTACAGTCCATCGCAATATGGATGCACACCAGTCCTGGAACAACTACAGCCTGTCCGTCCGTGGGAGCAGGATCTCTCCTTCACTGTGGTTCTCCCAGAGGTTTCTACTTTTTCCCACAGGTTTTTTTGTAGTTTTTCCTTGCCGAGAAGGAGGGTCTAAGGACAGGGGATGTTCCGGGACAGTCATCCAGTTGCTAAAATCATATGTACTTTTTTATAATGTGGTTTTCTGTTTATTGACCAATGATGGAATCCTTGTCGCCCTTCGAGGCAACTGTTGTTGTGATTTTGGGCGTTACAAAAATAAATTGAATTGAATTGAATTGAATTGGTTCGGGGGGCACAGGATTTCATCTCTGCTATTCGCAGATGATGTTGTCCTGATGGCTCCATCGGACCGGGACCTACAGTATGCACTAGAGCAGCCAAGTGTGAAGCGGCCGGGATGGGAATCAGCACCTCTAAATCTGAGGCCATAGTTCTCGACCGGAAGAAGGTGGCTTGCTCCCTCCGGGTGGGTGGGGAGCCCTTGCTTCAAGTGGAGGAGTTCAAGTATCTCGGGGTCTTGTTCACGAGTGAGGGAAGGACGGAACGTGAGATTGACAGGCGGATCGGTGCAGTGGCCACAGTGATGCGCTCTCTGTACCGGTCTGTCGTGGTGAAGAAGGAGCTGAGCCGGAAGGCGAAGCTCTCAATTTACCGGTCAATCTACGTTCCTACCCTCACCTATGGTCATGAACTTTGGGTAATGACCGAAAGGACGTGATCGCGGATACAAGCGGTCGAAATGAGTTTTCTCCGCAGGGTGGCTGGGCGCTCCCTTAGAGATAAGGTGAGGAGCTCGGTCACACGGGAGGAGCTCGGAGTAGAGCCGCTGCTCCTCCACGTTGAGAGGAGCCAGCTGAGGTGGCTCGGGCATCTGTTTCGGATGCCTCCTGGACGCCTCCCTCGGGAGGTGTTCCGGGCATGTCCTACCGGGAGGCGGCGCCGGGGAAGACCCAGGACACGCTGGAGGGACTATGTCTCTCGGCTGGCCTGGGAACGCCTCGGGATCCCCCCGGAGGAGCTGGAGGTGGTGTGCGTGGAGAAGGAAGTCTGGGCCTCCCTGCTCAGACTGCTGCCCCCGCGACCCGGCCCCGGATAAGCGGAAGAAAATGGATGGATGGATGAATATTTCCTGTCACCAGTTAATACTGTTTCCCACAATATTTCCTGTCACCAATTAATACTATTTTCCATAATAGAATCTGCATTTGAAAGCCTGGTCACTACCACTGCTAGTTTGTATGTGTGGTTAGTTATTTTGCCTGACTCACACTCTATGCCTGACTCACACTCTGCTTCATGACAAAGCTTTGCATGTCCCCTTTCTTCTTATTGGGTGGCATAGCTGATCTACAAAGCACAAAAAGGGCCAAACATGCACGTACTGAAGGGCAAAGAGAATATTTAAATGTTTTACACTGGCCTTTTATGAGCTATGTATTGCCAGACAGCCCTTGTAATTTATTGTCGTCTGCACACTCACTTGCTTGTCAGTGGAACCACAAGAGGTAGCTTGTGCTTACTTTGACACTCGCCCACGAGTGTAGCGCTTTTCAGCCAATCAAATTATGGCGTTTCTTATACTGTCATCCCAGTCGTCAGAATCAATGCAAAAGGAAGCACAATGGAGTTCGCAAAAATATTGGTGGGAACAATTTTGTTGTCTTAAAATATTGGTGGGGACTAGTGCCTAGTGCCCCCCAAAAAATTATATTCCCATTAATCTGTGTCTGGAAAACTGTGCCTTCCAAATGTATATTTATTTTTACAGCACAGTTGTTTTTCTGCAGATGATTTTATCCAAATCCATATGTGAAGAGGCGGCAGAGGGATTTGAAACTGAGATATACCCTCCCTATCTAAATAGATATTGTCAGCTACATGTCAGCCACAGTTAACACTGTTAGCAAGTGAGGGGAGATTTGGAGAAAACGTTGGAATCAATCCAACAATATTCCTTCAATTTGATTCTTCATGGGTAGCAATCCACCTGTGTCACAACAACTCAAACGGTTTAAAAACATTTTGGGGAGGTATGTAACCATATATAAAGCCAACTATTAATTTGAGCTACTTGGCATATCTCTAACAAATTGACACCACTAAGCAACTTCAACTAACAACTGATAAACAACTTAAATCTGTGCTTGCTACCTGACCTAAAATGGCCACACCCGCCCACCTCAATCCAACATTCTCGTTCCTCCTCCAGCTCCTACAAGAAAGCCAAGCCCCTTCATTACAGCTACCATGCAAGCACACCAAAGGGGCGTATCAGGCATGTTATTTGTCTATTTTTATCCCAGAGAGCATGGTTTTGTGTTGAGGGAGAAGCTGAGGCTCATGGGTAACAAAGTGATGAAAGGCTTCTCAGGCTGCTGTGGGAGGTTTGGAGTGACACGTAAACAGGGCAGAGGATCATAAGTACACCCTGGTCATAGAATGAGTGGTTGCGGTTATCTATTACATTGCAGTGACCTAAGGTAGCAAGCTGGCATGTTGGCTAAAACTTGCTAGAGCCGCAGCATAGGCTCAAAGGAAGTTAGTTTCAGCAAAGTTAGTTTTCAGCAGAGTGTTTGATGTTCTGTGTTCTGTTGACAAAACAAAGGTAATGGGATCTGACAGACCATGTTGACAGCCATAGCCCAGTCTTATTAAAATACATCATGTCCCATTTTAAGAGGGTCACGCCTGTGGTATGAAGAATGTCATCAATGCTGCAGGGATCACGTGAATGGTTGCTTTAATATGGCTGTATGTGTCCTTGTGGTGCTCTATCTCACATGATTACGCCCCTCCTCCCCCCCTAACCCTGACTGATGAGCTGTTCCTCATCACATAGCAGGCACTTCCTCATCTGTCACCCGTCGCCAAGGCGCCCCCATCATCAGCCACTGACAGGCCTGCGTAAGTGACGGGTGATTAGTATCGGCCTCCTTCATTGGCCCTGGCTCGGAGGAGTTGGGATGGGGGAGTAGGTCTTGTCTCGTTAGCGCCAAAGGGGCAGTGCAAATAAGATCTGACTGACGTGCCAAGACATTACTTACAGAAGCTGACATGAGGAGCTTAGCTTTATAAATACTGCTCCTACAGGCATTTGCATAGGGGCTTGCGTAGGATTGAAACATGAGATTTAAACATAGAAGTCACCCTTTCAAAAATGAAAATTCCTCACCAATGGTTCTATCGTGTGAGTGCGATGGTGACAAGTCATCTATTCTTCTCATCAACTCTCCTCTTGCCATTTCTATGTTAACCATCACAAATATTTATCTAAACTCATCAAAGGGGACCCAATCCTAAAACTGTTGTCTTCCTTAAAAACCCAATGCCATCATCTTATTCAAGAGCATAAAAGCAACGTAATCAGAACCCACTAAGAGACAGGAACGACTAGCGTGAAGGAGAGATTCACACCTTGTGGCATTTCTCCATGGCGTAATTAACGAGCAAAGGGACATTTCTGGGCTCTTCTCTCTCCATCAACCTCAGCCTTTGTCCCTCTCCCAATGTACCTCGGGCCTGATAAGTTGAAGTGAAGAGGGCGAGCTGTGGGTCTCAAAGCCCTCTCTCTTTTTCCCGAGCTCAGCTTATCATTCCACTCAACCAAGTCCCCTTTTGTTTATCGTAAGTTCCGGTAATGGGATGGAGTAATTTCTCATTTGTAATAATATCAAAAAGCAATTACGACGCCATGAATAAAAGCCAGAGAACAATGGCGACCATCAATCATGGGAGGATAGGAAGCACAGACTTTCCCTGACTTCAGCAACCTTCCCCCCATTTCTTAGTTCTTTCATGTTTGGGTTTCTAACTCTGTAGCGCTAATTTGCTTGTGTTGGACGACAAATGTGGCGTAAGAAATGATATCAATTGTGGTAGAAAAGCTCAGTTTGGGCAAACGTACGCACAAAAGCTTGAATTTACTACATTATAGTCACTATTGCGTTACCCACGTGAGTTAAATAGTTTTTAGCTCTTTTTAACTAGGTGGGTCTTGGACTGTATCCTGCCAGATGGAAAGTGTCCATATTTGGTATCCATGACTCCATCTCTATGTGCAGAAAACAGGTTATATGTTGAACTCACAAATTGCTCTTTCAAACAACTTCATCCTCAACAATGCCTGTCCTGGAGTCCTATGTAATGCACATGGCAAATGTCACCTTCATATTATGCACAGTTCTCAAGATAATTAGGCCACAGACACACAGGTTTTCCAGCTTTTATATTTAGAAGATGTTCACGGAGGTTTCATGCTCATGTAGCACACCTTTCACATATCTACCCTTTATCTCTCTCTGTGCAACCCTGTGATTAGGTTTACAGTAGTTATATCCACCATGGCAAACTACAAGTTATTTGGGGATTAATTCAGTCAGTATTCCAGTTTCATGTCACTCATCTCTAAACGTAAATGTGTGGGTGTGCGGCAGAGGGGGAAATTGTAATCTTCCCACTGTAGAACTAAAGAAAATGGGAGGTGTTGGACACCTCACACCACACACAAGGTGTCCAACAAGGAAGCAGGAGACAGATAGGAGAGGAGACAATCTAATAACAGGATATTGGTAGCTTTGCATGTTTAGTTCATGAGAAACTGGAGAATTATATGTCTTCCTCTGGCAGAAAACGTATCTTTCTATTATTGAACTTAACACAACACAAGGTTGTTATCCAAAAGCACCATTGGCTTTCACAAATGGTTCGTCCACGTCTCACGAATAGCACAAGATGACAGTGATGTCTGAAAGAGATTACTGGTCTGGAAAGAGAAAGATGTCTTCAGCATGACGTCTGTGGAACAGCATCATTTAAATTAGTGAAAGACACTTTCTCTATATTTACTTCAAGGTAAAACCAGGACTGAGTCAATGGTGAGGTGGCCATGGACATTTTGGCTGTTGGGCTTCACGTTCTACTATAAGATGTCATACATAAGCATTACATACAAGCAATACAAATCTGTGTTTTATAGTTCCCCTTTACTGCCTTTTTACTTTAAAACAGAACTCTGTAGTGATGTTGCTGGTATGCCTATGGCTTTGTGTGTGCATGTGTGCTGATATATGCGTGTGTGTTTGTCACAGTCTAGAGTGTACTCCGTTTCAGAGGATTTTAAATGTTGTTCAGTAATAGATGTAGACACAGAAGCTTTACGTCAATTCGCTGGCCATCAGGCAGAACAGGGATTCGTATCCCAACAGTCTTACAGACTATTCTTCCGGATCCAATCCAAAGTGTTACGGTTATTGGAGTTTCAAATTGATAAACGTTGTTCTTGCAACAACTGTTTTAATAGATAGCATTGACTATTATGTGGTTTGACCTCCATATTTTTTTGGAAGGTGCGTGTCTAAACATCCAAATCGGGACATGATTCTAAGAAACACTTGCTTGATAATAGTACTGAGGATAACTGTGGCAATATCACCTACAACTTTGATTAAAAGAAAAAAACTGCCCTAAATGCTATTGTTATTCAAATTGGAATGCCCTTTTTGGTTGTGCTGCTAGGTGAGCCCTGCTGTCTTATATCCATGTCTACCTGTCTGTCCACCATCCGCACAGTTTCAGCTCCAGGCCATACTGACATTTTACTGCCCCTCCCCTCCTCAATCCGAATCCTCTCCAGGTCATCTCTCCAGCAGCAGGAGTAGCGATACCATTAACCTTTGTCGCGTGAACTCATCAAGGGTGGAAGGCTAGGTCCCCAAGGGGATATTTGGGTCTATTATTAAGGCGTGTGTTTGTATGTGTGTGTGTATGTATGTCCATTTCACTATGTGTGTGTAAGAGGACATGTGTGTGTGCTTGTGTGTCATAATGTGTATATGTGTCTGAGTTTACTACTTCAGTGTGGAGGTGACCCTCCGAAGGCTGTCTCCTTAGTATTCCTGCCAGGTAGGCATGCAGGGACAACGATGGGAGGGAGGGAGGGAGGGAGGGAGGGAGGGAGGGAAGGAGGGAGGGAGGGAAGGAAGGAAAGAAGGAAAGAAGGAAGCAGGCAGGTAGGCAGGCAGGCAGGCAGGCAGGCAGAAAAATGGGAGGAGAGAAGGAAGGCAGGCAGGCAGGTAGGCAGGCAGAGCAGCAGGAGACTAGCCGAGCCCTGAGCCACTGGGGAACGCACAAGAGACACACTCAAAGGAGAGGTCATGGAAAATGTCATATGTCAGCGTTAAAACATGATGCCATTAGTTTGCTTTGGAAGGTTGTAACCGCTCTCTTCCCCAGACCAACACGTCTAGAGAGTTCTAGAAGGGTCTGTATGTCCTAAAGTAGCTTGTAATGGCATTCAGCATTGTGTTGAAAGTAGCTTACACATTTTCTAGAAGGACTGTTTATGCTTGTCTGCAGTTCAAACAGTGCATGGGGCGAAGTCTATAAAGTTTGAGAAGAGTGCTGTCTCACTTGTGTCAGTTGATCTCTCTCTACATCTCCCTTTCTCTTTCATTTGTCTTCAGCAGGCAAATACAGAAGGATTACTCAGCCTATAGATTCAACAAAGACCAGCTGGATGGCTGAGTAAGAGATTGTAATGTGTGTGTATATATGTGTGTATGTCTTTCTGCATATGTGTATGGAAGAATAAAGCCTTAGATAACATATACCAAAGCCAAAAATCTCTCAAAGACTTAGTTATCAACTTTGCCGCCTTGAGCCGAGAAATACGAAGTTGTCATATTTTCCCCTTTGAAGAGACTGTGTCATCTGACAAGTTTGGTGTTGCACAACTCTTAGAGGGCCTGACTATGACATCTTGACGTCAAAAACTCAATGTTTTCACTGAAAGTGTTTTAAAACTGGCAGCATGCAAGATCAGTCAGTAAAGTTAAAATAGATACATTCCATGCTCAAGTGTGTTTGCGGTGTGTAACTGCAGGTGTGATGGAGAATGGCCGTAGTGACAGAGCAATTGAGAGTGGTCAGAAGACGCACACTCAGCATGTAAGAGTCAGATGGAGCTAGACA
Organism: Plecoglossus altivelis; assembly: GCA_036571765.1. Lineage (NCBI taxonomy): Eukaryota > Metazoa > Chordata > Actinopteri > Osmeriformes > Plecoglossidae > Plecoglossus > Plecoglossus altivelis. The sequence continues at coordinate 1,254,337 of BROE01000023.1, forward strand.
AGTCCAAAGGTGTTAAAAGCTTGGATAAGATGACACTGAATATTTTATTGCTGAACTGAACTCGCTCTCTTCCTGAAGTCTGTTAGACGACAGAAGATCAAGGGGAGGCAGGATAGATGAAGCAGAGGGGAAGGTCATCTACCTTTCTTTTTGCTTAGTCCACTGGGTTAGTAAACTAAAGCACTCACTCTCAATGCAACAACAAGACTAGGGAGTCCATCTTAATGCCGCGACAAAACATCTTTCTTTCGCTCAAATGGGCAGAATGGGACATACCTGCCATATAGAGGGTTGCGAAGAATAAAGGAGTGCGGTGTCAAGATTTTGGCGGGAAAAAACAGGGCAGCAGAAAATGGGGATGTAGTCATGTTGCAGACCCTGACAGGGCTGGTTTTGAAAGTTTAGCACTGACTTCATGAGTTGAGCTAGACAAACTTTCATGGATTCATGGGCATGCAGTCAAATACTGAAGAGAAACCCACTTCTGAGATTTGGAAAATGTTGTTGGTGTTTGTTGTGAGTACGGCGGAGTGTGGGGCTGTCTGCGGCAGGTGGCAGACGCGTTTGCGGATGTGTGTTTGTGTGTGCATGAGGATTTTCTACTCCTGCTACCGAAACTGTACTGCAATTGAGCAGTGCATAGCACAGCCGAATACCCTTCAGGACCATGTTAGAAAACACACTCGAATTCCTTGTGACTAACATTGTGAGTCTGGGATGTGGGCAATCAAAAAAAGAAAATACATTTGAATTGTTCTCCTCCTTCCTGTCCACAATTCAGTCTTGTATCTTCTTCATCTTCTATCTTGTTCACTCTCTCCATTCTCCCCTTCTTCATTTATTGACATTGTTCACAAACAGGGCATATACTCCTGAGCATGCGTGCACACACTCACACACAGACCACCCTACAATAACTAATAGCCTAATTTGGGCCCGTATTTCTTGTTTTTAATGCAATTTCCATGTTTGCAGCCAACTAATTACCAGTTTGGATGGGTTTCTTGCAGGCAAAAACCAATATTGTCATGCTATAAGAGTGATTGTTTGTGTCTTGGTGTGTTTTTGGGTGGTTGAAAATGTGTCCGGTCTGTTGGAAATCCCTCTGGTATATTTTGGGTTGCGAGGTCATGGTGGTCACTGTGGTGAACATCATTAAAGACAAACTCACATTAGGTTACGCTCTGCTCCAAGCCGTCGAGTCTGAGAACGAACCGACCCACCTTCGCGAGATTTCGTTTGCGAAAAGACTCGTGTGCTTTCATAGATTAGGCTAACATACTAGCCCATACATATTAGCTAAAGTGCCACAGGTTTGGTACACTATGGGGTTAGCGTGCAGCCCGGCAGTGAATGTAACAACGGCACTGCTTCATAGTCTTTGAAAAAAGCGATTGGATGTAATGCTAAGTGACATCTTTTTGGAAAGGCAATAGAGCAGCTGATGACAGGCAATCTGTACAGTCCTGTTCTCCTCTCAAAGGGAAACAACTGAAGGCCGCTGAGAAAGGAGGAGATAGGAAGAAAGGGTGGGGAGAGAGAGAAGGGGCTAAGTGGGAGAAGAGAAAAAGACCACAAAAGAGAAGGGAGATGAGAGGAAGACAGGCTGCAAGGGTGAAAAGAGAGGAGCCAGATATAGGGACCTTAGCCTTAAACCTGGCTGGATGCAGTAGACTAGGTCATACATAACTGGCGGTATTAAACATGTGACTCATTATATCAAGTGCCACTTGTTCTAACCCCATCTCTCTCGTGGTCTCTCTCTCTCACACACGCACACAGTCTACTTCATAAATGTATGAGACTGGGGCAGAGGCTGTGTTCAAAGCTTGAGTGATTTCTGAGAGCTGGTAACACATGCTGCATCTCAAACTCTGCTCACCTCTGCTCTCCCTCTCTCTTCTCCACTCCTAACCTACCCCCCCCTCCCCATTGGCCTGTCAAGTCCCCCATCATTTTCAGAGTGATGGAGATTTGAGGATGAGTGAAAAGACCCACCCCCACACACAAGCCATTTTCTTCCCCATCCCCCTGCCTCTCTCTCTCAGTCTCTCCTTCTCTCTTTCTGTCCTCATTTATCTTATCCTACCCCCCTCTCTTCTCCTCCCTACTCTCTCTCTCGTCTAACTCAATCTCGATCCCTGGTTCCCCCCTCCTCCTTTCTGGGAATGGCTTCCTGATAGACTCTCCTCTTTCACTTGATGCACTCCTCCCTTGATCGCCTAGCAGCGTCTCCTCATTCTGCCCCCCCACCCCCCACCCGTTGCTCTCGGCCTCCTCCCACTCTGTCCACCTCTTCCTTGTCCTTCTCTCTCCACCGAAACCAGATCTCCCGATGGCGCCCAGAGAGCCCGAGGGGACGGTTACGTCTGGCTCCTTCCTGCTATGGGGGAGAGGGCGAGGACATAACTGAGGGTTTGTCGAGGGAGGGGGAGAGCGGGGGGAAGAGAGAGAAGGCGTGTGAGAGAGACTTTCCTGTCCCATCAGCCTTGTCACCACGTCGTTTCCCGTGTCACTCCCAGAGTGCCAGAGCGACTTGTTAAGTGGTGGACTTCTGCTTGCACGTGTGTGAGTATGTCTTCACTTTGCCCGTTCAGCACAAGCCGCTTAAAGGTAAGTGTGGCCACGCTTTTTGACGCTATTTAAGTTTGGATAAGATACCAAAGATACCACGGGTAAAAAGAAAAAAAATAGAAGCGTGTTTTTCTCACAGGTTCTCTTGGTCTTAATATCTCTTTCTCTATGTTTATGTGCAAACACGCGCTAGCCAAGACACTAGAACAAGCGGCCTGTTCTAGTGTGTGTTTGGGGGGTAGGGGGGACACCTGTCGCCTCCATGACTCCTTTTCAGCGGCTTCACGCAGGCACTGTGTTCAGAGCACAGCAGCTGAGATCAATCACAGAGACGGAGAGGAGGTAGGGTGGGGGGTGGGGGGAGGGAGGCAGTCAGAGGAGGCTGAGGGATAGAGGCGGGGGAGGCAAGGTTAAAGGGAAGAGAGAGCAGGGGAGGTTACAGTACCTTTTAGGCTTTCATTCTGGGGACATGAAGGCTCTTATGTACCCTAGAGACCACAGGCGCACACACACGCCCAGACACCCACACACACACAGTCACATCACCACCTGCCAGGAGCCTAAAGCCTACACACATAGATAAACTGTATCCACACTATTACTCTCTCACACACGCAAACACACATTCGCAAGCAATCTTGTGTGTACGAGGACACCCACCAAACCGACTTTTGCGATAGTGCTGCCATTACTCATCTCTTTTGATCTCTCTCTCACTTTCCTGTTCACTCACACACACGGATTGGAGAGGGGGAGCAAAGCTGTGTTTCCACTGCAGCAAGAAACTTTCCTCTGGAACAATGCCACGGTGGCCCAGTTCCCCAAGTGTTTCCCTTGTGTTTCCCTTGTGTGTCCCCGAACTCCCAAGTTTTTCCGGGTCATTCTCTTGGTGTGTCCGTGGCGCATCTCTCTCCTTCTCTCCCTCATTTCCCTGGTTTCTGGCTCCCTACACACTTGTCTTGTTAGGATTCACTAAGCTGAAGTCGTTTGTTGTCGTCCTCCCTTTGCTTTATATTTTAGTCCCTGCCTGAATGTGAGTCCTGTTGGTGTTCCCATATGTGCAAGGCTTTTCTGTGTGTTCCTGAAAAACTGCTTCCATGGAGAATAAGTTCATGGCACTTGCGGTGGAGATGTGGCTTCAGTAACCCAGTAAATAAACAACTGGAGGAATAAAAAGGTGGTTGAATTTAGGGGTTTACATGTGCATTTGTGTGCTATGTTTCTTTGCGAGTGTAATAGCTGGGAAAAATAGCACTATTGGCAGTGACACTGGCACAATGTTTCAAGTCATCTAAGATTTATTGCTGCTATAATTTCTCTCCATTGAGGCTAGCCTTCTATTTGACCCCACTATTAAGGCTACTATACAAGACACTCGTTTGACTTAGGAGATGATTATATTAATTTCACATTCTGTGTGCTTATTCCTTTTCAAGTTTTTTTGAATGTGAATTTGAATGTTAAATTATGGCAGTTGTAGATTTTATGGCTCTAATTCAATAATATGTCCATCCAACTGTAGGTACATTTGTGTTCACAGTATTAAGAGTTTTATCGAATTGTGTTTTATCTGGTAGCATTTTGTAGTGTGCCAGATTTTCCTAAAAACCACCGCTGGTTCAGTGCTGTGTTATCAACATTTATTTGGAAACCAAACACATTATAGAGGTTTCAGCGACCATGGAAGGTAAACTATGGGTGTGGACAACTCAATTGGGCTCTAGAAAGACATATGTGCATTTCATTTGCATACACAGCGTTAAGAAATCGGAAATTACATAGTTTTTCATGCATTTGGCCCCTGGCGTTTCGCTGCCCTTCAACTTTTACTCCGGTAATTAACTTAATGGATTATAAGTGGAGCTCTCCTCATCTCCTCCTGTCAAACAAGCAGAATAAAAATTATGTGATTGAGGGATTTACTGAGACACCAAGTGAAATCTCTCTGTCACTGCTGTTTTTTCATTTAACAGCGCCTTTCTTTACAAGTAGTTAGCTGTATTTCTTGAAACCTTTTCCTCTTTTAAATCACACCAAGAAAAATCTAGCCTTTATTCCTTTCATATCTATGCAATTAAAACATCCCTCTCTTTGTCCTCCCTTCTGAAAATCAATGAATGCTGATAGCATGTCTATGCACTCAGTGTTCTTGCACATGAAACCTAAATTAGATTTTCAGTTCAGACTTGAAACACATGCGCGCCAGTAACATGCAGCCACCCTCATTATGTATCATGCAAGCTCATTGAAACAGAAAACTTCCAGAAATACCTTCACGAACCCTGTTCAAATGAAATGAGCTGTTTGACTGCAGGGTTGGCCTGGGGCCTTGCCAACTCATTAATTCTTCTTTGAGCATTGCTGAGACCATACACACACATTACAGACCCCCCCAAATATGTCTACTTTAACTTCACTTTGCCTTAACGGCATAGGCATCTTTGTAGGTGTCCAATAAAGTAGACATGGGTTCTGCTGCTTGTGTTTACAGTTTTATGTCTGTGATATATGATCCTCCTTGGAGGGAGCTTTGGCCTTAAGGATGTTAGTCCTAGTATATACTTTTGGGGTAATAGACAACAGCTGCAAATTGTGACCAGAGGGTAGAATTTCCCAAAATTTCACAATTGGAGTTATTTTAGGATGCTGAATAGGAGATCATGTCTATGGTCTCATATATAGACTAGTGTTTTGTACATTTTTGTTGGATTTAAATACATTTTCAAACCATTATAACTCCAGGACAATCAGAGGGTTAATGCCAAGGAGGAGTTGATGGTCAAGACGCACCTGTGTTTGTGCATGTCTGGGTCTGTAATGGAAATGTTTAAGGTCAGCCCATTAAATGCCAAGAAGGTTGTGCCTGCATGTCACTGTAGAAATGTTGTGGCGTGTAAAACACTTTGGGTGCCCCAAGTAACTGACAGACGTCCCTCCGAACTTTTATGCACTTACAATCTGGCAGTGCACCGAAAAGAATCCGCCCCCCTATAGCCCACGAAAGGTCAACTCCACCCAGCGTTTAGAACTTAAACAACCTCCTATTGACTGTTGCGTAATTGCTCTCACTCTCTGTTCTCCCCCTCTTCCACGCTTTCTCTCTCTCTCACTCTCTGACTGACTTCATCAGTCTGCTGAACACTGTTTTCCTGGCTCTGCTTCGCTCAATTCACTCGATCATGCTTTCGCTCCAACTTCTCCCACTTCTCATCCTTAACATCCATTTAGCGTTCAGTGCCTCCCCTTTTGTCCCCCACTTCACGATAAAGGCCTTAAAAGTAACAAACCCATCTTATGACCTCAACGTCATCCACAATTCAGGAGCTTCTACGACTCTCAAAGGCGTACAAAGTCAAGTTCTTGGTTGGGTGGATGGAAAATAACCCAAAATGCTGCAGTGTTAATACTTTCTACCTTGTTCCATTCTCCGATATCTTGCAAACACAAAATGTCCCCATGTCCCACCCCAGACACACACAAACATACGCGTATTGACCGAAGGTATAAATAAAAGAAAACCCTCACCCCCTCTCCTGCATTTCCTCTTTCTCCGACTGTATTTTGGCACTGACCATAGGATATGGCACCCCTGCTCCAACACTCATCTCAGTGGTTAGTGCAGTGAAGGGTGGAGAACTGCTCTATTTACAAGGCCCCCGCAAGTATTAATAATACAGCGACGACCACAACCCTGATGGGGCGAGGGACAGAGAGACCAAACAGACTATTTCACCTCCTGTGGGTCTGGACACGGCGGGGCCCAACTACATATCGGCATCCATACCCATTAAAAAGGTTTGAGTCACCGCTTGAAGCCAGGGTGGAGGTTGTCTTTTGGTGAAGAGGGGTTGGAGAGACTCTAAAACATGCTCTACCTAAGGTTCTTTGGTAACCATGGTCAGGTGTTGGGTGGGAGGGACTTTTTCTGCATCAACAGCACATAAAAATGTCAATTTTGGGGAAAAGCACAAATGAAAGTCGACAGTGCCAGTGATAAGGACTCCTCTGGGAAGTCTATATACAGAGATGATGTTGAGAAATTGTGCAGTCTGGAATCGTTGATATTGAGAAATGTATCATTTACGTTGCCGACGGGGTTGACATTTTCCATGAATCCTGTGCTCAATGCACAACGCACAAGATGAAGCAGTCCCTGGCATTAACCTAATATGTTCTCCCCTTAAGCTCAAGGATGGTAAGGCTAGAGGAAAATGCACACAGCCACTGAATCTCTACACAGGGCCATGGGAGGGGGCATGAATTCCGGTGCCGCTAACATCTTATATCGTGCGTCATCGTGACATTCAGAAGTGATTGCCTCCTTATTTTCATGCAGCAGGCAAGAACCTGCTTCTTTTCATTGCAAATGCATTGTTTCATGTGGAGCATTAAAGAATCACATTTAGGGAATAGCAGCTCCAAAAAATGTACTTTATGAGAACGCTTTAAAGAGTTCTTTCCTCTCCTGAGCCGCTGCCCTCTTGAGTAAATTGAGTAAGTGCAAATTAAGGTGTTTCTTTGAGAGACATTATGGACACACGGGAACAGGCATCTTCACGCTGAGTGGTGCAAAAACAAACAACTCATCTTCTTAAACGCTATGCCACAAGAATAGCAATATGCCTATTGCATTCTTCTCTTCAATAAATGCACCATGGATGCAAAAATCTGAAGTGAACAAGTAACCTACCAATGGGCACCATCAACGAGAAGTATTCTACTGGCCAGGTTCATCAGGAACTGACATGGTAAAGTAAATGGCGATGAATAATATGGTGTCTAAAGTGTTTTTCTAGTGGTTAGATCAATCTCCTTCTCTCTCTGTTTTTGTCACTTTCTTAATCTATTTCTTGTTTGCTTTCATTTGCAGTGTCGTTGCTCTCTCTCTATCTCTCTCTCTCTCTTTCTCTCTCTCTCTCTCTCTCTCTATCTTTCTCTCTCTCTCTATTAAATCTTGCTCCAGTTCTGAAAACATTAAACACAAGACCTTATCTTCAAGCACCATTTACAAAACTTCTGAATCCCCTCGCAAAATGAAACTTTAGCCTCAGAACAGTTTTACCTGTGCTCAAAATCTAAGTTTCGCCACAAAACAGATGTACCTGCGCTCAAAATCAAACACTGCTCTCAAATCATCAACAAAGTGATCTAAAAAATATACACGATCAAGCTGTCAGTAAACAATACAACAAAAAATTTGAAACGCGCTGTTCAAAACATATTCTTACTTCTTTCTTCTCAGAGAAGTACATTTTTATAATCTCAAAACAAATTTCTTATTTATGTCTCTGACTTTTGATGAACGATACATTTTATCGTAGTTGCTCAAAATTGATCAGAAAGTACTCTGTTTTGCTCTTTGCACCCCTGGTTTTACAGCACTGTATCATGCCCTCACAAACATGTCCTTTGTCTCTGTGATACTGTATTCCTTTTTCTTTGTTGATATGAACCTGTAACCAGTCAAAATCTATTGAGCAGTCAATACTGTGTTAAGTCTGATTGGCTTGTGTCTTGACTTTTGACGTAATAAGACATATTCTGCAAACTGTGTAAGCAATAGGCAAAAACAGTCAAATTAGTTCACTGTACAGTATACACTTTACAATGCAGTGTCCGATGGCAGATGATACTATCTCATATTTTCTCTTATATAAATTCTCAGACTTTCTTGTGGGGTGCATGGTGGCGGTGCGGTTAGAGCCCTTGCCTCCCAGGAAGGAGATCTTGGGTTCGATTCTTGGGCCAAATCCAACATCACATGATCTCTCTGGGTGGAGTCTGCATGTCCTCCCCATGTTACCGTGGGTTCTCTCTGGGCACTCCGGCTTCCTCCCACCGTCCAAAGACATGCATGTGATAGGTTAATTGGTATATTGAGAAATTGCCCCTAGAGAGTGGATGTGTGAGTGAATGGTTGTCTGTGTCTCTGTGTTAGCCCTGTGACTTGCTGGCCCCAGTCCGGGGTGTACCCTGCCTATGGCCTGAAAGCTACTGGGTTAGGCTCCAGTCACCCGTGACCCCTAAATGGGAACAAGCAGCACTGCAATCCCTCCCAGGGATTAGCAGTAGATAATGGATGGATGGACTTTCTTGTGTGACTGCAAGAGTGGGGCATGCAGATGAATGATCAACTGCGATCAATACCAGGTCGTTAACGTTAAAGTCAGGTAGAAAGATTAGTAAATTTGATATCAACAACATGAAATAATTGGTGCTCCTCCATTTGCAATGCATTCAGCGTCTACAATTCCACATAAACTAATGAGAATCACGGGTGGGAAAAGAAGGGCATCGATCCTTGCTTGATTGGATGATGACTGTGAGGTTGAGGAGTTATCGATCTGTGTGTTTCTCAGAACACAGCATTTTTCTCGAAGGGTCACGGTTCAAACATGATCTGAGTATTATAATGTCCCTCTGAATAAAAGGAACAAACAATTTTACCATAAACTGATCTAACAGTTCGAATACATGCAAGTTTTTGAATGCAAAATATGCATTTGTGCATTTTCTATATGCATAATTGAGAAACTTCTTCTCAACAACAAAGAAATGTTAAAAAGAGGGCGTCTTTTTGATCCTTTCTCCCTTCCTCTTTTACACACTCTTTCTCCCCCTCTCCTTTTACATGTCGGTTTGACAAAATCTAAGATGAAAAAGGAACTGAATGTGTCATAAACTCATCACAAATAACAGCTTTAAAATTGCGAACGCACAAATGAACACACACCTCCGAACCTAGATCCCTTTAACAAAATCATCAGGTCTTCATCAAATGAGCATAAGGGATCATTCCTTTGAAGGTGAGGTTTTACGGCCAGCGCCATCATAGCTGTAAATAATAAGCCTTTACACCCGGCTGCTTGTGAAAAACCAAATATCAATAGGATTGCCGTTGTGTGCTCCCTGGACAAAACGCAATAACCGCAAAACACCATAAAAAATCAATGCGTATCTCGGTGGGTGGGGAGAAAGAGACAGAGAAAGTGAGTGAGTAAGAAAGAGAGAATCCATAAAAACGTCACAAAATGGATCGACGCCGTTAAATGTATATCAGAGCTTGAAAGGGATTTGAATGATTCATCCTGTCCGTCGGTCGGAGCTCCTCTCCTCACTCGCCAGAATCGCTCTGGAGCTGCTTCAAAATGGTCACCTTTTGACTTTCAACGCAGATGGTAGCCTGTTCTACAAGATCTGGTATGAAATAACAAAACAACCTCCGCATTATTTATCACACTGAAGAACGGAGACTGACGTACACACACTCGGAGGGAGCAGTGGCTACCGTTTCAGTCCTTTCCTTCACATCAGCAGCCCCTGTTGGTGTTTTATAGGGGAGGGGAGGTTGAGATCTATTGCTGACCAGTGGCTGTGAGGACCACTGGAGCGGCACTGAAGGCCCAGGTGGGACATTGAAGTTGAGTTCTCGGGAGAGGATGGACTTTGCTTCCCATCATATTGGCAGCTAAGCCCCTGGGAAGGAACTGCAATGATTGTCTTGTGTTTCGGTGTGTGTGTGTGTGTGTGTGCATGCTTGTTTGTGAGTGTAGAGGTATGGGTACGTATTAGTGCAGGAATGTGTGTGTATGTATGCATGCGTGAGTGTGTGCTCATGAGTATGTGGGTGGGTGAATGTATTGATGCGAGAATGTATGAGTGTGTATGTGTGCTTGTGTGTCTATAGGTGCGAGAATGTGTGTGTACCTTTTGGGATTTGTGTGTGTGTGTGTTTTTGTGTCAGGCGCGATGATCTATAATATGTCAGGTTAGGTTAACGTCTGGCTTTTGACAAAAACCCTAAGGGAACGGCGACTTTCTGATTTGTGCTTGGTGAGTGTGGGTGTGTGTGCACGTTGGTTTGCGTTCTCACGTGTGTGTGTGTGTGTGTGTGTGTGTGTGTGTGTGTGCATTACAGGACATGCTACTCTGAGAATAATATCTTACATCCCATACTATTGTGGTCTAGGCATCTAAACACCCCTGCAGCATAAGCCATTATTTCAAGCTGTCAGTGTTTCTAATGACAAACTGTCCCTTCCTCACACACACGCACACACACACCTTTGCACACACAACACATTGAAACCATCATAGTGAAAATTCAAATATTTCGTCAGTTTTCAGGTGTTTTTTATATCTTTGACACCAGCAACCAGTGCTGATGGTCAGTCAAGTGTGAAAGTGTGCGTGCATAGCAATCCATTTGACTGTTTGAGCAGATTATGTTCACCATCCAAAGAGAGTGTGTGTGTGTGTGTGTGTGTGTGTGTGAGTGTGTGTATGTGCAGAATTATTCGCCCCCACCACATGTACGAGCGTGTGTTTGCATATGTTTTCCACGTGAACCGCTGCAACCCTGCATGATTGGGCTTGAGGTGTTTTACAAAAGCACCGATTTGTGGAAAATGCAGGCACTGCTGTCTACAGGTTAGCTAGGATGGGTATCGATTGGCTTCCAGTCCATGCAATCGCTGACAAGAGATGGAGCAGGTAGGAAGGAGGCGAGAGGGAGAGCGCAGGGAGCGGTATCGACGCTATGTGCACATGCTTGTGGCTGTCTATGCCTGTGCTTGTATATGCTGTGCCTGTGTCCGTGCATTTCCTTGTGTACACACTATTTCTAGAATGAGGCGAACAGGTGGGAGGGGGAAGAGAGACAATCAAGCAGCTCTACAGGCGACCAGAAAAAGCAGCGAGAGCACCAGTGATGTCATGAAAGCCAGGCTCAGTTTTGTGTTGGAATAGCACCCCCCGACATCAAGCGCAGCAAAAACCTCCAGTTCTTTCCATTTCACATCAGCCCTACATACCTCTGTGCAATCTTAACCACCTGCTCTACCCTGTTACAGGGAGCTAATACACACATCCTTGTCACCCCCCCCCATCCCAGTCCACAATAACTGTTTTGCTGCCATGAGAGGCCAGCTGAAAAGCAGAAAGGAAGAACAATGCCATCCTGAGAAAGTGTGCAATCATGCCATATTGAAGCAGACCTACACAGAATACAAGGGAAAAGAGCCACATCCTGTGTCCACACTCTGTGTGAACACGAGCGACTGCTAAGCTAAGTATGTGGTTTGTTTGGTAAAACTGACTTACGCTTCCACTAGAGCAGGGGTATCAAACCCTGGTCCCCAAGGCCCACTGTCCTGAGACTTTTCAATGTTTCCTTGCTCCAGCACACCTGATTCTAATGAAGGGTCATTATCAGGCTTCCACAGAGCTTGATAACAACCCATTCATTAGAATCAGCAAACTCTTCTTGATCCAACCTCAGATCATAGTCAGTCATACAATGAGTGATGTTGAGCACCTGAGTGGATGGAATTGGTGAAAGATCTGACATAGTGTGGTGGGTTTTCAAAAGCAAGCCAGCCTTTCTCTCACTCACAGTCAGTGTGAGTTGACATGTTCCTGCCAGGCATTGAAGTTTATTCAATTCCAGTATCAACATTTATGTGGCATGTGTGTGAGTGTGTTCATGAGTGTGAGAATATTGTGTCTTTCTTGTCATCACTGTGGACTGCGAGTGTACCTGTGTATGTACTTGATTGTGAACCCATTCCTGACCAGTGTTGATGTCGATCAGACATTTGGTGCTGTGATTTACAAACCGTCAACAACACAATTTACTAATATAGCCTGATGCTCTAAGAAGTAATTGCTTTCCTGCTGTTTTACTTTCTAGCCTCTCTTTTCCCCCCCTCCTCCTCCCCTCCCTGTTCTCCCTCCCACCCCCTCCTCACTGTGTAGTATAACACCCAGTCTTTGATAACGCTTTGCAAGTGGAGAGAGCGGTCTCGAAGCAATTACAGAAGCCATTAATTGCCCTTTAATACATGTTACAGTTAAGAAGCAATCAGTTTGGTAATTACGAAGGGACGGCTTGAAAATATCTTTCGCTCCTCCAGGAAAGCGGCCAGAGTTGAGGTCCACGTAGTCCAGTGGGGTTGTGGAGCAGAGCGCTTCAGCCCTTAGGACACGGCAGATGCTAGGATAACCTGCCAAAGCGAAATACACACACACCTCGCAAATAGATGGAAACTGAGAAGAGGCGGCAATCTAGGAAGTAATTGATATCTCAGTGGCGAAACGTTGCGGAGAGCTTGTTGGGGAAAATGGAGGATGGTGAGTGAGTGTGATTGCTACGGGCTTTGGTTTGGAACACAGGTGTAAAGGAAGACTGAATAAAATGCGCTTCACCAAGTTGAAAATGATAGCTCATTCGAAAACGTATCCAGTTTAGCGACGCAAACGTTTGCAAATTAGTTTGACTGATTTGTTGATCCGGAATCAGACTGACCGGTCACCTGTGCAGAGGGTGTGTGTCCCATTCTCAAACCACTATTTCAATGAAACACCAGAGAATACCTCCATCAAGCCTTGACCAATCCTTTCCGAGCTTTCAAACACCGTGACTCCTTACTCAATGGGCTTTCCTTCCCCTCTTTTAGGGAAGTAAAATTGGCTCTCAATGCCCAAACGCTATTTCACCCGCTTGCTCTCCGTCTCTTCCAATACCTGCCCCTCCTTTCATGCCGGCAGTTTCTGGTCCCAAAAGATAGTGACCGCTTCAGCTTTCTATTTTGCCTTTTTTAACTGGAAGATTCCCTTGAATATTGCAATGCCTTTGGCCATGTTTACGGGCAAGCACAAGCACAGGAATACAATTATGTGAAGTTCACGCCATGTTTCGCGTCTAATGAGGTGCTCATTAATTGTTGGGGTCGGGCGGTACCTCCAAGGGCCTGCCTGCGAAAAAAATGGCAAGGAGACCGCAGGAGAGAGAGAGAGAGAGAGAGAGAGAGAGAGAGAGAGAGTGGAAAAACTCAAGAGGTGTCAGTAGGAGGAGGGGAAAGATATAAACAACAACAAGCTTAGGAAACAAGAGAGGCAAAGAGACAGAGACGGAAAGGGAACGAGATAAAGGGAAATGTTCCATGGGAGAGTGGGCATGCACAGTCATGCTTGCTGAGCCATCCCTCACGACTTCTTCAGCAGAGCATGTTTATTTCCTTTATTGGATTGGGGGTTTGGGGGGGGGATAGTTGTTTTCAACAGTTCGTTTCCACCGAGTAACATCCAGCCCTGTTTACTAATTCCTCCTGAGTAGACGCGCTCAGGTTGCAGCCGGGGCTAATGCCACAACGTTGGTTGCTTGGTGCTGCTCCGTGTTTAGGTCACGTCAACCCCTATATCAGCCTGCCTCGGTTCTTCAGAGCTAACCGGTCTGATACAGTCCTCCCCAAAATGAAGGAGTGACCCCTGCGGTCCCTATTCCCTCTCAACAGGCGACCCGACTTATCTTGAGTGTTCTCCGATTCGGATTGGACAGGACCACGCGCTGATGACAGCATGCTGGGTCTCTGTAGGAAGGCGCATGTCAGGGCATGCATCTCGATGATCACCTCTCATCAGGGTTGGTGGAGGTGGAGCATGGCTGGATGAAGAGAGGCTGCGTTTGTGTGTGGGTAGAGGGGGAGCGTGAGAGATTTGTGGGGGATAGAAGTGGAGAGAGGGTAGGAGAGAGAGACGACGGCCCACTTAGTATGCCTATCGACACGGAGCAGCAGCAACTGGCTTCATTAGAACAATGCAAGCAAATGCACATGAAAAATGTATTTACGTGCTCTCTCTCATGTGCACACCCACCCACCCACACAAACACAAACACGCACACAACACACGCACATAGAATTTGAGCACTAATTACATCTCTAAAGGATTTGGGACTGCATATTATCAATTGTCTGTGATCCTCTGTTTACGGAATGGCATTTGTTGGAGGTGCCAGTTCATGTAGGCACTGAAATGGCTCCTGCTAAAGGCCAGGGTCCGGAATACAGTCAGGGTCACTGCTAGGATTGCTGTGAATTCTGTGCAATCAATTCAAACAACTGCAAGGAAATTCAGACTTAGAAGTTAACACCCAAAAACATGTTATTAAACACTGAAATGCTGGTCGAGAACGTGCATCCACATTGCAGATGGCTAACTTATGACAATGTGCCGGGCAATAAAAGAGAGCTGTTTTCAAGCAGATGACAGACGACCTCCAAAGAACTACAGTACAGAAAATTACAGTACAGAAAATACATTTCATGTACAATTTTTCCTGTTCTCTCTCCATCCCTTCCTCTCACGTATAGATACATGCACACACACATACTCCTCATAACGTAAGCCACATGTATGCATAGACAAACAGGCATTCTCTGACTCAGTTACAGTGGAATACCAAGTGTTCCACTCAGAAGCAACGCAAAAAAAAACAAATAGGCCAGTCAATCAGATGCCACTGCAACTGAATAACAAACGAAAGCTCACAGGATGTGTGTGTGTGTAAGCGCCGGCAGAAAGTAACTGCACGGACGAAATACATGTGGGAGAATGCGTGAGTGCGTGCGGGCAAGAGAAAAGAGAGCGGGAGAGGAAGCGAGTGAGTCTTATTTGTTCATTCACCTGTTCCTGCACACTCAAACACATGTAACAGTGTGTGCTTGCAAACTGATCAGCAATTTCCTCTTGAATCTGACTCGCACCTGCAACAACCACTTAGACAAGAACTCCCAAGGCACTCACAACGACCCCTCTACAAACCAGGGGACATAACATGGAGGACCAGGCTATGAAACCACCTCTCAGAATGCCTTTGTCTCATGCGTGCTACACAAAGACAGCAGGAACTAAAATGGGGGATGATTTTGGACAAATAGGAAGAGGATTTCTGGCGTCTCCAAATAAAAGATCGGGAAATATAAATAAAAGGGTTTACAGTTATTTGACTAACATGTAGAAAACAGTCAGTTTTTCTTTCATTTCATGAAATTGCCTTAATTAGTCATTTGGATAGGATGCTTTGAACATGGAACTTGCAAATATCTGTTTCATCATTAGAGCTAAATATTTCAAAGGTAACCAAAGCAGCACAAACCATTTCTTGAAACCTTTCCTGTGGGCACACATCCCCAGTCACCTTTCACTGAAACAGGTCTTCATCTTTGCTATGGAGGGCATCGGACCCTAGAAGTGACTGTGTAGTTGGCCACACGTAGCAGAGAAGAGTTTGTGTGACAAGGGATCTGAAAATGCTGTGCTCCGAGAGTTAGCTGCACAAGCCTGAAGGCTTGATCCCAGACAACAGTCTTTCTAGGATATAACCCAGAGCTAGCGTCTCTAGAGGCGAACCTCTTACACTTAATGATATCCCTATGTACCTCCCCTCCCTTCCCGCAAGACAGTGAAGATGTGCAAAGCTCAAAAGAGACGTACCTACGGATGGATTATGACAGGTTTGTGCAAGCTATTCATGGACTCAACCACAACAACGCGCCATGTGTCAGTTAAGGTGACGATGATGATGATGATGATGATGATGATGATGATGATGATGATGATGATGATGATGATGATGATGATGATGGAATTAATGGGGACATGGAACGTTGCTTTCTATACATGTCATTTTGTGTTCTAAAAAGTTTACACCTGTCATATGTGTAATCAATTGATCAATTGTTTATTTGTAATCATACATTGACAGTAAACACTCTCTATAGGAGGGTTTCCTTAACATGGAAACTTTAGATTAGTGTACTCATGGAATTTGAAGATAATTCATTAAGAAGCCATTTCAGTTCTGGCACAGTATTCTAAACAATAGGTTATTTTGTGCATCTGTCATTACAAAACTATGTGTGAACTTGAGTGACTGCCACTCTGTGTGTGTGCGTGCGTGTGTGCACTTAAATGTGTCTTTCTCATCCTTTCATGAGGCCCATTCTCATTTCCACTGCCACCATCTGGCTGTGGTGATAGAGCCGTTCATACGGGGCACACCACGTTCGCTACCGACGCTAAAGGCCCTCTCTGCTCTCCTCACAACTGTGGAAGAGGAGGCCTGCAGGGGCCACAAAGAGACCTGCGAGGAGCCCAGAGGGTATAATTACGGCATTTTAGGATTCCAGGAGCTGTTTTTTTTACATTATAAATTATACAATGGAAAGTCGTCATTCTATTCAAGTCATTTTTCCTCTTAAAGAGAAAATTAAATTGATTTCCATATCTCTGTCGTGGGGTTAAGTGTGTGTGTGTGTGTGTGTGTGTGTGTGTGTGTGTGCGCGTGCGTGCGTGTGCGTGTATATGTGAGTCTGTGTGTGAACGTTGGACGAAGGCCATGGGTGCGATTAAGAGTGCAATAATCTGTATCTGTTCACATGTGGCTTGCGTGATGTACTTCAATCCTGCTGTTTGATTTAGCAAATTCATGCTTTCTGATTAGATGGACGGTGTGTAAGCAGACCAATGCCACTTGGCCCTCAAGCAGAGGACATTAGTGTCTGAACACCTCAAACATTTCAGGTAGGGAAACAACACACACACACACGCACCAACCACAGACCTAAATACAATTGGTGAAGATGTGAACCGTTGATTAAACCTGTGGTAAGCTGTTTCAGGAAACACAGTAAAGTGAGAGATTACTCGGCAAATGTTCAAAACATGGTGAAAGACTTGCACTCACAATGTCCACAGGTGGAGACCTTGTCCTCAGAAAACATTGGTTTAAAGCCATTCCGGCTTGGACCTATTTTGTGACAGCACAGCCAATACAGTGAGGTGAAGACTGCACAAAAGGAAACACTGTACGTAGTCCTACCTTTTTTGATGGATCGCATGAGGAAAACGCGATTTGAAAAAGACTCTCAGCAAAGCTGGCAAGATGTACTGAAAGCTGAGAAAGTCTTCAAGGATAAGTCTTCAGTAAGCTCTCTTTTGAACAAGTTGAAAAGTGAAAAGGAATGAGATGTTCAAGCTAGACTGATATCATTCTTTGTGAGAAAATATCAATCTTCGGCTGTATTTACTGGTTAGGAAAAAACATCGAAAAAACTACAATCAACAACAACCAACACAGCGCTCATGCAAATTACACTTCCAGCTTATGGTAGGGGGACACCTTGCCAGCAGCCTGCAAGACTTAATAAACAACCTGTTTAGAAACAAATAGTTTGGGGTGTATTGGTTATAGAGATATAAGCAATTTATTGTATTGTACACTTGTAAAATTGGCCACAGTGCTTAGTGTATCTATATTTAGTTCTTTTTAAATTTCAGCCCATTGAAAACTGAATCTTTCGGTCTTTTGTAGGCAGATTGATTGACAGAAGTGTTCCATTTATTTGTCACTTGCTACAACTAGTTTGACTGGAGCTAAAATGATTTTGGTCTCCACTGGGATGTCCACTATAGATCTGGATGGCAGATTGCCAGTATATATTCTATATCATGCAACTGACAGATAAAGATTTTCCTTCAAATAAAAATGAAGCAAATAAATTTTCAATTAGATTTGATATCGTTAATGCTACCTTGCTTAAATGTGTTGGGTGTGAGTCATCAGAAAGTGCCTTCTAATGTAAAATGAGCTAAACTTTTGGCTGGCTGCTGCCAATATCTCCCTCTTTTCTCTCTCGGCACACACACACACACACACACACACACACACACACATGCTCAAAAGCTTCTCTCCACAGCTTCCGGGTGTTTCCTCAGCGTGAGTGCGAAGTCCTCCTACTGGAATTTTGCCACATATGACTATGTACCATCTTGAGAAATCAGGATATCATCTCACTAGCCCCAGAGCTGGGAGAGCCCTCCACATCTTCCTCTCTGATGGAGCCGGGGATATCGTTATGTTTACCTCCTGTCATGGAGAGGGGCGGCTATCCTCCCCTCCCTCACTCTCCCTTCAAATCTTCCTGGAGCGCACAGAGCACTGCGCCATCCTTTTAATCAGCGCCACACTGTCAAGGCCAATCACAATCTTTTATAATGACAGTATTATCAACAGCAAGAATGGAAGTGACAACAACAAAAAACTAAGCAGGACGGTTCTGCTCCTTGTTCAAACTTGTCGGCTCTGTTGTGGAACACGTACCAGACATTGTGGAAAAGCCTTTCTTCCCATATCTGTTGTGAAGTGCTAAATAAGTGTACAGTAAGTATGTTCCTTTGCCCCAATTCAATCTTCAAGCTAACCTAGGGGGGCGATGGCTTATTGCTAACACCTCATAAGCCTCCAGTAAACAAGAATAAATCCTTTGCAAGCACATCCATATGACACCTTCAAACTGAATATGACTAGATTGTCCTCGCACCTGTGGTCTGGCAAGCAATACAGTATTTTTGATGGATCTAACCTGTTCATGTAACGCAACCCTGTACCACGAAAACCTAGTTCAACATTATTTAGAGTTGGGATGCTGATTTGTATTCTGGTATCCAAAACCTTGATCCTTTTTCCATGTCTTGACTCCAGCCTACAGCACCACTGAGTTGGGCGACCCACAGTGTAGCAGCCCGATCCTGGGGCTCATGTCACAGTGGAGTCCCCTGCTCACAGCTTCACCAAACAGCCTGGAGATGTCGACCAATGCTGACTTGTCAACCATCCCCAAGCAGGGAGCATGGAGCGGATCTTCAACTCAATAAGATTTTTCTGTGAATTTCCATTTGAAAAGAACTTGACTGTGGTAAATGACTTAGTAAGCTATCTTATCTCAGTAGCCATTCCCAAACTACCGCTCTTAAAATGGGCAGATAAAAGCAAATGCGGCAAAGAGGCGGTAGACGTGTCCAGCACGCAACCACAACGTAACCGCGACAACCTCTTAACCGACCACAACATAACAACTGTCAAAAAAGCCAACTAAAGCTAAGTGCAGCAGCTAGCTCAGGTACCACCCATCCATAGTCATTCACAACTGAGGCAAAATTTTACTCACGGTCGCTACAGAAAGAGCCTCCATAGGACGTCATGGTGCAGTCGCAGGTGAACCCCTCCCACTGCTGGAGACACACGCCCTGATTGTAGCACGACTCCTCCGTACAGGTGGTGCTGGGTCCTGCAGGGGCAAAGGTCAACAAGTTTGGTGGCAGTCAAGGAGCTAAAGATGAATTGCCATGCTAATTAGCCTGCTGAGTCATGAAGAGCAGGAACTGTATGTATTTTGGGAGATTTCGCTAATTGCTGTAAAACTAGTCCTGGCTTGGATGAGAATGAGGTCCCAGATGGAAGTTCTGGTGGATTGATTCTGTTAGGACTGGAGTAAAATCTGCCGTTGGCTGTTAACAATCTCGTTCAATCTCATGAAAACTTTG
Source organism: Plecoglossus altivelis (assembly GCA_036571765.1). Classification (NCBI taxonomy): domain Eukaryota; kingdom Metazoa; phylum Chordata; class Actinopteri; order Osmeriformes; family Plecoglossidae; genus Plecoglossus; species Plecoglossus altivelis. The sequence goes on from BROE01000023.1 coordinate 1,274,077, forward strand.
GATTTTAGTTTTTTTAACTTTAGATTTTTTGTGTGTAACTCGAGAGAAGCCCAATACTGACTACATCTTCCCCAGGGTACAGGTATGACTCAGCAGGCTTTCCCCTTGAGAGATACTAAAGCCTGGGGAAACATGTTGGACTAGGTCGACCTTTAGTCGGTAAAATGTGATTCACATATTTGCAACACAGAGGGGACATCCTCTGAGAACATGCAGTATATGCCCAGTGTAGTGAGGCAAGTTACTGTCAGTGATTGCTTCCATTACATTCATTGGCTTGTATTTTACATTGATATGGAGAATTACTTTCATAATGGTGGTTCTTTTAGATGAAAATCATTTGATCAAGGCTTTTTATAAAACAAATTTAGATTGAATGTAGCATAATTCAAGGTTAAAAACTTTTGTGATCATCAGTCAGGAGGTACACGTCTGTCAATTAAAGTTACAATTGTGTGAAACTTGGATTTAGAACTGTAAAATTTGTATTTTTTACATTCTCACCGAACCTAGACATGGATGGCTGAAGAGATTCAATTGTCATTAGAAAAATCCACGATTGTCATTTCTCAAAGGAATTCCTTCCTACTTATCAAAACTGCTTCATAGAGCTGGATTGTCTTGAAGACGTATGGTTCGTTCCATGTCATATATCAACATTGAGACATTGGTAACATATTGGGCACAGGGATTTAAAAAGGTGTGTTTGTGCAGATGTGTTACTAGGAAACTGTACAAGGAAACTGTAAAACAACCAATGAAATAAACTAGCTTGACAGCAGCCAGAAATGCACACCCAAAAAGTGCTGAACAAATTATTCTCTTTATAAACTCAATTAAACAAAATACAAATTGCAAGAACTTGTCTGACACCCAACTCATTTGCTTGGCAGACAAACAAACATTTGCGCTTTTGCACTTTTTTCAAAAAAGCCCAATTAAAATTCCCAAATTGTGACAGATTCCTAAAGGCTTCCCAAGAGATAGTTTTCCCCAATTTTCTAAATGGCTATCCAAGTTAGATGTCTATATTTGATCAGTTCATGGTTTAATTGCCCACAGAAATTATTACTATAGCAATCACTAGTTAATAAAGGAGCCCAAGATATACTAATTAAACATATTGCCTCTATTATTACTGAAGTCAATCACAATTTAATCTCCCTTTTTGCGTTTTCTGTTGTTATCGATCAACCACAGCATGATCAGGACCTGAATGAAGTGTTCAGCTTTGGTTGGAGAGGTATTTTGGTGAGTTTCAGGGGGAGTGGATACAAACAAATAAATAAAGCAAATGTCGAAAAATTTAAAGGGACAATATGTGCTAATCATTAATGTTAACAGTACTCAACTACTCGGTACATAACCCTTTTACATTTTACATTGACACCTGTTTTTGATACTAACAGCTGGGGGGAGAGGGAGACATCTGGACTACATAACATCAGAATGACTTTATTTACTTTCTCTGTTCTCCGCTTTTCATCAACTATCTTTCCCTCCCATATTACCAACGTGAGTCAGCAGAGTTGGCTGCATATCTGAAGACTGAATCTACCTGCCAGTGGCAGCTATCAGTGCATCAGAAAATAACCTGAGTCAGAGACTTTCTGGTCATCAAAATCGGAGCTTGGGCCTCAATCCTGGTTGGGTGTCAGATAGATCCCCTGCAGCAATGACCTTTAGTCTGCAGTTAACTCTGACGACCTCCTGGAGGGTATAACCAGAGGCATATACTGAAGGGAGAGATACCCGCTAGTGCTATAGAAGGGTGTGCTGTTGAGCTCAAATAAAAAAATTAAAAAAACAATATGAATAATGAGCGCTTTTTTACTTAATCACAACTGAATACATGGTATTGCATGCAATGTCAACTGTGATGCTGACAAAACGTCATCACTTTTTAAATCAAACCTGAGCTCAACATTTGATGTATTGAAAGGTACACATTGCTACATAGAAAGAAACAAGTATGGAAAACTTCAACCATAAAAGTTATGGTAACTATGGGTATTATCCCCCACTATGTCTTAATATGGACAATTACAAGCACTTAGTGCTACATATCTAATCGTTAGTTCTCATTATTATCAATTGGAAATCCCCTGTGATTTAATCCGATAGTTTAATGCAATTCTAATCTGTTTTCAAAGTGATATAATTGTGGCATATGACTCGAGGCAGGTAATAAGCTGGCAAAGGTGGCGGCAGTAGCATCACTCGCTGGAACTGGAGCTGAGCTGCCGAACCAGCGCGGACCTCTGGGAAATCAATGCCTCGCTCTCAGACGCAAGCCGCCACCCAGGCGGCAAGCTCTGTACCCACAGCCTGCAGGTGTCATAAACACAATTAACGACCCGCCACAGACGCCAACCGGTGACGTCACAGCCCAGCAACCTCACCTGCCTGCTTGGAAGCAGTCCAAAGGAGTTCTAGGGGCTTTGCAAGATTGATGAATATTACAGGAGCAGCGCTGAAACTGGGTTGGGCCACTGACAATGGCATTAGGGCAGGGAAGAGAGAAAAATAGACCTTTTCCCCGCACAAGCTTTATGGCGCAATAGAATGGATCGACGGCAAAGACATGGCAAGACTGTAAAATGTGCCGCTGGCAGCGAGGCTACGGATGGTTGTATTATCTATCAGAGAATAACAGGCCAGGAAAGACTTCAGAAACATGTACAATACAAAGGTTGTGTTCAAAATAATGGCAGCAGGCTTGAATATGATCCGAACTTGAATTTAATGGCATTTCTAAGTATCTTATGGTCATATGATTTGAACTGTGATCAATTCCAAACTAACATTGACTTAGTATAGTGCAATGCCAAGTAAAAACATGTGACATGGTGTTTTGCACATCTGCCACACTGCGCAAAGGTCCTGATTCAATTCCTGACACTGTTGCATTTTTGGCATCGCCAAAACAAAACATTTGGTGGCTCTCTGGGTGGAGTTCCCTCTCTCTCTCCCTGCATCAAAAATATTGCTCTCTTGTCCTGTCCCTGAGCCAAGACTTGTGCATGAGAACTTACTGTTGATCCACAGTCGCCAATAATTTGGCGGCACACTGCTTTGGCTATCATTGGAGAAAGGACGGCATGTACACAGCAGCATGTGTGTGTGTGTGTGTGTGCGCTCTCGCTATCATCAGTCCCTAAATGCGTGTGTGTGTGTGTGCTCTCTTGCTGTCATCAGTCCCTGCACGTGTGTGTGTGTCACACTATGGGGTAAATAATTGTTTTCTTCTTCTAAAACATGACTAAAATAGCAGGTGTCACTTAAGTTTCATTTTCCAATGGCAACCTTCGATGTTAGCCTGGAGTATGTACTGGCATTTCCGAGCTGGCTTGCCCAAATAATACTCTAAAATACAACCTTGTTAAGACACTCACCATCGCAGCCTCGTTCCACCTGACCCACCCTGTGGAGAGCGTCTGCGATCAGGTCGGGCAGTCTCCCGTTGAGGTCCACAGATGCTAGGCAGCCCTGGTAGCCGTCCTTAGACGCTATCAGTTTGGGCAAGCCGCCGTACATGGTCTTGGTCACGCCACCGATGTATAGCTCCCCTGCAAAAGAAAACCGATAGACCAATGTTTATTGCGGCTGTGGCTGACATGTTTTGGACCACGTTGACATTCATTGCTAATGGAAATATGAACGTGTTGGTTTTTATATTAGAACACAGAAAAGCGACCAGGGAAGTAAATTCCAACAACAACACATAGCACATTAACATAAATTGCTAACAAAAAGGTTTGTACAAGATGGAAAATAAAGATGCAGTCACATTCACCAGACCAGAAGCAGCATCTAGTATTTGTCGTGTGAATTCGCACCCTGCACTTTCTCAAAACAACTCTTTGAGATCCTTTCCACACACAACATATTTGTATAGTGGAGACTGTTTTTATTGCATTGCCAAGAATTTAATAAATATACTATGCTCTTTTCTTTTAAATTACACCCATCTGTGTTTCAAAAGTTGAGGCAGAACTGAAAATGTCAAAAATTGAGTGTGAATAACAAAGCGCTGATGACACAAAGAAAACAAGGGATTGTGAAATAATTGAATTTATATCAGTTGTAATTAATTAAGCTTTTGCAGCGCTTGGGGGATTGGTGCTGTGGTAAGGCAGCTAGGTCAGATCGAGGGTAAATCAATGGAGCTGAGAGCACGAAGAAACCAAGATCACCAGAAAATAAAGAACACATGTCGAGAAAAGATAAAACTATCTTGGAATGAAAACAACAAACAGAGGGATTTTGTATTCTCTTTCTCTTCCATGTCTTTCTCTCTCTCCCTCCCTCTCCCTTTCTTTGTCTCTTGCTCTCTACATCTTATCTCATTAAGAACGAGAGCTGTCCTGTTACAAAACAAAATGGTTTGACACATTGGCACTTCAAATTGGAGGAGACAAGGACTTTCATGTTAGGAACAGCTGCTGAATCAGGTGGCGTCTCGCTAACAACACTAACCAGGAAAAGAAGGAACAGCAACGTGACATTTCGAAAGACATTTCAGAAGTTACATGATACTCCAGAGACTGCAGTCTTCCCCCTCCCGCCCCAAGACAGAGCTCATTATCATGAAAAATGGTGTACATCTTGCATGAAAGGATACACGGATGTCAGTTAAGTTGATCACCTATACAATCCCTTCAAACTGACTTGGTAGCTCACAATAGAAGTTTTCGAATGTATTGGCACATCTTTCAAGTATAAGTGCTTTAGTACAGTGTAATTGTGGCCAATGAATTGAAAACACCTAATCTTCTAAGGGATCTGCATTATGCTCTTTAAACAGTATTAATATTGTATTGTGTACACATTTACTTAACAATTCAATTGTATTATTGTGTTAAATATTTGTTTAACATAGCCTTGCTGTGTAATGTTGTCATACTCAGTATACCTCAAATTGTATAAATGATACACATGCCAAATTTACATTTTCATGAACTATAATTCCATATAACTTGGAATTAGACACATTAAGCCTGAATATATTAAGCCCACTGGGTCAAATGTGTGGGAAGTGAATTGAATAAGTTTAGCAACTGATGGTTTACTGACTTCTTCCTGAAAATAATGTGTGCTTGGCACTTCATATTTCACAGTCAGGGCTATGAGGCATTGTAATCAATACCATGAATTCATTAAGTGCCTAACTGAGTGATGCCCTGAAATTGTGGAGAAGAAGAACCCCTTGGTGGAATTATGCATTTATTCTGCTGGGGACACTCTGGAAAGTGTGAACAATGCAGTTTTGGAGAAGTTTGCGACATCTTCTGAGCTTTCTTAACTTTACTTGAGACTATGTAGAATAGAGAGAAGAATTGAATACGAAAATGTTCATACATCCGTAAAATGTGTCTTCTTTTCTGATTTTACACTCAGGCTGAAGTGTATGTACAGTATGTGTCATGTTAAATTTGCCAATATAGCCCTGCTCTTTGCTGAATAATACATTTTCGTCTATACACGTATGATTCAGTGCACATGCATTCTGAAGGGACTGAGTTTTGTTTTTGTAATATGTTTTGGGAACATGGCTTTTGCTCCTTGGCAGTTTTCTATCTAATAGAAGAAGATAAGGTGTTTTAGGGTTTGGGTTTGTCCTATAACCTCAGGGCTTTAGTTCTCCAGCAGGTATTGTAGGTATGTCTTGCACATAAGGCTGTTTTTCTGGTAGGGAAAGTGATGAATGCAAGTGGGCTCAAAATTCTAACCAGAAGGGACCAATTATAGACACTCTGACACAGTGGGGACTTCTTCTGCATGCTCACAGTTACCGTAACAACCTCTCGGGGGCCCCTGGGCAGGGCCGCACTGCGTCAAGCCAGACAGAGGGCTTCTGGGATACGGCCCCCGGAGGATAGAAGACAGAGCACACTCAGCAAAAGGCCAGTATTCCTTCACTACAGTGTAAAAATAAACCTCAGATCAACACAACCCTCAGGGGATAACCATGTATGAGTTTTTACTATTCCTTAAGAGATTTTAACCACTGTTCTGCTTCCCGTGGCTTTCATGGAAAACAGGTGAAACTACAACCCTTTGAATTAAGTTAATGAAGGGGGTAGTCGTCGTTGTGTATGTTAGTGTCGGTGAACATGGCAGATGACCTTCCACTGAACATTGGGCAATGAGCCTCAGTGCTAAGGCACCAGTGGCGGCCCTCCAAAACCAGCAGGTGGATGCAGGTGGATCTCAGAAATACGTGAAACCAGGTTTCTGCCTGTGATTCCATGGAACACAGAATGCTGCTTCAGGCATTTCTTCCAGGTGGACAATTAAACAATTTAGTAGAATGTTTGTTTGTTTTAAACCGCCATTGTCTGTCTTGATATATTAACAGAGAACTAACTATTCTTTATTGTTCCAAGTCTATTTTTAGACTTGGGTGCTGTCTTTCAGTTTGCTAGTGTTCATTTCACACAACAATCATTGATTTGCCATCCAAAAACTAATCTGGCACTTTTACACGAAGGCCAATTGATAAATCGTCAAGTTAGCAGGGATAGCATTTCTGAATCTCTGGCAAGAAAATGTGTTTGATTTGAAAATTGAATGATTAAAGAATGTTTTATGGTCAAGTCAATATTCTGGTTTGATGATGGGGACCTTATTTGTAGGCTATTCACTTCTGAAATATTTCTTACTGAAATAAGGAATGGAAAAGAGAGTATTGGCTCAGGTGTTCATTATTTATGTTAAAATAAGAGTTATGCCAAATGCTTAACATGCGCAGATAGCGTTGAAGGCACGGGACAGATTGTTTGACACCAATGACCACATTTTCCATTAAAAATATGACTCAATAGTTGTTGAACTCTATTTAGGTAGACGGTGTTCGGCCTATTTTGATCTCCCTGAAGATACTGATGTCAATTTAAAAGAGCATGGTTGGAACTGTTCAAACATGCCCTTGCACAATACAAATGAGCAACAACAAAGGGATTTTATTTCAGTCTAGACTTCAAAATCAACCACTTACCAAACCCGAGTTTCCATTGTCTATTGTGTAACAAAAACCACAAGGTACACACACACACTGTCTACTTTCTACAGATACTCCAGATCCAACCGTCGTACACAATAGTTTTTGTTCACTTTCATGGGCTGTTACCTGTGCCCTTGAAGGGAATGCGTTGTAGAGAAATGTGTGTGTGCATATGTGTGTGTGTGTGTACGCGTGTGTGTACGCGTGTGTGTGTGTGGGAGAGAAAGAGAATGTTGTGCTTCTGCATCCTCTAAAGTTCTACAGTCAAAATATTAAAGCTATGAATAATATACTGGCCACATTATCTTCTCTACAACCTCTAAAACCCTCACAGGCTCGATTATATTGGAACCCTTTACTACAAAGTACATTTTTATTCTATATTACCATGGGGATTTTAGGTCTGAACTGGTCTCTGAAGACCGTTTGGGACTTTTCAAAGACAGGCTAATAAGTGGGTTTTCAGGAGGGTCGTAACCTATGTAGAGGCAAACGAGGGCACCAGACAATCTCAAACAACCGCCCAAGAGAATGCACTCTCCCAGGGCAATACATGCCGCTACTGTCTCGTTGTCTGCACAAAAACTTAGATGTGTATTGCTCGCTTTCTGTTTGGACTGTTGTGAACATGCTATGAACATGATACAGTACTGTATCAGATAGACAGCGTTATTGGGGGCACTCGATTGCATTGAAATGAACTACAATGACTAATCGTTCAAACCCAACTGAACCACTATTACTCACACGGAATTTATCAATGTAATAGACTTGTAATAGACAGGTGTCTGGCATATTAAAACTGATCAATACATTGACCAGATTAGCACTCTATTTTGTGTGTTAGTGTGTGTTTTACCAACACAATGCTACAACCACACTCAAAATTTTAATTGCCAACATTGCTGCTACATTCACCACCATTTACGTAATGCTAGCTAGGTATGTAGATACAGTACGGATGCCTTCTATCCAATTTACACCTTAATTTTACAACTGTCAACACCCTCTTTCATTGTCTCTCTTTCCCCTATTCTTCAATACTTCCCTTAACCTGTTTAAGCAGCGCATCTCCCTTTTTCTCTATTTCTTCTCTGCCTTTAAATGTTCTTTTGTCACTCTCTCCCCTCTCTTACGCTCTCTCTCTTTGAGATGTTGTCAAAGCTTTGATTGAGAGGGGGATACCCACCTGTTAAAACACAAGTGTGTTCCCGCGACAACACTAGTCTGTCAGGGGAGACATTTACTGGGCTGACCTGTCAGTGGGAAGAGCTCGCCAATCGGACGCTGGGGATTTATGACGGATGGGGAACTCTGCCACTAGTGGGGTGTCCTAAATTAACTCCCCTCGCTTTCTCTCATCCACTCTCTTCGCATCGCCGAGTCAGACTTGTCAGCACTATGGCTTCAAAATGGCTAATGTGCTGCTCAACACTGAATTGTGGTCGAACCCTCCCACTCAGACCACAACATTGGCAGGAGACACTTTGATTGGCTCAAAGAAAACGGCAATAACAGCTGCTTGAAAGAAAATCATAAGACCATTTTAAGAGATTGTCCTCCTTTTCAGTTGCCATAAACAGGTGCATATTAACCAATAATGGACAGCATTTTGCTACACAACAGTAAAATATTCCGAAAAAACAAACGCTGTTGCCCTGAGAAAGTTATGAAAATACTTTTGTACAAAACGTTCCTTTTCATACACTTTATTCCTTTGGTGAAAAGCATAGCAGTCAGAAGGTGATGGGAAGGAGTGTGTGTGTGATGGGGAAGGGGAGCGGCGGGGGTGAAATAGCTAAAGCTCTGAGTAATGCCACAGTAAATTGTACTGGACGACGATTCAGGGGAAAGAATGGAAAAACACACTGCTCAATCGGAGCACTCAAGCAGCTTCACCTATCATTTATTCAGAGAGCACTAGCACATGGAGGGAGGGGGGAGCGAGAGAGGCGGAAAAGAGTGAAAGAATTATGGAGAGAGGGGAATATTGGAAGACATGTAAATGGAGCCTGAGGTTCAAAGAAAAAAAGGTACCATCGTGACTGATGGAGGCCATGAACAGAGATTCCCATGATGATAGCGACGGCCGGTGGACAACAGCGATTGGGAAGCTGTGGACGTCCTGTTCAACCCTCGCCTATCCTTCGAGTGCTTCCCTTTCTTTTTCTTGTGAAGGACGACATCACAAGAGCGAAGAGTGACGACACTCCAGGATGTTTATAGGTTCTGACACAAACGTGCTAATCAAGTTATTCTGCGCGCCGTTTATTTGAGATTATTATGCAAATGCACACTCTCTCTGTTTCGGCACATCTTCATTCAATCGCATCTACTCCCACCGTTCATTTAATACTCACAATGGAAATCAGACCAGGTGGAAACCTCAGACGTTTTATTAATGCGGATATGAAACACTCATGCATACAGACACACATATTAATAGTCTTCCTTCGGTCTCTGTCAAGCTTACTCAGCTTCCTGCTCTAGGATAGAGACGTAAAAACAGACTTCTCTCTCATGCCAGAATACCATATTAAAGTGTGCGTACGTGCCCGTATGTGTGTGTGTGCTTGGGTAGGCGTGAGTGTGTGCGTACTAGAATGCGCGCACATGTCCGTAGGAACTATCTTCCCCTGTGAATGTCTCTCAGTATGCCTCTGCCAACTTAAATAGCCCTTAAAACATGTTAAATCTCAACACAAGGAGCACCTTTGGGAAGAGGATGATAGATAAAAAGCCACTCTCTCATCTAACACAGTGCACTTCCATATGGGGATACATTCACAGCTCACATTCAATTACTGACACTTCACTGCACCTCCTCCGGCCTCCTGCGGTGTGTGGACCACACACTCTACCGAGGGAGGAGAGAGAGGAGGGATGGAGGAAAGGTGAGGGGAGGGGAAACCTAAGGGCGGGAGCATGGAGGGGTTGGCTGGATTCCACTCACATTATGGAGCCATCGTAACATTTCCTCAGTCATAGAACAATGGGAGCACAATAATGTCTTGTGGGCCTGAGGATGTGGGTGTGTGTGGGCATGTGTGTGTGTGAATGTGTGTTTAGGATTGTGGGGCGGCATTTAAGATTTTGCCTGACTAAATGGCTAATTGGTCATTTGAAATGTTTTAACTTTTTAAGGATGGATGAGGCTGTTGGACAGTGACAAATCCAAGGAAGGTTTATCCCAATGGAGAAACATATTTTAATTGCAGTTGACCATTTAAAGTACCCTTGTTGTGACAGGTGACATATATTTATATATATTCATATATATATCTTTATTTATTTAAACATTTTGAGGGCATCGGTAGCATTACTGTAAGGTTCTTGTGGCCATTTTAAATTCCTTTATTCTTTTGAACCCAAACTACCCACGTGAATTTATTTAGTTTGCTCATCATTACACATGGACATGTTAAAGTGGCGTTAAAATGACAAAAATTACACAGACACACACAGACTGACACACCCACAAAGTAGGCCTCAAAACAAGTGAATTCTAGAAAGTAGAGGGACGCCTCCCCCCTGAGCACCCTGTCTCCCCCCTGCCGGGCCTACGGTCGATAGCCATTAGGCCGAGGCGCGCTGATCGATGGCGGGCCAATTTGCGGCAAGAGAAGGCGTGGGTGGCGCATAGCCACAGCTGTTTAAAGATATCAGCCATCACCAACAGCAACGTGCCCACCTTGGGGACTTGGCCAATCACATCCCCTGCCCTGCAACGACCACGAACTAGCAGGGAGAAGGTGTTAACTCTTCAATTGCTGGCTGATAACTGGGATTGGTTTCACAGATAGAGTAGGAGACAATGTTGAATGGCGATGATGTGGAGGTTGAAAAGAGATTTCTTAGTATTTGGTTCCCTTTGCTATGATGCTGTATTCTAATTTGGAGCTACCTTTGTCTCAGTTGGACCACACTTAGCCAGGCTCTTCAAAAACTAGTCTGTTGAGGGTTAAAATTCTATTATGAGAGCATCATTATTATGAGTGAAACGTTAGTATTTGCTCTGGCATGTTGACCCATGTGGCACCATACTGCTTATTAGACCTACATTGTGAATCCATCTATCTCTGCCAGATACTAACGATTATTGGACAGAATGAAGCTTTAGTCTGGCAATGAAGACATTTTAACAGGAGTAATTATGTTTTACCGCCACTGCTGGTGCTATTATCGAAAGGTTAAGGATCATTTGTGGAATAGCAAGTGTTGAGGAGAAAGAGATCACATTAACTGCATTGCTTTTAAAGCCAGTCAGTTAGACTTTTAAAGGGGATAATTGATTCCACCTAAATAGGTCAGGATAAATTGGAAAACCAAATTGGAGTGTCATTTTTTCTGAAGGAAAAATGAATTTCTGATGTTTCTGTCGGTAGCTAGGTAACAAAGATCTCCACTTACGGGAGATCCAGCAAAAATAATACATTTTAATGTTAGCGTTAACTGAAATTTGAAATCCTGAACAGGCTTCAGCATACTTCGATCTCCGCTTTGTTGGGCCTGGCTTGTATTCATCCTGACCATTTATCCCCATGGCTTTATCCCAGTGAGAACACATGGCCTCGATTAGGAAGTCTTAGACAATGGCTGGCATTAGCATTGTGGTGCCTTGCACTGAGTTTTGGTATTGTTCTAGGATTAGCGCGTAGCGACAGATTAGCTTGGTTTGCTATGGGCCGGCGCTACGGTAGAACCCTGCTACGGGGTGATTGAACGGGTAATCGCAATTTTCCTGTTGGCACCAAAGGCTTTTTGTAAAATTAGGTGTACCTGACTCCCTCTTCCCCATCCCTCCATTTCAACTTTCATTCTGATCCAATTGGTCCCACTGCAAGTAAAAAAAAATGCCCTTGTTTAATTTGATCATTTTTACTTATTTATTTTGTGCAAGAGTAAGCTTCAGAGGATGTCTAGAAAACAGGGACAGATCGAATTAGGATCAGGTGTAACTAATTACAACTTCTCTCCAGCTGCCTTGACAGTTGTGTTTTTCGTCATTTTTTATAACATCCTTGTTTTGTTGCTATTTCTTCATATTTACGTCCCCGTATTAAAGGATGACATTATTATCTTTGGCGTTGTCATGTCATTAACATAATGAGGCTAGGATATCCCCTCAGGCATCTATGTGTTTTTGTTTACAGAGAGCCACTTCTTATTGGTGCACATGACTAGTGCAGTTTGCTTCAACTGTTTCTAAGGGGGAGAAAAACCTTCCTTAATATGACCAAACCAATGCTCAGTGTGAGAAGCAAATTTGTTTCATTTCTATTTGTTTTGTCTCGTATTTGAAGATTTAACCCTACGTAAGCTGCAGTGTCCTTCTCTGCATGTTTGTTTTGGGATTCTCTGTGCGGAGAAAGGACACCAAACATCTTCATTTAAAGACTGTTGGTTAGTAGTGTGACAGCAGGACACACTGAAAGGGTAATGAATTCCCTTTAGCAAGAAAAGGATTAGAGTCCTCAGAATTGTTACCTCTTTATGTATTAAGATCCAAAGGCCATTTTGTTTCAAAGCCTGATTGGACGCTAATGTACTTTATGGGATAAATATGATACATGAATATGTGTCTAAATAGCCTTCAACAATATGTAAAAGAGAGACAATGCACGCTTTGGGATATGAAACATAATTGTAAATGTCAGGCAGTGAGCTTAGCCATAAAGTCCTTACGCTTTTCCATAGCTACTGTAGCTGGGGAAATGTTTGCCAGCAGAAAAACATTTCCTGGCTTTTGATTTAATTCAGGGCTAATTAACGTCATAGCCTCAGAGGAGCAAGGGATATAGATGGATCACAACTGTGGCATGGGGCCCCCAAGTTTTTAAAAGCTAGGTCACAATTCTGTAAGCTAAGTCGGGTTCAGTAATCAAAACGACTAATAACGTGCTGATAGCATCGCGTTAATGAATATTGGATGTAAAACACACAAATGAAGCAGTCCGCAGAGCTACAGCAGTGACTGTTGTGGCTATTGTTGTAATTGCTAATGCCGTTACAAAGGGCTACCCTGATTGATCATATCATTACATAATTAATATCATGAAAATATGTCATCCAAATACCTGACCCTCCCCCCACTCTCCAACGGTAGGAGGATAACTCAGGTTCTCTGAATCTCAAACATGGCAACCACCTCCATGAACACAGTGTTGATCATCTCTGTCACCCAAGAAGCTAGTTTTTCAATGGTTTGGTTAAGTGGGATTGCGGAGAGAGTTTAGTCAGTTCAATTTGGTTTGACTGAGTGAATCTGCTTGCGTGATTTGAACTCCACCGGCAAACCAAAGTGTATCTACTTTTGAGTCTCCTGAGGCACAGCATATGATTTCCCCATCATGACTAACTGACAAACAGGACACAGAAACATTATTTTGCTCCAAAATAATCCCAATTCAAGCAGGTTGAGTGACCGGGAAATGCATGAGAGGCATCCAATGATGCCTAGGATATTCAGTCTAGGTCCTAGACTGAATATCCTAAGTTATCCTAAGTTATCCTAAGTTATCCTCCTAAGTTATCCTAGACTCTAGGATAACTTAGGAGGTGCATTTTGGAGAACAGGCACAAGGACCCCATGCTTCCATCTGAAGTGTTCAAATAAAAATGTTGTTGGCTCAGGAGAGAGGATATACTGTGCAAAATTAGCTTGTATGTTCACAATGTGCATTTTGTGTGCACAGACAAGTTTTGAGGTGGTTTGAGGATGTGTGTGTGTGTGTGTGTGTGTGTTTGTGTGTATGGGGGGGAGGGGGGTTATATGTAGTGTGCTTGTATGTGTGTGTGGCAGGGGGGTGCCTTTACGTGTTGACACAATACACCAGTTAGGGGAATAGAGCAAAAGGAGGAGGACTTGAGAATTGAGTTCATGGCTGGACTGCTCAATGAGACTTGGGGATCCAGGAAAGAAACATCATTCAGCAAGGGTCTTCTGGAACTAGATTTACAACTATAATTCTTCCCACGAGCAACATGTAGCTGCTGCTATCTCCTGCAGTCTCATGCTTGCCCAGAGGAAAATAGGGCCATGAAATAAGGAAATGTGAATCAAATACAAAACAACTTCACAAAAGCAAACAGATTAATGACACAGACGGAGTAGCCCTCTGTGGGAATTGAGACAGTGTTTATAGTGACGCCTCAGCTTGTGCTTGGTGAGCCAGCGTGCCTCCGTATTGGCAAGGAACAGACAAAATGGCCGCCCCCTCCTTGTCTTTACAAATTGCTGTCCTTCTGTTTCCTTTAAGGGAACTAATTGTTCAATGGGGCGTTGGTGATTTTGTTCGTTTGCGGTATGCAAATTAGGTTTATTCTCACCGCATGGTGCTTTGGCGGGGTACGATGGTCTTGTTTGTTGTTTCTTATCGAGCAGGTCTTCTGTGTAGTGGTTTATGGGATGTATTTGAGGACTGTGACTCATCATTGCATGAGCTAGCAAGACCATTAGCGAAAAGAGGGGCACAGAGATCTGATAGCAATCTGAATTATGCCAGCACATAACCCATCACACTGGAATACAAAACAACAAATACAAACCAACAAAGACTGTGTGTGATATGTGTCTCACCCCACCATTATGTATGCCTGATGAATTATTCCTGCAATCCTTTTGCTCTGCCTCACTATTGACTGGCACCTGTCACTCAACCAGTGATGACTGCAATTAATCAGGAAAAACCACACCAAACCTCATCAATTAGAGTTAGAACATTCTGAGATTATTGGAGCATATCAAGCCAGGAGATATCGGAGGATGGCCTGTCAATGTGTCATGATTTATGAATGGGGAGCCGACCAATGAAATGACAGCGTTTTATCAGGCTTGACTAAGGTTTGTTAGGAGTTGACTGGGTTAAAATGGACTAGTTTTGAAGTTAAATGATCACAAGTTAAGTTCTAATCCTATCTATATGAATGACTTAAATGTCTCTGCAACTCAAACATTTAACAATAGCGTGTTCGTTTGTACTAAATGCAGAAGTTTATCATTCCAGAGGGTTTGTGGTCTCCCTCGTCCCTGTGCCCATGAACCCTGGGTAGTGTGCCACCAGTCTATAATCTACCCTCTTATTATTGACATTTCTTATAACTTTGTAACCCTGTTAATTGTGCCACCCTTACTGTGGCAAAATGTAGCCAGAGAGAGATAGAGACGGTGAGAGAAAGACACAGCGATTCAGAGCAAGGCATTGCAAGGCGCCTCTCTTTGTACGAAAGCGAGAGAGCAAGAACAGAGCCGAGGCTGTGAGTGAGAAACAAGGGAGACAGGGGATAGTGAGCCGTCTTTCACTGAATGAAGAAATAATATATCTTTAGATTTGGACTTTTCAGATCCTTCAGCTGCACCCCAGAGACTCCTCTCACCACGCTGCCTCCCCAAACACCTCATCAACCCCCCTCCCTACCCCTAAGACTCACTACTATCACAAAGACCAAATTTGAGTGAATAACTGTGAGCGAAGATAAATGACCATTTTCTTTTGGATGTCATACACCTCAAATAGTTTCAATAGGGCCCCCTAAGGATAGGGCTGTAATTGCTTTTTCTCTCCTTTTGGATTAGAATTTAACTACATGTTTTCTCAGAAATCTGAGTCATAGTTTTCCCCCCCTGCTCGTTTACCCTTTAGTCTGCCCAACTTGCTCAAGAGTCAACATAACCATGTGATCAATATTTCAGTCTTTCTGACTGAAACCTGCAATTACCCAGTCTCCCTTTCTTCAGTACCATCTGCACTTTTACAATGGAACACAAGTCCACACACAAGTGCCTTTTAACCAGGGCTGTTATATTGGAGGATTTATCCTTGTAGGAGCAAGGAGGGAGAAAGGGGGAGATAGAGAGCAAGGAAGAGAGAAACGTATTACTGATGCTGTATCAAAATGGTCCTTTTCTTTTTTGGAAAGGTAGATGTGGTTGATATGCAATGTGTTTTTGTTGCTGTTTTTTGGGGGGTCGGGACTATGCAAGGGACAGTGTGGCCAACGGAAAGAATGTAGAAAAAAGCGAATCATCTATCAAGGTGAAGAGGATGGGATGGCGTGACTGTCACCGATGCCAGGCTTTTGTCAGGATTCGTTTTTGCCTTGAGTCCACTCTTGTTTGGCAGGCAGATTTAAGCTTGGCATGGGGTGCAGCTCTCTTTTCCTCTCTCTCCTGCTAAACCAAACATACCCAAAACTCCTGAGCTGGCATTCATTTGAAAGCTGAACAAACAGAACACGAATAAATAGCGGTGTGCATGTGCAGGAACACAGCGCTTCACTTGCTCATGCACGAACAGACTAAAAACATATTTGCTGATATATCTTCTATGTCATGGTCTATTTTAGAAACTAAATCAACTAGATGTGACAAACTGATTCTTTTAGTCAATGTCATCTTAAACAACACATTGGTGCCATCAAATCAGTGTTCAAACCACAGCTGTATGCTGTCTGTATAAATCTTTCATGAGTCACAGAAATGTTGGAAAGTCTGGGTCAGAGATTCATAGAGTTGATATTCAGATCGTTGTGGTTGGGGGGCCGTGGTGTGCCTTTTAGACTAGCCAATTCTAGAATAGGTTGTTTAAATAGTGAACTTGGAGCACAGACTACCTTTGAGGTCCAGGTTCCGGGCTCCATTGGAGTGCTGAGTGACGGTGCGTGAGTCGATCTTGAGCGTGTGCACGTTGTTGGCGTCCCGAGAGACCACCACGTTGTGCCATTGATTGTCGTTGAGCGGCTTGTCGGAGTTGCCCTTCATGAGCGAAGGGCCGTTGCCAAGGTCAAATACGTAGTGGACATACCTGTGGGAGACAAAAAAGTGGTCAGCAACAAGTGGGTAGGTTAGTATGTGTGTGCGTGAAAGAAAGAGGACGAGGGAGTGGGTGTCAAAACATGAAGAGACTGTACCCTGCAGTCATATCAGATCTATTTGCCTGTTGACGACTTATTGGTACCTAGCTTTACAACTTTATCTTAGTTCTCTCATTTGCTCAATTGAGGTACAGTAATTTTTTATGTCTTTGTATCTATCTAATTCACTATACAGATTATTTAACTTGTTAAGTTATTTACAATGAGACTGCTTAATAAATATGCGTTCTTGGCTAAATATCAATTACTCCAAGCAAGAAATCCATTAATCTCTACATCTATTGTCTGTCATCTGTAGATCTGTTGCTCCAAAACAGGGCATTGTGGGAATTTTAAAAGAGCCTGGTATTTTTCACAGGCCCCAAGGACATGGGTTGTTGACTGTGAAGTTGTTTAGATGTGTGGTTCACGACAAATATATAAATATTCAATGGGATGTTTCATCGTCTGCCACCTAGCGTTCGGCCCACGGGCATAGCACTAGCATTCACTCACAGCACATTAAGGAGACTCATAGAAACAAGCTAGTGTGTATGAAAGGGTTTTTACAAGACACTAAATGGCAATACAGTGGCCACTACATCCATCCATATCATTTTTGAGATGGCCATTAGTGCAACTTGGAGTCAAGGATAGGTTTCCTATTGTATGAGGCGGCCATCATGCGAGTTAAAACACGTAGCGTTAGTTATACCAAATTACCAAGTGTAAGATTCCCAGAAGCTAATTTTGGCTAAAGCTAACGAACCTTGTTGGTTTAGTCATTGTATCTAAACCAACACAAATAATGTGTTGGATAGCCTGCTAAGTGTAGTAATGGCTAACTGACAAGGTTATTCAGCTAATTGTTATTCGATTAAAAATTTTGAAATGTATAAGAGAAAGCACTTTTTTCTTACGGTAACTAGAAGATCTAGCAACCAGCTACAGTCTGAAATATATAGGCGTACTCTGCACAAGTTCATAAAATTCGGAAAAACATGTTTTCCAGTTGACTTTCTGACTCTGTCCTCTCCTTCTTTCTTACACTCATATTTGATCTATTTGTCTCCATCTTGGATGTATGTTAGATCGAAGTGAAGTGGACCTCCAGCTGCTTAATAGCATGCTCCTGAAGAGTAGAATGTCCCACCTCAAGAAGGGCCCCGCATTATACAGCACCCCCCAAAACCACTCTGTCTATTTTAGTTTTTCCAAAGGTCAATATATAGGGAACACCTCTCTCTTTCTCTTCTCCCCCTCCATCTACCTCAGGGCTGACAAGGTGCCGTCTTTCATTTGTGCAGACAAAATGGTTGTCTTTTGTTTGCCTGGTTAAGACTACTGTCAGCGCGTGTTTATCCTGTCTCTGTTCCACATGTTCTTGTCTTTGTTCCTGCTGGAAAAGGCATTTTAGGCCTTTGTCTGGTAACAATACCAGACAGGCTGGGAGATACATTCATATCTCAGCAAGAACGGATGAACAGCATCGCAGGTTTAACAAAGGTATGCTATTCGCAGACATGTTATTCAACACCGCTGTTTATAATTTAACAACTACATAAGAAGTTCCACAGGCTCAGAAAAGACATGCAGTTGACTTGATGTTTATTGCTTTTATTTGGAGAGACACCAGATATTTACCGTGGAGAACACAAAGTTTTCTCCAGCTTTGGGGGTCTTACCCCTAAAAACTGTTTTCGCCATTCATTGCTGCCATAAACCAAACTGTTTATTATTGCTCCCAGAAATTTAGGGTGGCCTTTCTCTCCAAGAAGCATTGATTCATGGCGCAGTTAGTTCACATCCTAAAATATTTTCCACAACTCAGCTGCCCCACATTTGCAACACCCTCCTTTTCATTTTCTTTTTACTGAGAACTGAATTTGAGATTTCATTGGACCATAAATGGCTTTCGAAATATTGCATGATATCTGGCTCAATAAACCCAGTCCTCTCAATAGTTCTGACGACAACTGTCTTAAGATCTCTTAAATGCAATGACATGATTTGTTTACGCTCACCCTTTGACCAGCTCCACGACGATAAAATCGCTGCCATCTCCTGAGTTAAAGAGCAGCAGCCCGTCAGACGTAGTGGTCTTGAACTGAAAGAAGAGATGCATGGAGGCGTAGGCCTGCAAAGTGGCAAGCGCTAAGTAACTGCCTTTCGTTCGAAACGTCACCGGGTCGGCGATGATGTGGCGCATGCCAAAGCGGGCATTGAGCTCGCAGTATGAGATGTCTCCGTTCTTGCACTGGTCGAGGTAAGGGACCCCGTTGAAGGTGAGGCCCTGCAGATGCCCGATGAAGTTGGAGGGAACCACGGAGATGAATCGGCGTTCGGTCATGATGCCTGTCTCGATGTTGTGGAATTCCAGCCTGGTGTGGGCGCCAGTCATCTGGCCTGGTACAGGTAAAGTGGGTCAGAGGCATGAGATGTGCAAGTAAATAGTTGGAAAATGCACCAACACATCTTAAGGAATGTTTTAGGACTGTAATTGCAACAGAAGTACAAAGTTAGCTTTATGCAATTATTTTCGTTCCAATCACACAAAGGCTCGCACACTCCCCATGCACGCACACACACATGCACACACACTCACATCCCACACATAATTTCAGCATGTCCCCCATACACTTGGCTGACAAGCTTCAAATAACATGAACAGTAATGAGCATTACCAACATCCAGATTGACCATAAATGTGCTCAACACCATCAGCTGTACAAGGGCTCCCTTCCCCTGATACCACTGTGGCTGTGAAGAAAAAGGTTCAAACTGGCTGAAACTGAGGTCTTCAGACCACTCTCCTCACAGGTCAAACCTCGCCCCAGGGCCTCACCTTACCCTCTCCACAGTATCTCTTCTTCTCACACTTTCTTTTTTCCTCTCCTTCATCTTCTTCCTTTCCAACCTGCTGTCACCCCAGGGGAGGGGAGGTCAGTTGCAGTCCTATCCCTCCCCATCCATTTCATTTCATCCTGCAACCCTACACCTCCTTTCTTGTCCAATCATCATCGTTCACCTCCTTCAGTCCTTGAGTCCTCTCTTCAAACCCGGCCCAGGGGATCCAAGATGTTTCCCTGATGCCCTCCTTCTCATTTCCAACCTACCCATTGGTCATTGTCTAACGTCCCGTTTGTGGTTCCCCCAAGTGTGCAGCTGACACTCACCCTCAACGGTGGCGTTGTCCACCGACAGCTGCAGGTTCTTGCCTCTCCTCACGACCTTCACTGTGTGCCACTCGTTGTCATTAAGCTTCTGCCCAGCAAAGAGGGTCTCTGGTCCTTTACCTGTGTGTGTGTGTGGGGGGAGATGTGGTCACCCAGCGGCCAGCAGGGGTGATGAAGCACAGTGTAAGCTATAACCCACAGGTGAGGAACTGTAAATCTATGGAGAAAACCTGCACTTTCTCATGCACGCTCAGGTCACGTCTGTCCATTTGAGCACAAACACAACTGCATGTGCAGACACACACACACACACACATACACGCTGCATTCAAAAAGTGTACACAGACAATGTTTGTCTGTCATTCATTCAGCATTCAAAACAACATTTAAAACTAAAAAAGAAATGTGACAAGTATCAAATTAAACAGAGACAAACAGCCCTAGAAAGATACCATCAAGTACAGAATCGTACAACCCAGAACCATATTTCTGTACTGTGTTTTCAACAGTGTGCGAGCCAATAAAGGCCAGCCGTGGACAAAGTACTCTACACAAATGCTGTACACAGATAATTGAAAAAGCTACTTAATGAGGCCGACATGAACAAATTCCATGTACTTCATAACAGTCCAACACTAATAAAGGCAAACAATTTCTGGAAGCACCACATAGAAATGAGACCCCTTTAAATGTCTGGAAGGACTTTCTTACCGAGGACACATTTTGGGGCACACTTAAGCTTTCTCTTTATACCAGCCAGTCGCATGTGACTCTCGCCTGTTCTTTGCCTTCCCCTCTCATGGTTCCCCCTCTTCGCTTCAGCTATAACATATTCACAGTCACGGAAGACACACGTTCACGGAGTAGACGTACGGCCGGAGTGAAACTACTTATTAAGGCTGTGTTTACAGCAGCCTCTCCTGCCGCTTTCCTCCAGCTGAACTAGGGTTATTTATATCTTTGTAATGACACGGCATCAAGTGGGCCAAGACCTGAGTGAGACTGAGTGGTGAAGAAGAGCACATCAGCAGCGATGCAAAGTGTCCATCGCTGAAAGGCAGCAGCTTGTTTTGCACGTAGGGGAGGCCAGGGATGGGGGGGTCACACTTTGACCGATGCCAGCATTTCTCAGCACCGGCAAAGCATAAAAGACTCATTTCAGTATTGATTCCAAAGCGTGAGAACTTATGTATGAATTAATATCACTTTTATCACTTTTATCAACATAGCATGTTTTAACGTGAAGTCATACGCCAGGAAAATTACTTTAAGAAAGTGGGGGCGGGGTTGGTAGTCACTGTTTGTTCCAATGAGATGTGCAACAAGATATTATGTATTTTTTGTTTAACCTAGATATAGCAAATAATTGCAAATGTTCTTGTGTTTAAATCCCCTTTGAGTTTGATTGGTGGTTTATTTACATATAATCCAAAGCAAGAGACAAGTATATGCATATCAAGGCTTTCGATAAAGCAAAACACCAGATAAGTAAAACCTTCTAAAACAAGAACTATAGAATTTGTGTTTAGGTTTGTTTGTGAACGTTGTGTTGTGTGAATAATTAATGTTATTAGTACTAGCATTGGTAACTTCACATTGCATAATCATGGTCAGAATAGCAGGAATTACAGTTTCTAAGATATGTAAATTGATACCCCAAGTGGTAAATCCTTTGAGTGCTCAGTTCTTGCACATACTGCACTGTGAAACACACTGTGAAACACAGTGACAACCATGCCCACCTAAACTAATGAGATAAATGTTCAGATAGCAATCACATCTTCACCTGTCATCTGATACTGAAACTCAAGCTATTCCTTTCCCTTCTTAAACAATAGTTGCTAAATAGAAATACGGTAAATGTACAAAGTTACAGAAAATATTTTATGCAAAGGTAAATAGGTATTATGATGTTTTCCCAAATGGATGACAAGAATGATTTCATGAGGTCATATATTTGATGAGAAACATAGCATCTGTTTTAAGAAGTTCTGTGAGAACCTACCCATTAAACAACTCCGGTTTCCCCTACTTGATATGAGTGACGCCAGTAGTTGAGCCACCTTGCCTTTTGAGTCAGTTGTAAATAAAACAGTGAAAACATTAAGTAAAAAGAAGAAGTGAAGTGAGAGCAAAAAGCACGACCCGGGATGAAAACAAATACTTCACTGTAATATGACATTCACTCTCTTTACAGGGCAAATGTGCTAGGTGGCTGACATCCCATTGAGAATTGAAAGCCCTGACTTACAGCTACTGGTAGACCTTAATATCACCAAAGACTCTACCAAAGGCACTCACCAAAGATAATGGTGATTAGAGAGGAGAATAATGTGTGTATAAACGAAGCTATAATGAGTGGAGCACTCCAATTAACCAGTGGACCAGACCGATAAGACCGGCGGTGTCAAATTGAAGCCAGTCACTTTTATTCAACAGGCTTGTAAAAACTCTTTGGTGGGCTAACCCCTAGAACTTTCTTTAATTATCAAAAAAACTCTAATACTCTTTTAAAATGTGTTTTGTTTATGCATGAGGCAGGTCCGTTAATAAAACGCCCTCCATATCACAGTGACTGTAGTGATGTCTGGCTATGGCTGACTAGCCGGAGGTGCTGTTGTGCTATGATGAAGTATATCTTGGTGGAATGTGACCGTGCCCCCCAGTTGTGTGTGAAATGATTTAGTTTCAAGGAAAAAGGTTCCATCAATTGATGGCCCACCTTCTCTCGGCACACACACACTCAC
Organism: Plecoglossus altivelis; assembly: GCA_036571765.1. Taxonomy (NCBI): domain Eukaryota; kingdom Metazoa; phylum Chordata; class Actinopteri; order Osmeriformes; family Plecoglossidae; genus Plecoglossus; species Plecoglossus altivelis. Next base: position 1,296,858 of record BROE01000023.1, read on the forward strand.
ATAGACACCGGAGAATCGCTTTCCCATTTACCACAGTCACTGTTCGCATTGTATTTTTGTCTTGAAAAACAAGAAATTGGATGGAGAGACTTTTAATCACCCCGTATGGGAAGTAAATATTAAGTAAAAGCCTGCTAGTGGTGAGACAGAGGGTAAAAGAAAGAAAGAAAGAGAGAGACGTACAATAGACTATTGGTGAACCGACAGACAATTAAAATGAAGTTATTTCAACTTGCGTAAAGACGAGCCAGTGACAGGCAGCAGATGCGAGAGAGAATGAAAGAGGAAAGAGGGGGAAAGCGACAGAGGTGTGTGAAAAAATAGCTCCACAGAGCGAAAAAAAAGGGAGAGAAACTAGGAAAACAACCGGGTGTGATGTACAGCCATGGTCCGTTCGGCTGGGCTACAGGGAGAATAAATGGTCTGTGCTTTCCCCCAGGGACACAGTCTGTGGGTTATTTATCAGGCTCGGCCACTAGGGGGCCCGGAGCGAGCAGGGGCATTGGTGAGGGCCAGTATCTGGCACAATAGGCAATAAATGCTACCACCACTAAATATAGCTGCTGTGAATAGGAACCCAGATATGACTGCTAATCCCTAGGTGTGATAGCGGAGATGGTTACGGTCGACCCGAAAAACATCGTACACGTTCAACAAACACATCAATTACACGCTGGAAGCCTACAGTGTTTGTATTAATGAGTCATCTTGTTTCTGAGCCAAATGCATGTTTGGTTATCAAGCACAACCCCTTAATCACGCTAACCCTAAGACAGTAGCTTCAACTCAGAGCTTGGTTGCTGCGGGCGCCCCACTGAGAAACATTATCCCCATCCCAATAAATTAATCACTGTTAAAAACCATACATTATTTGCGTTGCCCATCAAACAGATTACAAACAGAGACAAGTGTAGAAAGCTTAGGGCTGCCATATAGCATGCCACATACATCTTACAGTGGTGCCGTCGAACACCCATAGGTCCAGCCATCCCCCATACTGCCTGACCACCTGGCTGCCTGTGCGACCAGTCAGTGTGAGTCATAGATGTCACATTCTAATGCCCTGGTAATGAACAGTTTAAACAGACTAGAAGCTGAAAGTGCAGTGTTCATTGGGGCAATAAGCCCTTAACGCTATGCTATCACACACACACCCGAAGCCACACGTGCACACCCTCATAGACAAATGGGTACGTGTTCATCTGAGCTGGGTTATCTTTAATAAGACCCAGCAATATTATAACACAATTAATTCCATTCCGTGGACGCTCTTTTAGTGAGCTTCATCTCTCTCTTTTCCGCCAAGATCAATGGGGGGAGAGGTGCTCTGATCATGCAAACAAAGGATCGCCTCTGTCTTTTCATCTGTCGACTCTGTTCCCGCCCGCCCGCCTCTCTCTTCCTCCCCTCTCTGAATCTCCATTGTTGACATCCTCTATCGTATGCGTGTGTGAGCCCGTGGGAGGTCGTATGGAGATGTGTGGTCTAGTGGACATCTAATAGAGTTCACCCACACTGCAACTTTTCCACGCGTTCCAGCGCGATAGAGTCAACAGCCTTTAGGACGTGATTGGATCAATGACGAGACCCGGTTCACCAATGGCTGTGCATTGTCAACATGTGTATGCTACTCAAGGTCATGAGTGAATTAGTACTTGGTTTTGTATCAGGGTTAAAGGCTTACATCCGATGAACACAAGAACTTTTGAATAGTAACTTTCCTCACTCCCTACTTGGAAAAAACGGATGATGTGACATGGCAAGAAAGAATGGAAACCATGAAAAAACGGTCCGTCCAACGGAATGACCTTTCAGTCTTTCCCAGCCATTTACACGTCGCAACAAGGTAGTTTCTCCGCTGACTCCCGCAGACCTTCAAATGCGTGTTGACGCCTTGCTCCCCCGTTCTCCACAGCCACAATATCCTAGCTCCTACCTGACCCCACCGCACGTCACCACAGCAGCCTGCTCCTTGCAGCGCTGGGGAAACTGGGAAAGTAGGCCATCCTGTGGCTCCAGGCTCGTTGGCACGTCGCGACCAATCTACCCCGCCGCTGGCGCCCCAGCATGGCTAACCGGGAGCAGTTCTGACATGGCCAGGGAGTCTAATTGGCCCTGGCCTAGTCTTGCAGTTCGCCCCCGGAGGGGATCCCACTCAGCCCAGGAGAGCTCTGGTGAGATGGCAGGAGCCTGGAGATGACATTCCCAGGAGGCGCAGAGCCCTGGCGAGTCATGAAGGGTTGCATCGCCATGGTACAGCAAGGGCGCCAACCCTCTGCGGGTCAGCCACTGGCCGTGACAGCAGTCCTTGGAGGTCGAAGAAGCGTGTGTTGCTAAGACCAAGTGTAAGCCTAGTATGTGGTCAGGGTGAGCTGTGTGTTGCTGAGTAAAGGGGTCTGAACCACGTGGCAGCCAGGGGATGCCTTTTTGGGAAGCGTTTGTGACCCTGATGTGCTCACACAAAGCTACCTCATTACATCCATTCTCTATGTGTATGTTACTCTTGACGTTCTATCGTGAGGATGGATTTTTTTAAAGAACAAAATATTAAGATTGTACATAAAACATACAAATGTTTACAATGGTAAATATTCATATCGAAGTGATTGATTAATAATAACAGTTACACACAGATCATCGCCAACTATTAGCATAAATCAACTGATGACATTGTCCTGTAAGAGCTTGCAATACAAATGTCAATTGATTTACACATTATTTTGTTGTGTGTAGTATTTGATGTGTTATCTATTACATATCTGGCTCTACGGCCTCTATTTGGTTTATTAGCCAAGTCAGTTGTTCCAGCTGCCTTGTTAGGCCTGCGGAGAGTCCCTCACTCAAATATGTAGGATAACATTTATTTGAAGGGATTCGCCCAGAGATATGAGGTCAGCAGTACAGTGATGTGGGCAAACACACTCACGCTCATAATAAAAGCCCCTCACCACACACACACACACACACACACACACACAAAGAGGGAAAATAGCACCAGTCAGCAGTCTAATTAAAACTGGCTTGGGGAAGATTCCAACCTCCTCCTCTTGTCCTTTCCCTCGTTCTCTCGCTCATAGCTTGGCAGCCCCTCTCTGAGGATGGAGGGAGGATATCTGTGGTCAGCTAAAGGTGGAGAGAGAGGGAAGAACGGACAGCTGAATGGATGAGCATAGAACTCTCAGACTCGGATGCAGGCCTGAAAATGACTACTCGTGTACGCAGACCGAGATCGATCCAAAAGGTGTGCATGAGAAACAAAGAGGAGGACAGAGAGAGAGCAAGGGGTGGAGGTGTATGAAAGAGAGGAGGAAATACTGTTGCCTGGAGAAAACCGCTCCACAGAATCTGTTGGCTTGCCAAGACAGAGGAATCAAAGCGGAGAGGTGTGTGCTAACTTGCCTGTGTGGGTATCTGTGTGGGCAGGCATTGTTTAAGACACCTTGTTAGTATTCATGACTACCAGCAGGTGTACACGAACTACAATCAGCACACAGCAACACTCTAACGTATTCAGTATACATACGCACACCAATACTTTCATCTTTGACCCAGACTTTTGTAGCTAAAGAATGAATGTTGAACAGTATTATTACTTTGTCATGTCAGTCCCAGTCTAACTGTACTACCCCAGTGCACGCTACACAGACACACATGGTCATACACACATGCCCACACACAGGGGTTAAAAGGTAACAGATGCTGGGCCGTCAACTTGGTTATGTCAGTAGCCCCAGCCATGGGCAAGTGTCTATGTGACAGGTGTGAACATCCTCAGCAGTGTCAAGAAAGTGGTGCGCTTGCACAGGTGCGCTTGATATATCCATCCCTTTATTTGTTTGTGTTCAGCGTGTGCGTGCAGCGTGCCCACATCCATTTGCGAGCGGATGCACAAGCGGATATGCGCAGGTGTGAGCGTCAGGGGCGGCTACGTCTGAGTGCATGTCTGAGAGTCAACCTACCCTCTGATTGCATTTGAGAGCTGCTCGCTCTCCTCCTGCCGCCCCCCCCCCCCCCCCCCCCCCCCCCGCTGTGAAGAGCGACATGAGTATGCCCCGCTGCCCACAAGAGCTCTCTGAAACACCTCTCCAAGTCTTAATTGGGCCTTGACAACGAGCGAAAGAGACAGAGAAACGGAGAGTTGGAAAAAGGGATGGTCCGTTTAAAGTATAGCGCCATTTACTTGCCATGCAAGTGCTCTGCTATGCGGTTTAGAGCACCAGTTAGCAGGGTCCTTGGCACGTTCCAGCACAGACTGGCTTGAAGCAAGCTAGAAGTGCCTACTCAGCAGTACGGCTTCCTCTACATACCGTAGACATCCTGGCAAAGGTGTGTATGTGGAGGGAGGATGAATTATCCATTTGTGCGTCTGACAGCACTAAATATACGAGCACTGTCTGCCGCGTATAGTTAAAGAGAGAAAAGTTTATGCAATGTGAAAAGATTCAAGCGAGTGCATGTACATGTACACACACGTGCGTGTGTGTGTGTGCTTGTACAAAGTATGCATCTACCAGCCTCTGTTACGTGCGGGTGTGTGTGTGTGTGCTTGTACGAAGCATGTATCTACCAGCCTCTGTGCCACCCCCCCCCCCCATTGCCCCCTTCACTATGCCATCTGTTCTCCTTGGCATCGCTCTCCCACTGTTAGGATTGCCCCTCCTTTCATCCCACCAGTATAGCATCCATACTCCACCCTCCTCCCTTCCTTTGCTCTCTCTCTCTCTTCGCGCTCATACAACCACCTGTGACGCTGCCAAATCCGCCCCTCCCAAACACAAACGTACACACTGACTCGTGTTGCACACCCAAGTGCGCCCTGGGCACAAACACGCACACAAATGGGCCCAGTAAGGCCAATTATATTTAGACTGCGGTAAAATGTGCAGTATACACGCAAGCACATACACATGATGTTTCTCAATCCTGCAAACACAACATATCCTCCCACCACCTCTGCTGTCTGGCTGTTCACCTGCTGTTGGTTTTTACAAGTGTTCCACAGCTTTAAATCTTCTCTTTTACCACTAAGGACCTTCGCCATTAAAAAACATGGAACTACACTATTGGCGAACGGACCGCTTCGGGGAGCCCAGAAGTCTTAAATGGATCTCATTGCCGAATCGGGGGGCCCCAAACATGGTTCTGCTCGTTCTCTTCCTCCCCGGAGGGTTCCCCTCGCGCCAGCCCGCTATGGAGCAGATGGGTTCTTTCAGCATGACATCGCACCAGCCGACACAATAAGCATGACATGTGAATGCGAGGGCATAAACAGGGCAGGGAGGTGAGGGGAAGAGGGGTGCTATTAACACCATATGGGCATCACAAGCACGGCTTAGAACGGAAGGGGCATGCTGCTGGTAAGCGGCAGAGGCGGGCACACAGACACACACAAGTGCACGCACACGCAAGGGCATGCGGCAACACACAGGCAGACTGGACTCGCGCAATTAACACACAAGCGCAGACACACGCACACCACATCGCTTCCCTCTGTCTTCCAGCCAGTGATTATGCCCAGTGTTGTCATAGGTTAATGGCTGTTTGCTCCCCACAACCTTCACAGTTGATTATTTTGTCCCAGCCCGGACTGTGGGTCCAGCAGCCACAGTCTGGCATCAGCAGCCACACTGGCACCAAAGGAGCCCTCGGAGCCCCAATCGGACATTATGATTCACTAACCACCAGCACAGGCAACTCCTCGGAGCTGGTGGCTTAGCCGGAGATGAGACCAGCGTTGTTCAAGCAAATGATGACTGAACTTGAGTTGATGGGAGAGGATGGTAGGGGAGTGGAAGGGAAGGGGAGTGGAAGGGAGTGAATAAGAGGGAAGGGGAGTGGAAGGGAGAGAATAGGAGGAGAGGGGAGATGTGGTTGAAAGGGAGGTAAGTGGATGTAGATGTGGATAATCATGTAAGAAGACACAGCGTGTAAAGGGCAATACTGTACAGTGTGTAAGTGTAGCTAAATAGCAGTTTCTGTGTTGTTGTTACAATGTTGTCACTATACGTATATATATGTTGTCACATTAATGCAAGGAGTTATTAAAATGTAATCTGAGCAGCCATTTTGCCTCGGAGGGGCAAACAGCTGCATTCAATTGAATGACAGCCCTGACCCTAAGAATTTTCTCAATTTTAAAATACATTTCACTCAAACAGTTAAGTGTGGCCACCACGTTTGTTCCAAGCCGCAAAGCCTTTGGTCACAAAGACATTTCCCCAACCCAGGACTCCAAACTTGCAGACAGGAGGCATTTCTTATGTATGGGGCTCAAATTGAATTCATTGTGGAGGCTATGCAAATAATACCTTATTTAAAGACCCGAGGGTCCATTTTCATGATTCATGACCACTAACAGTGTTAACCTCTCCTCATTGACTTTCAAATTGTGGAGTGTCTTGGTTAAAAAATGAATCCTGCACAATTTAAATTGGAAACCCTTTTAGGCAAAAGCTCATGGGGATAGCACACAGCAAGCATGTGTGTTAGTGAGTGTTTGTGTGTGTATGCGTGCGTGCGTAACAGTAAGCAGGCGCGTGTCTACGAGAGACCCTGCAATCCGTCCTTGGGTGCATCGGCACAGAAAGGCCTGTATGGTCTTTTACTCCTGTTTTGTCACGTGTATAACAACGATAAGAAGCATATGTCTTTTGGAAGAGCTCGTATCTCTAGTTTGGTAACCACTGATACAGGGCGGTTTCCGGCAATTGAGGGCAGTTACGTAAGCCGATAAAACGCAGATCCAACAGCGGGAGAGGAGCGTCTCGCTTCACTTCTCAGATCAGGTTAAAGCGGCGCTTGACGCTGATCGCAGGCGTCTCTTTATCGCAGATCAAGTTCCCCATCTGGAGCTCGCACTGCTGTAGAGCACCGTCTATCTACCCTGGATCTGATAATGAAGATGTCCGTGCATGAGTGTGTCTGAGTACGTAGGGACGCCTGTTTGTTTGCCTTGCATATATGACCCTGCATGTGTGTACGTGTGTATGTGTTGCTTTCTTGACGACTGCTCATAGGAAACACGACCTCTGAGACAGTAGATGCGACTGGAGCACTGACGGAGAAGGATAAACCACATGGGAACAACCGGATCAACATTCTCTCTCTCTCTCTCTCTCTCTCTCTCTCTCTCTCTCTCTCTCTCTCTCTCTCTCACACCCACACACCCACACAAAACGACCTGCACCCATCATTCAACAGTGAAAACAGAGGGTCTCTGGTGGCGGTACTGGGGCTGGCAGGGAGCCTAGGACACATCCTGCCACTACAGCGAAACAAGCCTTGTAGCGCTGTCCAAAACGTTGGCTGATTTACCGCAGCGGAGGGAGAGAGCGATGGAGGGAGAGAGCAAAGGAGGGCGAGAGCAAATGGAGGGGAGGGTGGTGCGGGTGGAGGGAGGAGGGTGGGGTGGGGTGGGGAAGGGACCACACAGAGAATGACCCCCCAGCAATGATTATCTACGGCAGGCCCTCTGCCCTCTGTGCCAATTACAGAGATAAGAGTTTGTGTGCGTGCGTGTGCATGCACATGTGTGTATTTGGCTGTTATATAGTGCATAAGTAGATAAGTGCAGTTGAAATCACAATGCAATGCAGATGGCGACGACTGCAGTGAAAATTGACAGGGCTGATATTGAGTGGAAACGATATTGATTTCAATTGCAATGAGATGAGAATGAATCTCACATCATCTCACACTATTTTTCTCTTTCTGTCTCTCACCCTCTTCCTCTCTCTCTTGCTCATCTTCCTCTCCCTAACCCATCTTACACATAACCATTATATCTGCCTGCATTCTACCATAATTTTCCTTTTTTTCTTCCTTTCTCTCATCTCCTTTTTTCCAGGAATCAGTCCAGGTGGATTTAGCTGATTTGAACCACATTTCCCAGCATGCTTGCAGCAGCGGCAGCCACAGCAGTGCGCCCTGGGAGAGCCATCATTCCAGAAAGGCAGTATGAACACAGACAGCGTCAATGTGCCGCGGCCGTCCTCGTTACAGCTCCTATAATGAGAGTAGATCTACCCCGTCGCTCTTTGCCAGGCCATTGACTTCAAGCGGTTGTGATCTTACTGTGCAGGGAGAGTTTAGCCCTTCTTCCCCGCATTTCAAATTAAGTATCCACTTTTTTTACCCCAGAAGGGTACTTTTCCCCCCTACTACATCTCTCCACGCCACCATTAGAACCTTGGAGTGGTCTTAGGTTAGGACACCAACCCCATACTACAAGTTTTTTCTGATGAAGTTCTTGCTGCAAGCATGTGCTGGAGAAACAGAGGGGTCCTTTTGTTTTAGTTTCTTTGCCAGAGAGTCCTGTCGCAAGGGCTAAGGAAAAATCTTTCATCTGTCCTACTCTAGGTGGATGTGATTGATTTTCGTGTATCAGGGAGTGAAGGGGAGAGCGGGGGTGTGGACTGTTCCTTGTAAATGGATTGGGACTTAAGGTCTGACAAGGAAACAGGTCTTCCCTGTCCTACCAGGACTAGTGGATATGGGTCTCGATGTTTCAGTTAAACTGAAAAGTTAAATAAGAAATCTGTAAAAAAAAAATGAAAGAAAGAGAGAGAGAGAGAGAGAGAGAGAGAGAGAGAGAAAGAGAGGAGATGTAGGAAAATACTGTGGATAGGCATCATGCCACCAACCTTAAATATCCTTCTCCCTTTCCTACCCTTGGTGATGCTGCCTCGATATTTCTACCCCAGCCCTGTCCCCTCTACAACATTTCCCTCCCTCAACAAGTATTTCCCTTCCTCTTCTTCTCTCTCTCACACTTTCTGTCTCCTTCTCCCTGACTTGGTTAGGGAGAAGAGGTTGCTTTTGCCACGCGACCGTCATTGGACGGACAACTTTTAAAACTGACCTTTGAGTCTCACGTTTGTGACCTCAGGTGCGATGACAGTCATTGCACCTTTTTTAATTTTCTCCCTTTGGCATTTGGACACGATGGAAAACAGATGCATACGTCTGTTAGATAGATCTGGGAGTTACAAGAAGGTCCACATGAATGAGAAGTCCCTTGCACACGACAAGAAGTACCTGCCATGACAGCACATTTACGAAACCTCTCAAAAATGCTCTTCAAATGAACTTCAACGACAAGGAAATCTAATAAAAACTAGCAGTATTAGAAGGAAAGAATGAAAATATCTAACAGCTAAATGAATAGGTAATAAGGCCTTTAGTCAGTATAACAACACAATTATATTTACATTGAACTATTGCTTAAATTGAATCTTAACATGACACTAGCCCTAGCCTAAATCCCAACCTTCATTCATATCGTTATCGTCTTTATAATCTATAAGGGCTTTTTACCAGTTAACCGATGCATATTACTATCACCTGGATCTAAAGTCTTTACAAAAAACACGAGAGCCGAGCTATAACTGAGGTGATATTTGCCTCTGATGTCCTGCCGCCTCAGTGGCTCAGGACAATAATGGCCGCCGCGCAATAGCCAGATAGGTGTATATGGTATACTGTTTACGCTGTTAAATGCTTTAAGAGAACATGAAATTGCCAGGTGTGGAGTTATTAATAGTTTTTCACAAAATAACAGCCAAGTATTTTGGATGGCGATGATAATCTATTCGAAATTGAATCACAGTGACGTTTGTAGGGTCAGTTTACTGTCATTCCACCCTCTCCGTCAGCAACTGATAAAACACATGGGTCAGGGCACATAACTGCACATGCAGACTTACACATGCACAGATGCAACCAAAATCACACCCACACTGACACATGCACGCACACTCACACACAGGCGCATGTAAACATACGCTTGATGTATCTCCTAGTGTTAGCTAAGTTCATTTCATTTCAGCAGTGGTTAGGAAAATGCTGTGATTATATATTCCTTTGAAGTTTATATAGGCTTCAAAGGATTACTTTATTGGGTCATTTCTGTTTAACATTTTAAGAGGCATTTGGTTCATTTCACATTAAAACATGCAGATAGATAGAAGAAAAAGTGTGGAAATTAAATGATGTTGTATAGAGGTGTGATATTTGCGAACACGTTTTTCCAATATTTACACTATGTTGTTATGTCATCACATGTCTGACAGACAGCTTCTAGCTACCCATGTCTGTCCATAGCATTAGAATACTTTTAATATAGCTGTGAAGCTGGATCTAAAAACCTATTGTTTCCGGGGGGGTTTTCAGTGGAGTTATCAGAGTATTGTCAAGTTCTATGTTCCACAAAAACATTAATTGCATTGTTGTGTGAGAATGACTTCTCAGCAAATAGCAGGAAAATGTACAGGACTACGTCCAGGGCAGGGGCGAAGATCAAAGCTGTTGTATGAGTCACAAACCTCTATTTAAGTCTGATTGTGTTGAATTTAGACCCGAGTTTTGAAGATGAACTGAACATTGAATTAAGTGTTTCACCTCCGTTGAAGCGTTAAATTGCCTTAAACAGAGAATTTAATTTCACCCGGACATTTCAAATTATTCCAACTGCAAATGTCAGTGGCTGCTCCTATTTCAAACAAACAGCTCTTGTGCTGCAGGGCAGGTATCCCTTTGAAACGTCACTGACTTTCCTCCCATACGCACTGGATTCAGCATGTCCTTTAAAAAAAGGAACTGATGTTTGCATTCTTGTCTCCTTTCTAGTTAAGGGCAAAGATAATTCATGTGAATGAACCACATACTATTCATATATAGAGGTTATATATACTGTATATCGCAAAAGTGAAAGAGAGAATATGTAGGTGGAGATATACACTTACACATTCACTCTAATAGACTGGATAGGACAACATTACAGAACTGAAATGGAGTGTGACTCATGAGCAAATTTAACAAACGTATATCAAATGAATAAACACACAGAGTGAGCTCATTCAAGTAGGCGGTGATTCATCCCTCGCCTGTACATGCTGACTGTGTTGGGTTCTGAGCAGGTCCGTGTACAGGGTTACCTCTCAGCTGCAGGGGGGCCCGTGTGTCATTGTGACCAGGCTCGGTGCAGAGGTGACACCTGGAAGTGTTGCAAGCATGCAGGTGGCACTCTAGATGTCAGAGCCTGCCAGGACACCAAGAAGCGGGTGGGCACTGAAGCCCATGTCCACGTTCACTCGAATGCATGTTTGCGATTCTGTCTGCATGTGCGCCGTTTGCGCGCATGCGTTTTGACGATCAACCGCAGGTGAAGGGGGGGGGGCTAAAGGGTGTGACATTAGCGAGAGGGAGCATCGAGAAGCTGTGTGCACGCCATAAGTCAGCACACATCTCATCTTGCCCACCGGTACAGCAAGACAGAGTGGGCGCTTTGAAGGTCACAACCGCGTGTCTGTTCCCTGCAACAGCTAACAGGCCAGACCCCATCTGACAGGAATGACAGTCTACGTCTGGCACGCATCCCATCCAATCACACAACAGCGCTCCCAGCCGAGTGTTGGCGGCCTTTGTCCAACTTTGACAACGCAGATCTCGCCTGATTTCATCCAGAAGTAGTCAACCTCTAATGAGCAAAGTCTGCTGACGCTACCCAACAAGATAAGCCCTGAGGTTGGTGCGGAATAGTTTCAAATTGTGAACGGACAATAATGAAATAGCACAGAGCCTGTTATCAACGATACGTAAACTTTACACTATAGAGGTTTTGCTCAATGACTTCATTGCTTTTAGCCATCCACAATGCATGACGAGTAATGCCGCAGCACTAGGACACTGACTTCACTACTGCAGTGGCGAAGGCTGTGTGCACCCTCTGGTGGTGAGATCATTTATTCTTCTTCTCTGTTCACAAAGGGTGACAGACATAGAGACACCTTGTGTTTGAATGCTTGCACTGCCCAGTCATGTGTATGTCACACCAGTGGAACAAGACACAACAGCTCTCCATGCCTTACATTCGCATTCTCTTTACCGCGCAACAAAGTGTCAAAGCGAATGATTCTTTTGCAAGTCTATTGTACTACACCAGGTACATAATGTAAATAGGTCAATCATGCATCCACGCATACACCCACTGATATACACTTATACACAATCAGGAGACACAATCCACCAGAGCACACTCTCTCTATCTCACACACACACACACACATACACACACATACACACACACACACATCCAGCAGGTTTCTCCTTTTAGGCTGCACTTACCTTTGACACTCTATCATCACTTGAGATACAGTTTTTTTTAGAACTCTCTCATCTCAACAGGTACTGTGCCCTAGTTTGGGAAAGCAATTAACTGTCTAGACAACAATGTCCCACATTTAATAACATCACAAAACACCTGCACCTGTGGGCTCTGTCAACTACAGGATGAAGGATTTCTTAAATAGTCATATATACATCCGGAAACAAGGTGAATGTAATCATCATTTGGAAGGTGAAAATGGAGAAGCAAAAAAGGAAATTTGAAATGGGAATTGAAATGATACCAAAAACCAAAAAAAACATACGACAATAGTGAAATGAAGAGCAAAAAGGAATACAAGAAAAATCGAATTCTATGATCACAGAAATGTCACAGGCATGGAAATAATTTATTTCGAAAATCATAGGGGGATGAAAAACACACTTAAAAAAGTAACAGACGGTAAGTAATGTCACAAGGAAATAATAGTTTAGTTGAAAATAACTCAAATGATATCTATTAAGGCAAGAAAATGTAGGGAGAGAAGAACAGAACAACGTAATGACATGGCTGTCACGTCCGTGACATGAAGGGAGCAGGAGAACAGGAAGTGAGGTGAAGAAGGCATATCACAGTCAAGTTAAGACAGTCAAAAAGAGGTAATTGTAAAAATGCATAGAACCACTTACTGAGGTTACAGTCTATCCTGATACAATCTGGCAGGGGAGAGAGCGAGATGGTGAGATCAAATCAAAAGAGAGAGAGAGAGATAGATACAGAGAGAGAAAGGAAAAGGAGAGAGAGAGAGAGACATTTTACATCCTTCAAGGTACATTCTGCAGACAACCAAGCAATTCTTTGGGGGCCACCATCCGGGGACAAGCAGCGAGTCAGTATCACCCTTTTCCTTTTCCCTCCACACATCCCTCCATTACTAAACCCACTTAATGACACACCCAAAACACGACAAAAGGCAAGCTAAATTCAATCTTTAGAAAAGAAGACAAAGAAAAACATAACACCTATTAAATGGAAACTAATCTTGGGCACATCAAGGGAGTGCACTTGCTGCTGTGGAGCTGGAGCTAAAAAAGAGTTAAGATGCTCGTGGCAATGGATTAGATACGTCTGTTTTTACGCGGGACAGCTTTTGTTCATAATGCTCTACGGAAAAAGACAACAGAGCATTCAGGATATGGAATAAAATCCACTATTGTACATTACAGAAGTGCTTTCAATATCGCATTGAGGATTAGAACAAACCAATAAGTCCTATTATTTCTTATTGCTCAACAATGAGGTAACAAATTCAAGAAAATAGCAGACAGTAGAGAAAATGGGCATCATTCAATGCTTGCATAATCCCTATTCGCTACGGCGAAAGACACGGTAGCGCTTCGAAATGAAGGAGTAAATTGTGGGCAAAAAACTCTTAGTAATGGCTTCTTGAGTCAGCAATACTAGATATAATTCATCATGGATTGGAAACAGCTTGCCTTGTGTCATTTTGTAGGGGGCGAAAACCTAAAGCAGTAACAGCAGGAAAAGGGTGATCTGCACACATCAGCCACTATCTGCCATTTGCACACATGGGCACCTGGATGAGAAGACCACGCTACACCAAAGTTGACCTCTTTTCTTTGCAATACATTTTACTCATGTGCTCCTTTAAATTAGATTATTGGGGCTTCTCTGTCACCTAGTGGTTGAGTGCTTCATGTGCAGGTGGCCCGTGGCGGTGGTGTGGTCTCGAGCTGTCAACCGCTACAGAATAGTGGACACAAACAGCCAGGGACCGGACTCACTGATGCAGTTGGGGGATCAAGCGGGGAACATGTTCTCCTTCTCTGCCCTTCTCTCTGTGTAGCTCATTGACATGCCTCTCTTTGTAGATGAGAAAGCATCAAAGCTGCAGGTGTGTTGAGACAGAGCCTTTCCTGTAGGATTTACACATGCCTGATGCTTTTCGATCCACGCGGAAGGACGAATAAGCGTACGCTTTGAAAAGGGGTAGAGAATGTGAACATAGGTGCAGGTGTGTGTATGTGCATGAGTGTGTGTGTGAGCCGAGAAATGATGTTGCTCGTTTGTTTTCCCATTTCAGGCATGAGAAGCTTGATTACATTAATGAGATTTGTGATGTTGTCCAGCACTTTTCGAAGTGAAGTTTATGCATAAATATAAATGCGCTGAGAATGAAGTGCTCACTTGGGTTTTGTGTGCAGCACATAAACAAACAAGGCTCTCACCCTGTAGCAAAGCAAGTGGGCAGATTGGAGTCGTGCTTCTTGTATGATGTAATGTCAAACTCATTTTTGCTGATGCTTTTATCCAAAGTGATAATACAGGGATCATCGAAACCTGTCTGCTCTTGGTCTGCAGGCAAGTGCTCTATCTACTAAGCTGTGTCAACGTGCGTGCTTGAATGTGTCTGAGTCATATACACATTGTAATTGTAATTGTAGACTTTGTAATCTGTCGAGTAGCCTGTATTGATCAGCTGATTACCATAAATGATCACTAATTGCTGCTAATTGTGTCCTTGAATGCTCTTTCACATTGATTTAAGACTTGAGTTTAATTAATCTTAACAAGGGATTAGAAATGCATAGATATTAAAGATACCCCTCTAATTCCAATGTCTTTTATTAATTGCCTTGCAAACTGCATGGATAAAACTCTGATCACAGGATTGCTCCTCTGGGTATCATCTGATTTTGAGTCATTTGGAGGGAAGCTGCATGAGGATGAAAGAAGGACAAGGGGTTTTTTGGTAAATGGATATCTGACTTGCTTGAGAGAATTTGAACTATGGATTCGAATTCAGCCTCATTAACTAATATAAACGATAGGTTTGGATCTCGGTTTGTTGGGAGGCGTCAGTGTGCATGGTGTGTGTGCCCTGCTGCTTCTCAGATGCCTGGAGGCTGTGCGAGTGCGAGTGTGTGTGTGTGCATGTGTGTTTGAGTGTATTTGTGTGAGTGCGTGCGAGTGGGGTGCATGTGCTGCTAAGGGACGTGGCTGGCAGCGAGCCGGTCTCTCTGACTGTCTGATCCAAGGGCCGCAGACATAGAGGCCGTTGAAGGGATGAAAAGTTCCATCTTCTGAGCCTTGGCCAGGTGAGAGAGGAATGAGAATGAGAGAGGATGAGAGGTGAAGACGGACAGAAAGGGAGAGGAAAAGAGAAAGAGAGAGAGCTGAAGACTGGTAGAAAGTGGAGGAGAGAGACAGGGAGAGACAAAGGTAAAGGAAAGAAGACAGCAAGAGAGTCAGGGAGAGACAAAGGTAAAGAAAAGAAGAGAGCAAGAGAGAAAGCACAAGACTGGAGGAGAGAATGCGAGAGGGAGAGAGAGCACATGACCAAGAGAAAGATAGACAGAGCACAAGACCAAGAGAAAGATAGACAGAAAGACAGAGATGTGAGACAGGGACAGTAAAAGATCGCGAGACAGAGAGAAAGAGATGAGAGGATGACAGATGGTGTGCTCAGAGGAAATGCCCCTGTCCCACCACCTCACACACTCCTTTACTCCACCCAACTTCAGGCAGTATTCAAGTCCCACACCTGTCTACTAGGAGTCCCTACTCCATTCTAGATTTCCTAATTACTTCATATTATTTTGTAATTAATTATGCATAAAGGTTTACATTGATAAAATGCTTATAATAGCTACCATAAGCAGTTATTGATTCACTTATTATTCTTTCACTGTACCATTGCTTCATTGTTAACATATTGTTGCCCCTTTCCCATTTCTATAAACTTGACTTGACTTACTCTTCCTCACTTGACATTTGACACAACCAAAAAACTACAAACTACCCCCTCCTTCCAAACTACTAGAAATCCTAAACACTTCTCTAGCCCCCCCTCCTGGTAGACAGGGTGAACAGCCAAAGTTGATCACCAGATCGGACAGTTTACATCCCCCCTGGGTGAACAAGCGCATACTGGGGCACTGAGCTACAACAGCAGCGCCAAGTATTGGCTGCCAGACAGGGGAGCAGAGCAAGATATGGGCGAGTCAGGATGGGGTGAGGGTAGAAGGTCAAGGGTAATGCTCATTGATAATGAGCAGAGGGTGGGATGAGGGTCACAGGAAGGACCACAAAAGGGGGCGTTCAGTGCGAGGGCCTCCCTAGGGGCAGGGGCAGGGGAGGTGGGGAGGGGTGGGGGTGGGGGGGTCATACCTAGGTTGACGGTCAGCTTGACCTTCCCCCCATCCAGCTCCAGGCGAAGCGTGTCAGCGGACTCCTTGGAGGTGGTGGCGGCAAGAAGGCCGTAGGCGCGCTGGGACATGAAGCGCAGGGCCACATCCTCGGCCTCAGTGTGCATGGTGCCCGGCATTATGATCTTCAGGTACATGCTGCCGTCATAGCTCAGCACAGTCGCCTCTGTTTGGGGGGAGGGGCACACATACGGAGACACGTGCGAAACGCACACATGCACACGTCCATAAAGACGTGCACACGTAAACATACGTGCAAACATTTATCCATAAACCCAGAGGCACACAAGGAATGCACACACACAAACACACACATAAAGACATACATACAAAGACACACACACAAAGACACGTGTGTCAGTGAGTTAGAGCTAAGAAGTACAGCGAGACAGACACACAGAGATCTGATACAGCAGGGTGACAGGCTGGATTTCTTTACAAGAATGAACTGCTGCAAGAAACACACAGGGGCGATTGCTTCGAGGCTGCGTCGAGATTATTCTGCTTGTGTGGTAAGATGCGTGTCCCCAGTTGCCATGGAGATTCCTCTCATCCGGACATAACCCTTCATATTTTGGTTCTATAACTGGGGTTCAAGCCACGGTTTCCACCCTTGTGTGCGGTCGTGCGTCTGTATGGATGTGGGTTTTACAGTGGCAAATCCAAGGTTGTCCTCTATTATGTGACGTGACAAAAATAATGATAGGATTCCGGATGAGGAATGAGACTTGGCAAATCTAACTACCATGGACTATTACATTACAAAAATGTGGACTAAAATGAGTTTGTCTTGAATGTGTGAACTGTGAACTTCGTTCAGGGATAGGCTCAATGTCCAGTAACAGTAATGACTGTCTTCATGTCTGAATGAAACAACACAATGCATCTGAGGATGTGATGTCATACGAATTCATCCTGCAGTAATATACAACCACACTGGGTGGCAGTGGAGGACCACAAAGATGTTGACTGTTATCCAGCTGTCCCACGACAGGGCTGTTCCCCCCCCCAAAAAAAACACACTTGCAAAATCCACATTTATATGGCTTTCTACAATGGCTTCTTGAAATCTATTGCGTTCTTCGTCACTCTCAATCTGTCTTTATAATGTCTGTCTCCTCCCTCTAAACACCCTACCCTTCTTTCTGTTGCAAACTATGTTTGCAAAAACTGTATTCTACCTCTCTCTAAACAGCCCCCTGTCCCCCCCTCTATCCTATCTCTTTCTCTGTCTCTCGTTACATGTTTATAATGTATCTCTATGGTTCCTACCCCTCCGAACATCTTCCCCTCCCTCACATCTTCCCTCTTTCGCTCCCTATCTCTTTCCCTCTTTATCCCTCTCTCTGTTTCTCAGTCTGTTTTCTAACTTCTGTTCTCTCTTTCTAATTATCTCCGCTTGAGCCTAACGCTGTCCCCCTCCGTGGTCTCTCCCTCCTCTCCTCCGGCTCAAAGGAAGCATCACCACTTCCTACTGGCGTTGTCACATCACCAGCGGGCCCCTCCGGTCTCATTAGGGGGACCAGACATTCCGGAGCTAGCGAGCTAGCTGCTATATCGCATCTTCCGGACAAGGCAGGGAACGGGCCGGGCCACCTGGAGGAGCGCGCGAGCGCCCCAGATGGTGCATAAAAGACTCGGCCGAAATATTATGCCTGTCGTCCAGCAGTTCGCTCTGTATGTCAGCGTGTCGCTAACCCCTGCCAAGGCAGGTCTAAATGCCACCCAGCTCTGAGCTCGAAAACAGACGGCTCCACTAATGGAAATTCTCTCTCTTTTTGACAGTGGCTGTGTGGAACTTTAAAAGAGATAAAAATTATTTTTTTCTATTGTCTGCCTTTGTAGAATTATTGACCATCTTTTAGCAAAAACCATGAGATGTTCCATTATTGAGAGGATCGACATGCAACATTATTAAGGTTAATTCTTCGCGGCTGCACCGCAGCAGAAGGGGAATTCCTCACCTGTTGCTTGGAGCTCAGAGTGACTTTTCAGTCTCTCGACCGCAAAGGCTGCGACCAAACAAACACTCACCTATTTCACAGTTGGCGCCCAGGTATCCCGTGCCGGTGCAGTCACAGATGTATCTGTTCCAGCCCTCCTTGCACAGACCTCCGTTCCCGCAGGGAGCGCCGCTGCACCGCTTCTGGGGCTCCCGCGTGCAGAAGCTGCTCACTCCCGGCGAGCTCTGGATCTCAGCTAGGCGCCGCACGTCGCGACTCTTGCCGTCGATGAAGAGGTCGCGCACGCAGCCCACGTAGCCATAGTTGAGCAGGGCGGTCCACACCTCCGGGGGGAGAACCAGATCCCCGCGGGCCTCAGGGAGGCCCCCCAGGAACATATCACTGTCCAGGTCCAAGATCTCACTGCCCTCATTGGAGTTGAAGGGTATGCTGCGGCTGTTCACTGAGATGGAGCCTGGGGAGGGGGCGGGGGGGTTAAGGTGGGGATGTAGGGTGGAGGAGTACAAGGGGGGAGAATGGGGAGGAGGGAAGTGAAAGCGGGAAGTGCGGCAGAGGACAGGGAGGGGTGGGAGGGAGGGAATGGAGGGGGAGGTGGGTTAGGAGAGGAGGGAGGGAGGGAGAAGAGGCGAGGTAGAAAAAAAGGAGAGTGGAGCAAGAGGGAAAGAAGGGAGAAGATTAAAATAGTTACAGGTGCAATCCTCAGCTGTTTGCTTTGAGTTTGTGTGCATTGTGTAAGTGGATGCGTGTGTGTGGGCGCATGTGTGAGCATGGGACTCAAATTGCATCATTATTCCCTGTAAGTTTGCTAACAAGTTCACTTGATAGACCGGTTCATAGCTAGTGCTAGTGCGTCACGATAATTGAAAAAGCTGCTGTGTTTGCGTGCGCATGTGTGAGTGTGGTTTTTGTTTGCCCGTCTGTGTGTCTACATATAATTGGGTGACGTGTGAGAAGCAGAGCTGGATTCTGTGAGGGACATGGAGACTCCTCTCCCTGCGCTTTCCGGTGATGTACGACGTCCTCTTAATTGTCTATTAAAAGGCAATTACAGCCGGGGCGGGAATGTGATCCCCTGCCCCACCATGGATCGGTGCTGGGGATTAGGGATGACGTATGAGGAGCTTTTCCACCTCCGTGTTCCTTATCGGTCACTGACACACACACACACACGCGTGCACACAGGTATGCTGCGAAACAGTCACACACCTACAGTACATAAACGCCAACCCTCCCGCTGTCGCACACACGGGTCCTTCGCAATACACTTGCACACAACAGCACAAACACCTCATCGCCCGCCACACACACACACTCACAGTCACACACTGATAACCAGTCCATAGGTACCTAGTATCTGCTTAAAGCACCTACACCAGCCTTAAAGAGAAACAAGCAGTTAATGGCATGAGCTTCTTACCTTTCCTCCCCTCTCTCTGGAAGTCCACATGGCACCAGTCCCCATCATTGACCTTCTTGTTGCTGGTCTTCAGCTTGATGCTCCCAGAGCCCATGTCCATTAGTAGGTACAGGTACCCGTCCAGCAGCTCCATAGCAAAGTAGTCCGTCTTCAGCTCGCGACTCGGCCGCTGCTGGAGCTGCTCTTTAGGACCCTGGGGACGCCCGTGGCTGAAGAGCAACAGGCCGCTGGGCTCGGTGGTTTTGAAGTCAAAGGAGATGGAGCCCGTCTTCTTGGTGTGCCACTTGGGCAGGGCGATGTACGATTCGGGTGTCTCGAAGGTCACGGGGTCGAGGGCAGCCACGTCCTCGCAGCGGAACACCAAGTCGCCGTATAGACTGATTTTGGCGTCGCGCATGATGGCGAGCCGTGAGAGCTCCAGTTTGAAGTCGTTGTTTTTGTACACCACCTGGGGAACAAAGTGAGGTGGTTGCCAGTGTTAAACACGTTCCCCTGTAGGGAAATATTTAACGTGACTTTCAGAGGAATCGAGAAGTTTTGATGTGCATGTAGAGATCAGGCAGATGCATTGTGTGAATGTGCTTCGTGCAGGTGACAGGCAGAAGACAGATCCTGCCTGAGGACGAATGCAACTGTTCCTGACAGTCTTTATTAAGACGTAATGCTATTGTTACAACTCAAACTGTTGCATATGTACGTGAATGTGTGGGCGCGAGCATGCGTTTATAATGTATTAGGTGCTAAAAGTCTGGATAGCCAAGTTTTATTATGCCATCTCACTCCCTCCCTTTTCTCTCCCTTTATTTCTGTCAGGTCCATAGACTATAGTGATGGCTGTCATCAAGGAAATGGCGCTAGCTCAGGAGAGGTGGCACACTGTGAAATAGCTGGAGAGTGCGAGAGCACCTCTTAGACGGAGGGTGCGAACAGAAGAGCCAAGTGGCTTCGCACATCCTGTTACGCACACACACACACACACGAGTGAACCCAAAAACACAAGGGTGTGTTCCACGCTCGCACACGAGCAACACGCGGACATCTATGCAAGTACGCACGCGTTCTTGTTCAGACTAGTGCACTAGGGACACATGCAGTTTCAAACCAAAAGCATTCATATACAGTATGCATTATTTTTTTTGCTGCATTCCAGTTTCTCTGTAATATAGTTATACGAAATAACGTCACATAACAATGTTCTTTGAGCTCTGAGAATCTTCCCCTTTTAAAGTGTCGTTATGAATAGTGGAAGCCCTCCTTATCCTCTGCGAATCCATTCCCAAGCATTCATGTCAGATTAGTGACTTTTCTCCACTGTCAACTCTTTTTCCTGTGGACTTCCTCAGATTTTCTCTCTATAGCAGCCGCGGGATGGGCCAACTGGGGTTACTCTTGAGGTGTTGTGCGCTACTGTGTGTGGACCCCACAGTCTTGTCATTAGCGAGGATTAGCGCTGCTAATTAGCCGTGCTAACTTTCCTCTGGCAACCCTGTATGAGCTACTTCGGGTGAGACAGTGTGAGAAGAGGGTTGGTGATACACAGAGAGAGAGATATTTTGAGACTGGGAGAAACAGGCAGACAGACAGACAGACAGACAGACAGGCAGGCAGGCAGGCAGGCAGGCAGGCAGGCAGGCAGGCAGGCAGGCAGGCAGAGGACGGGGTGAGGAGAGGGCACAGGCAGCAAGGAGAGAGAAGAGGTATGAGAAGCAAAAGAGGGAGAAAGAAAGAAAAGAAAGGAGCTAGGTGAGAGATGAGGTGTGAGCCATGAGGTAGTAGAAGAAACAGATGGGCGGGACGGGGGAGGAGTGTGATGAGATGAGAGGGGGATGTTAAAGACAGGAAGAAAAAAATGAATAGAAAAAAGGGGTGTGCGTGACAATGGTTGGAGACATTAAAGTCAGGGAGGAGGACTGAAAAAGTTCATTATAAAGGCAGCCGGGAGGGGGATTTAGGATCAGGGAAAGAGAGATGGAGGCAGGATGAGGAAGAGAGGGAGGAACAGGAGAGGAGAAGGTAGAGGGGATATTCAGGAGTGGTTGTGCGCCTCTTGGAAAACAGCAGGCTGAAAGGGCTAAATGCTGGCATTGTGTCACCAAGAACCCAGACAGCGTGAATGGGGGCTATAGAAAAGCAATGGAGAAACCTGTATTCAACACTGCAGTTAGACTGCAACCTCATCTGACTCCCACACAACACTGCAGGTAACTGTCCAGTTCCAAAGAAAAGGCATTTCAATTCATCTTTTTACTCAGCATGGAAAGGTGTAGACTTTTGCAAGCAGGGCCACGCATTAGATATAACAGCACTGACTTTTCAACCCAGGCAGGTTTCTGCATTTTAAGCACAAGAAAGCTTCTGAAATGAATGAACCAAGTTGAAAGAGTCTTACTTTAGAGATAAGATCTGGTGGGATTTAATGGCTCAAGGTAAAAAAAAAGATGTGAAACTGTGGTTTTCTGTAGGATTAAGTTTAGCGGGCGTTCAAGCCACCAGGATGTTTATAGAGTTGACGTCTATTGGCTTATGCTTTTTAGTGTTCTGATGAGTTTGCTATCGCTGGACTGCTTTCCTTGCTGCCGGGTGACTAGATTGATTTGTTTTGTCATTGAGAAACTCTCAAAGCCTCAGACATAATCACTTTTTGCTGAGGCTCCGGGGCGAGCGAGCGCTATAGCCAATGCATGGGTCTGCGTGTGTGTTTATGCAAGAGAGTTCAGTTTGTTGCTATTGACCCCTTCAAATATTTCACAGAAACTATCCCATATGAATGTTATTTATGGAATTCTGTAAAAGCTGACTGGCTAAGTTTCTTTTTAGGGCTCTTACAGTCTCTCGCATAAGCACACGTGCAAGAGCATGTGCGGACATATGCACAATGTTATCTGTTATAGCAAGTTAAGAAGATACTATCGTTGTAGAAAGGTGAAGTTTTATCAGTGATACAAGAAGCTGCTGAAATAGGCTCGGATGGTGGTGGGTGAGAGATGAAGGGTACAAGACGAGGGAGGAGAAATCGAGGGAGGAGAGGGGGAAGGGACAAGTGTGCAGAATCAGTCGAAGAAATCAATTTTTAATTTGGCTGTCAGGATGGTAAAGCTGGCGTTCCAACAACACTGGCATGGACTTAATTACACAAATGCCTGGAGAATAGGAGGGAGTGAGAAAGGGAGTAAAGGAGGGTATGAAAGAGGGGGATATCAAGGTCACAAGTAGAGAGGAGGAAAGGTGGCAGGAGAGAGGACAGATGGTGAAAAGGTGGAGAAAGAACAAGTGTGAGTGACACTGGAGAGAGTGACGATGGAGTGATAAGATTTGTCACGCAAACACATATGCTTACGGATTCACAGTCAGAGATCCCCCCCCCAACCACACACACACACCCACACACACACCACTAGCAGAAAAACTCATTCCAGCACACAGAGCCACAGGTATGCACGTTCTGTATGACCATTCATGTGTTATAAATTATAAGACAGTTTGTTTTGAAGTGGATATCATTCAAATGTCTTTGAAGGTAAAGGCCCTAGGTTATTTATCTCACTTCATCTCTTGTTACTGTAGTCACTGTAGGTTATTTGGATCCAGGAAAGCCTCTGGGCCAGCCCTAAAAAAAGCTATTTTCTCCACAGTGGTAGAATGAAAGCTGGGCTACAGTCCATGACACCACACTTGTAATGGCTGTTATGGTATTGACCACAGGATGAAAGACCCTTTCACAGCACAGAAACCTGGACAAGCACCTGCCTGCACGTTCCAGCTCCCCAACAAATCCCCCCCCCCCCCTCTCTCTCTCTCTCTCTCTCTCTCTCTCTCTTTCTCTCTTCTCGCTTATGGTGCTTATGAAAAATGTGTTATGATCAAACTTAATGCCTGAGTCAAGCTTAATATAACTTTAAACAATACAACCAATTCTATACTCACAATTATCAAAGACAAACGAACACAAATCTAGAACTTCATGTGTGTCGAGTAAGCTCAAGTATTTTTTGGCCATGTATCTCACCATAATGGCTCAATTAACGAGTCATGACTCCTAACATTGTATAGCTGATATAGTACTGTATGTCAAAATGTCAGGGTAACATTATGATAACATTTAGCAGTAGGGACTCCAACTCTCACCCTTAACTATATAACTATATCCCAGGAGAGAGATGTGATCCGTAAACACAATGGGATGATAGCAGATGGTTGTGAACCTGACTGTAAGTTTAAAGCACATTGAAAAATAAAAAGTAGGACTAAAAAGCTGATCCCAAAGAAGTGGAATTGTATGCATACTTTCCTCTGCAGTTTATACCATGTAAACACAGCTGTTTCTACAGAGTACAAGTTAATTGTTCAATGTGTAATGTATTTATCCACTGCAGCTGCCAGTGTTGAAGCAGGAAAATCCGGAAACTGATGTCTATATTCTGAAAACTAGTCGTGACACCTTTTCTATTTATTTATTTATTTATGACACTTGAAAGTTGGTTTTGGAGCTGAAATTCCACTGTTCAACCCAACAATGCTAATTAATCTTATTTTTCAGATTCGGTTGCAATATCCCTGTCGCACACAGGTCTGGTTTGTTCTGACAGTTGCAGATTCAGAGCAATTCAATGAAAATGAAATTTGAGCTATTGCCCCATTCCTGATCGTCCTGTTCACTCTGCGTTAAAAGCAATTTCACAAGCCTTTTCTCTCTCCCAAAAGCAACCCCTTCATTTGTCACATTATCCATTTGTGCCTATGCACGTGTCTTTCACTTTATTTTCCTGTTAGATTATCACTCATACAAACCTATCAGACTCTCACCTCCCCGTGTCTCACTCCCACAGCCGCAGCATTTTCGCATTTCTCTCTATCTCTCCGTCTTTCCCTCTCTATCTGTCCCCCTCTTTCTGTCTGATTTGTCTCTCGCTCTCTGCCATTCTTTCGCTCTTTTTCTCTGTCTTGCTTTCTCTTTCTTCCTCTCCCT
The DNA here is from genome assembly GCA_036571765.1 of Plecoglossus altivelis. Classification (NCBI taxonomy): domain Eukaryota; kingdom Metazoa; phylum Chordata; class Actinopteri; order Osmeriformes; family Plecoglossidae; genus Plecoglossus; species Plecoglossus altivelis. The sequence continues at coordinate 1,321,537 of BROE01000023.1, forward strand.
GGGGAAAGTGCTGGGAGAGTATATTCATTTGGGACCCCCGCCCATACCAAATAACAAAACTGTAATCATAAAGGCATTAATTAGATTTGAGATGGAACGATAACTATATCATTCATTAAAAAGGTTGAAAATGTAATTACTTATTCAATCAGCCAACCTTTATAAGGGAATGTAGGGATTCACTGCCATTTCTCCCTGCAAGAATTTAATGTTATAATCAGGCTAGTGCTCTTGTCAGCTTGTTAAGTTGTGGCTTGAAGCCTGGGTAAAGAAAAACAATTTCATAGAAAATATTGGGACTTGGTTTTCCCCCTGCTATTAGCAAATGTATTTGTTTACTTCCTCAGACTGATGACCAAATTAGCTTCCCCCCTGGAGAAATTGCATAATGTTCAGAGTTCTCATGCTAACTTGCTTCTAAAGGACAATGGGTGTATTGTTTCTTCAATGGAGTCGTGTGCTTTTGAGGGTTCATGCGTGTGTTATGTGTGGGTAATTCTGAGAGATGAGATAAGAGAGAGTAAGCGAGCGAGCGAGAAAGGGGCCGACATCTTATAGACTATAAGCAAATTGTGACGCATTTGTTTTAAGCAGGATATATGATACATCGTGGTCTGTTTAGGATGTCTCACAGACCATTATGGGAATAATGACAACAGCGTGACAGAAGCATGGACAACATCACCTTCTGTTGCTTGCATCCTTCAATGCCACATATTAAAAATAGGTCTTTGTGCATGTGTGTGTGTGGTGTTTCCCATGCTGTTGTGTGCGAACTGCAGCGTAGCATGTTTAGTCTCACAGTCGAGGCAGGAGGAAGCACAAACAGTAAGAGCGGGCTCGTGATTCATCTGACAGCCTGTCCGACGCCTCCCACACCCTCACGCAGCGGCCCACGCTATGGAATATGACATCTGTGTGGGACGATCGCCGTTCGCTCGTCTCCGTGTTTCGACTCCTGTTTGCAGCACTGCACGTCCCCCTGCCTTTTGGGCAGGCGGGTGCACCTGGCTGCGTTCTCACAGCACACTTATGCACACTTATTTACATGGCTGCGCGTGTGTGCGCAGTCCGGCTGTGTGCGCGTCTGTGCGTGAATGTGGTTGAGCATGGATGTTTGTGTGTGTGTATGTGAGTGTGTGTGTGGGAGAGAGAGACAGAGAGAGAGACATGCACTATTCTGGGCCCCCTCACATCTTTCAGACAGCCCATGAAGTTGTTGCTGACAGGGGATCCAGGCAGATCAGCAGTATTGGGACTCCCTCCGATGTAGAAGAAGTCGTCCGAGCCCAGCATGGTGTAGTCCTCCTGGGTGTAACCAGTGGTGGTCAGTATACCATCCACTGATATGGTCACCTGTCACGGGCATGGCCCGACAGAGATAGGGAGAGATAGGACAGGAATACGTAGGAAAAAGACAACAACACAAGGAGGAAGGAAGAGAGCAGAGGAGGGAGGGAAGAGAGTGGAAAATGGAGGAGGAGAGGAAAGGAAGAAGTTGGATTAAACACTGGCAGTAGGCAGGGCTGCGTCCTTTCGATTCGTTTTGGTTGCGTTCTACGTTTAATACTCGGATGGAAGTTACTCTGGAGTGCAGCTGCGAGGGTTTGCCCCTTGGCCAGCACTGTTTTAATCAAATGTATAAAACAGGCCCAGCCTTAAGTTGTAGATGAGGTTTGTCCTTCACTATGTACTGTACATACTACTATAAAGGACAAACGTTTACGCCTAATTTCTAAACACTTTGCTTCATAAAACTATGCAGCCTCTTTATGGCAAACCTAAAGAAAAACATGATCCTTACAATTTATTCAATGACATTTGAAAAGAACTACACTGACTCTTTTCCCAGTTGAAAATCATATCAATCAACGTATCTGGTGTAAAAATAGCTTGCTTTAATATTTAATTGCCCAGAGTAATGTCTTTGGTGAGCGGTTACAAGTGTGTGTGATGTCTTTGATCTCTAACTGAGAGGAAACCGCCAGGCAGAATCAAACACATCACTAGGTGAAGATGGAGGGTGATAGCACCCACTGAGATTTGAAACAACGATACTTTGTTTTCTTTTGCGAAACAGAAGCGACAAGCGTGTGTTTTAAAGTCCCCCTTAGGCATTTTGAGGGAGATTTTTGTCCGATTTTTTGTTAAGGCGCCAGATGTGTCCTCGCCGTCTCTTCCGGAACGTAAAAGAAGGTAAACAACCTATCATTAGTATTGGTGAGGCACTAACTAAAAGGCTATTGTAAATTGACCTTATTTGATTATACTGCAGTTGTGATGAGAGGGGGGCCTTTAACATGTAACACCAGACCTGCCAAGATAAAAACAGGGAGTGTTTAACATGTAACACCACACTCTGCCTCAGCTGCACAGACACTTCCCAAGAGGGGAAGTAAATTAAACATGAAATATGTCCGATTGAAGTTATAATGTGGCGCAAAATGGGATAGAAATACTAAATTTTCCTCTAACCAACTTTGATGAGGTGTTTATAATTGAATTCCTGCCCTTGAAGAATCCTAATCATTAAGGTAGGGACTTTTTTTTACCATCAAAGCATTTTCTAATAATTATGGTTTTGAGGCAATTGAGTAATATTGTGACTGGGTTTGTGGTGAGTTGTTTAGAAATACAGCATTGTTCTGCCAACTGACTTGATTTGGATCAGAATTTGTAGTCAGATACTAATTTATGAGGTAATTATACTAATGGTCCTGGCTGGGCTAGCTACAATGCAGTCCAATCGTTAATTAGACATCTGCTATTTTGCGTAAAACTGCACCACACGCTATACAAATATGAATGTGTTGCTTACAAAATAGAATATTATTTCACAATAGCATGAAGCATGTATTCGGGCAACAAGGATATACTTTCAGGAGAGGTAAAATTCAATAGAATTTGATTTTCACTACAAGATCATGAGTCTAAATAACTGCTTGACGATTAGAAATTAAAGGGCACTCCAACTTTTAATAGGGAAATGTATTTTCAAATATCACTTTAATCTTAATTTCTGACTTTAATTTGGTACAATCACTTTAGAACATACTTCACACTTAGCAATCAACTAAGTTTACTCCTTGACACGTACCCTAATTCAATGACGGCTACAAATGTATAAAAGAAACTCAAAACAGTGCTGTTGCTCCCAAAAGCACCTGAGGGTAACCTTGACAACTGCACTCCAAAGGTCTTTTCCTAACCGAGTCCTCGACTCGCGTTATTTTTTATTTCTTGTTCAAATCTCTTCGTACTTCCCCAAATAGGGCAACCCATTTTTATGTCTGCTGTCACTTCTTAAGCAAGGTAAGTTAAGGAGGGCCTGGTTTGATTGGTTAAGAGGACGCATGACAATCTCCCTGCGGTTGTAGGTATTCTCAGAGTAAGGATTAGTCTTGGGGCAGGTGTCTCGGTATGTTCAGTGGAAGTTCATTTCTTTGAGGGAGTGGTGAGTGGGGTGGTGTCGTATGGCAGAACAGTGGGACTGCCGGCAAAGTCTAAGGAGGGGGGGATTGATCCGAACAGTATATCCACACTAAGCCAAATGGTTCCAAGCCATCCAAGAAGTCAACTAGCGGGGGGGATTTTTTCTTTCAGGGTTCAAAACCCTTGGCCGTGAAGGGATCCAACCTCCTCATGGTTACAGTGGATGAATTAGACACCTTAACTCCAGAAGACCTGAGACCTGCATCTCCTTGTCCTCTACACACAGCTTGCGAAGGTAAGAAAATAAACGACGAGAAGCTTTTAGCCCGTGATTGGTTGCCTGCCCGTTTTTTTATGTTGCCATGGGTTGGATGGTTGGGTAGGTTGATATAGTGCAGCCGCTGCCAGATTTAGTCTGGCATGGGGTTCAGCGTTTAGCATCATTACTGGGTCATTAATGGACCAGAGTTAGCCAGCTGCCAGACACCTGTGAGGATTCCAGCTGAAAGAGGGAAAATGAGAGATTAGTTTTTGGCTGTCCCCTTGTTCTCCCTATCCTCTCCCTACTTTTTACTTCCCCCTTTTTTTCCCCGTTATTCCATCCCAGCGTTTTGAGCCCCCTTCTTGTCAGATAAGCGCCCTTGATTCATTTCATACTTTCGCAGGTAGAAACACAAGACATTAATAATGCGAGAAATGTCTACCAAGTTATGGGAATCCTCACTACTCACTACTAATGCAGTTCAAATTACTATCAAACTTTAGCAAACACTTTGGAAACAGGATCTCATTGAGAAGATATACCAATAGTACCATGTTCTCCTAGCAAGTCATTGCTTCACCCAAACTGCATCACTTGAATTTTGTCATGACTTCATGTTGCCTGAGCTTGCATCATCAGACACTGGTCAAAGGACACCGATGGGTGATGATGACATCACAGGCCGCCAGTTGAAAGTCCCTAGTTCTCTGTGTCCCCTAAATCAGTAGCCACACAGACCTAGGACGACAGCCCAAAACATTTACCCACAATGCAGATTCTTCCTTTAGAATATTACAAACACAAATGGGTCTTAAATAAGTGGTTTATTTGCTTTAGGTTTAATACACGTTACTCAAACGCTTGGAGTGTGTTGTGTTAAGAAAACGTACTATAATCGTTTGATGTTGATCTGGTGTTGGGTAGCCATGCAATCTGTCCTATGTGATACCTGTCCTCTACCTCCACATAACAAAAACTTTTACAAAGGAGTGGCTCCATTTGAACATGGCTAGGAATGAGGCAAGGATGTCAACACTATTACTTTAATTTAACACTTCAAAGAGTCAGACCGAATGCACAAGCCATCCAAGATTCAGACACTCTAAGACCAACGCTTGCTCCAAGGTAATCCCATTTAGCGAACACAGTGATCAGGTCTACTAGCAGAGAACCAGAGAGATTGGCTTTGGGGAGTAAGCTCTATTGACACTTTCAAAAGCTCCTTTCCAAAAGTCAACATGGACAGATTGTGTCCATATCTTATCAACATGGGAAAATCTACTATATTCTTCCTTAAACACATAGAGTGACATCATCTTAAACATTACAAAGACCAAGTCCACTCTTTCCCAGAACCAGGTTGACGCTATTATATTGAAATCCAATGAGCCACAATAATTTAACATAAAGCACACCTAAACCGTAGCAGTTTTTTTCACAATGACTGTTCTGAAGAGAGTCAATTTGTGGTATAAAAGCAGGAGCAGCCATCCTCATCATGCAGCGTGGAAGTCAAAGATAGACTACTTAGTCACGAGACAGATACTAATCAAATATATTGACCATCAACCTGACACTGTTTGCTGAGATTGACTAGCTGGAAGGTAGTCAAAGTGCGAGGTTAAATATTTCATAAACGCCTACTGGTAAGTGTCTCCATGAGTCTGATTTAAAAGAAAAAGTTGATTGACAAACTGTCAGATTGGGTTATGTTCAGTTGGTGATTTTTAAAGTGAGGGTAATACTTCCCACCTGGAACATCTTATTATATAGCTGGATATTTTGGCTGAGTGCAGCTTACAACTGTAATCAAGTAAAGTGCCTTGAATATAGTATTGAGGTTACATTGCCCGCTTTCACTTTGACAGCAAAGTGTGTGTATTTTAGCCAGTAACATAAATGAATGTGTTTAAAACAGACCAAGAAGATTTTTTTCCCCTTTTACTTTCTGTTTACAAGAGTCAACATTCAATACTGCCAGAAGAGATTAGAGCGCATTTTCAATGTCAGTTCACAATGAAATATTAAACATTAACCATTATTGTTCTGGATGACACTGCAAATTTGTGGGGGTATTTTGTGAAGTTTTCATCTTCTTGTCAAAGGACTGGACCAAAGTAATAAATATGGGGGAATATGGATTGCCTTGTCACTTATAATGATAATTATTTCACATTGATGTATTGGACTCATCGCCATATCAGCATCTCCTTTATTTACATTAAATGTTATTTGACAGCTTACTCCCACTCATGCCAAATCATCTGTTTTCCATTGGATCCTCTCATATCCAAAGGCAATAGAATATGGACCATATAATTGACTCCTATTACACGGGCAACTCGTTCCCCTGTAAAACTTGTGAGTGCCTTTCCTGAAATCAAAGTGTAACACAGAAGCAAGGCAAAGGTGATGAGCAGCATTCTGCAGTGCTTTCTCCTCACTAGCAAAGAGTGTTGTATATAGAGCTTTGACTGATCAACTTCACAACACGGCAGACAGGTAGACTTTTAAAACCTCCCGATTGGCCAATTTCAGACATCTTTTTAAAACCTTTTCGTCAGCATGAAATACTATCAAGATCACCAACGGAGGAAAGGCAAGCCTTTCTCTTTCCAATATAGTTCATCCACTGTTGTTCTGGGGGCTGAAGAGCCAGGCAGCCTGAGTGCGGCGCCTGTGTTGACGCTCTAATAGCAGGGCCCTGCGGTGTGCTTGGCTAAGCATGTCACCGGCTCATTGACCATGCAAGGCTCCGTGACTTCAAGCTACTGGCGAAAAGTCTCCATCGAGAGGATACCCTCTCATCATGTCATCCGGGGTCTGAGGGAGAGGAGACGTTTTCCTAGGAGAACCCGTAACACACACATACACACACACACGAGAACAACTGGACGAAGCAAATGTACTGGGTCCTACTGTTGTTATTGATTTTTCTGCAGTCTGGCACGGCTCAGGCTCCTGAACAGGCACCATATCAGGAAGTGCGTGAGGGTGGGAGAGAGAGAGGGGGAGTTGCTTGCACGAGGAAGCGCATCAAAGTGAAGCAAGGCAGCCTCTCTTCGAGAGTGGAACTAGGGCGAGTATCAAAGCGTGGCTCTTCTGACAGCTTACATTCACTCAAGTCCCTTAACAGGGGGGACAATGAAACAATAGCAAGAGCTGAAGAGTAGCGTGTTCCTGGAAGCTCATGCTCAGCCTTTTATCCAATCTGTGGCAGTGTGTGAGTCCTGCCTGCTCCTAGTGTCAACCATTTGTCACCCATTCTCTGAAGTGACCATAACCCTCTGCACGAATGACAAAAAAAACAACCTCTTAAATGTTAGACAGAATACCTCCTTGCTCACTCAGGTCTGTATCCGTCTTAAACACGGTCACTGTCACACATGTAACGCATTATGGAGATGTACCCAGTCAGTATACCAAACATTTCATAGTGGCCAATAATTAAATGCACTGCATTGCATAAATACGGAAAGGTCACAGCTCAAAGAAAAAAAATACCTTACCTTGTCTGCACACTACTTACCTGTCACTGAATGCATTTGTATGAAATCTCTGTGGTTTCTACATGAGGACTTACAATAATATTAGTTTTTGTGTACTTACCCTTGGAATAGTTGGATGCTAGAAGAGAAAAAAATCACACAGCAAATTCATCGAGCATTTTTAAGAACAGTTTTCAGAATAACCAGTTTTCTGGAGTAAGCATTGACAGCCATACAAAGTCGTGTTGCCATATAACACACCCGCTGGCATGCTTTTGGTCCTTAGAGAACAGTTTGAGAGCAGAGGGAGAGGTTATCTGTTCAGCAGATAGGAATCCTCTGTCAGGTGTCTGGCAGCTGGACTGCTAGGAATGATTGGGCGCAAGGCATGAGAGTGAGATCCTGGTTTGAAGGTCTTCAGCCATGAACAAGGAGCATTCCGCTCAAAAGGTTATTCCAAGAGGTGCCCTTCGAGTCGTCTATGAACCTGAGTTAGTTAGAACGGGAGGAACGCGAGGTCGGTGGCAGAGTACTTATTTGACATCATTCCCAAATGTAAGAGGGATATGGGGGGAAAGAAGGGGAAATGTCGTAAGCGCTGGGCAAAGTTAAGTTAAGGGAGTTAGGTTGGAGGGTGAACGAAATCGGTTAGTAATTTAGTAAGTAAGGGAGAGTCAGACACAAAAATGGTTGTTAGTACAATTACAACAAAGGTTTGATTCAAACAGTAGTATTAGTAACACTTTTTTAGTAAATTTAGTAGTGGTAGGAAAAACAATTGGAGGATTCTTTAAAAGTCCTCTGTAATTTGATTTGTTCAAAACCAGATCCAGATTTGGACTGAATGTTATTTGTTACGTGACAAGGGTTTGTTTTGGTTAAGAAGAAACAAAATGATTCCATCCAGGATAAGGTGAAACACAGGCCATGCACTTACTTGACTGAATGGTTGGAATGAATGGAGATGAGTGCTTCAACGGACAAACACGAAGCAATACACAACCAAACAAAGACCCAAAGAAAACACTCGACAGGAAGTGACAATGGTGGGTCAAGGAGATTGCTAAGAAGTCCATCACAACACAAAACAAATGGAAAATGAAAACCACTACGAGGTTAAGTTGGGTGTTAGGACAGGAACAGCATAAAGAGAATGAAATGACCCATCTAGACACGTGTGCAAGACAGGCACGCGCTGGGCTAGAGCGGCAGACAACTGGGTGATGGAAGCAGGTGACAGAAATGCTAGCCAATAGGAGCATGCCAACAGGGTGCAGAAGGAATAGAGAATGTCAGGATGGGATTTGGGGGGGGAACTACAAATGAACTGAAGGGGGGAAATGAGAGGGTTTTAAAGAATTAGAAAATGTAAGAGGAGAAAGTAAGAATCCGTTTCCACCGTGAATAGACGTTTGTATGCATCTACTGTATCAATGACTTATGTGACTGCAGTGTGATTGTGAGCGGATATGGAAAACGTCACCCATGGCCAAGTACTGATTGATCTTCTTAAGTTGAGCACGTTTTCTCTCCTGCTACAATGCCACGGTGGATTACTCTGTTTCATGTACGCTTCAAACCTCTATTCACCAAGGAAATGAAAACCGTTTTCTCCTCTTATTTTTTCCTTTTATTCTTCTTTTTTTGTAGAAAGGTCAGGAGTGAGGTCATTATTTGTTTTAGTAAGTTATTTTTGTCAGTTAAAAAGAAAAGAAAAACAAAACCTAACAGGAGTAGCTAACCAGTTATATGGCCATATTGATCATTAGTAAAATTGATATATGTATGAATATATGTTAGCCATAATATATACATAAACATATATGCTCAATGTAATCTGTATATCAAAAATAAAAACAGAAATATAAGGGAATCAAGTCCTTCATGCAGGGAGTGAGGCCAGTAAACTAAGAGGTATAGAGTTAGTGTTAGTTATGATGGAGACAGTCGATCGGACACAGTCCAGACATTCCGAGAGATTTCCCCAAAACACTAACCAGGCAACAGGTGGAGAAGTTTCTATCGCTTCTCCAGTCCAGTGGCAGGGAGTAAAAATCTCATCACTAAGGATCGAATTGAATGATTAGGAAGTTCAAGCTTATGTTCTTGACACATAAAGAAATTACATGCTTTTTGAAGTTAAAAAAGCAATCACGTCTGAATACATTTTAATGAATTTACATGTAAGTGTGAACATTTTATAACTTCGCTACCCATCTAGTTTAATGATGAATTGAATTCATATGAAGTATTTTTTTTTCCAAGATAGTAGATTGTCAGGGTATGTTTTTTTTTTAAATAAACGACCCAATGACTAACTGCATATACCAACCTTTTCAAAGAGCTTCATCTAAATCATCTTCTACTACATATTCTATCTACACACCAAAATAATTGTGGACAGGGAAGAATATCCTCACACAATAGCACTGAATTAAATTGAGGTATAAGGCTACTTCCTCTCACCCATAAATCAGTGTGCAGCCTCTAATGGGATAAAGCCCTCAATTGAAACTTCCTTTACAGCTCGGCCAAACACTAAATCAGGAAGTGTAAATGCATCCTCTAACTCAATAAACATTAGAGTGGGGAGAATAGACTTGGGTCACTCAGACTCCCAGTGACAGAAAACAAAATATCTGTCTTTTTTCACATACCAAGACGAACCCTCAAAATTTTTGATAAGTGCTGATTGAATGGTTCCTACTTTATCAAGCATATTTTGTGCTAGACCTCGCTCGATATTGACTGACCAAACCTAATTGCTAAACTGACATGAATGTACTATTGAGTAGTCGGGCAGGATGGCGGCAACTCAGTGGGAGCTGTTTTTACTGCCTGCCACTGTGGCTACAGCAGGGGTGTTTCTCTGTTTATGGAGTCTGCTGTGTACGCTCACTTTATAAGGTTCTTCAAAGAAAACAAATTAGAGGGTACAAAACAAAGTAACTGAAGTGAAGATATCTATTCTTTTTGAAATAGTCAATCAAAAGGCTGCTACTTTATTGAAGGATTCTTTATTTCTTCATACGGATCGTGTTTGAGAAAAAGAAACACGTAAATAAAAAGGGGAAAACCAAAGTAACAAAATAAAACATTCAAAATGTCCTTGAATTGATCATTAGGGCAGACCTCGTTCAGTGAAAACGTTCTTGGGTATCAGGAAAGGGGGAGTATTGGATGGTAGAAAGCATTAACAGAAAAGAGGTAAACGTAAAGACAAATAGAGGTGAGTTTTTCAGCTACCTTGAAATCGATGGCGGTTTGGTTTTTTTCAGTATAAGCAAACAGGATAGAAAGAGGAAACGGAAAACCCAGGGCAAACCAAAGTATAAGACAATTAGAATGATATCTACCATATAATGCAGTTTGTTTACCATAGCGTGTCCAATGCCTGCGTGCTTCAAGAGAAAACAAGGGGAGGAGAAAGAAAAAAATAATGACAAACCATAACTCGATATCGGACACTTCAGATTTCGCCTTTTGCAAAAAAGAAATTAAAAAGGAGTCATTGAGTAGTAAGGCGATATTCAACCAACCAATCCTTTTCTCAAAAAGTTCTTTTTTTCTGTCAATATATTACAAATCATCCAAATAAAGAAATAAAGAAAGTAATTTGAAAGGTTTGTTTTTTGTATTAAAGGGTTATCCAAAAAGAAAACAATACCATTGTAATTGTTAGTACGTAAGTACGCAAGTTAAGTAGGAAAACAACAGATGACTCACATTCCGTGAATGACACAATGTTAGTTGTTCAAATCAAGAGGTAAAGGATAACAAAAATCAAAAGGAAAAAAAAATTATAATTCGGAGAACTCTGAAGCTTTTGGTTAGTAAAAAGACAAGAGTTAGCAAACCAACTTTCACATACAGGGGTTCAGGGCAGTTTGGGGTGAGGTATGCTTTTGACTGGGGTAGGGAATGAAGGAAAAGTAGACCATTATTAGTAATGACTCTGAAGGTCTATTCCTGGAGGTGGACGTGGCTGGTGGGAGGGGCAAGCTCCGTTAAAATCGTTCTTCTTTCGCAGGGAGCGTGGCCAATCATGTAACGAATGTTTGGCAGTTTTTTTTTTCCTGAGTAAACTTTTCTCAAGGTCTTGTTCATAAGCTAGTTTATGGATAATGAAAAAGCCATAAAGCAACATTGGAAAATGTAATTGGTCAAACGTATTACTATTGCTAACATAAACTACTTGAACAGATTATGGATAACAGTATTGGTGATATTGGTAGTTATAAAGTTAGTGATATTCACTTTCAATAGGGTATATTCAAGAAAATAAATGAAAATGACATGTCTTTCAGAAATGTAGAAGTTAGAGAGAAAGAGAGAGGAGGAAGGGAAGCTGATAGTGTCAGAGTCATCATCAGTCTAAATCCTGAAAGAGATTGATATGTTGTTTAGTCATTAAAAAAAACTCCATAACAACAAAGACCCATGTCTCTGACCATTAATGGTATGCATGTGCTATTTCAAACATAACTATACAACTATTCTACTACCTCTGGTGGACACAGAAGGAGCCATGCACAACCCTACTTTGTGTAATGGAATTGTGCCTTTTTACTTGTATAGTGGGAAAAGTCAGGCTTTGAGTGGACGGATTGTTCAAGTGTCTCTTTGTATACACAGTTTGAGTTTAACAGTACAAATATGATGCAGGTTTGTTGTGTGTGTGTGTGTGTATGTGTGGGCAGAGTAAAAGCCGTGTTTGATGCTACTATGTGTGTACTTTGACTTTTGCCTTTGTGTGTGCTTGTGTGTGTGTGTGTGTGTGTGTGTGTATGTGTGGGAGGCAGGGAGTGAGTGGCAGCTGCGCATCTAAGCTCCCTGGAGGGTCACCAGGCTGGTGCAGAGGGTGTAGCCCGCCTACTGTTCAATCCCAGTTCATGTTAATGTTGATAATACTCACTTTGTTAACTAATGACTCATGTTTAAAGCATTAATTTAACTACTGCGTTTCAATTGTGGGTGTGAATTTGCATATGGCGCTGGCTCGCACCCTCGCTCCAACATCTGATCTCAATAAAAACACAGGAAGATCCGACACATCAAATAAGTGTGATCTGACAGGAACTCCAAAGACCAGGAACCAAACAATAACTAATTACATAAGAGGAATGTTGCATGTCAAGGTGACAAGAACTTTCAACACTGACTGAGGGCAATTGTCAGGAAAAAGATGATTGGACATTCGGTTTGAATTTACAGATTTGAGATTTCACTGCATTTGATGTACAAATCCTAAACTTATCTTGGATCTCTAAGAAGTTCTTCAACCAGAAAGGGGGATACATCTAACAAAACGAATCCAGGAAAATTGCTGAGGAGATGGAAAAGAGATGACAAAGAGAGGAGATGTAGCAAAGTCATACAGTCATCATTTCACTACTGTTCCACTGAAAGATAGAGAAAACGAGCAATGCGGTAACACAAGGATAGAGAGAACTATAAGTACAACGAATAGCGGGTACCAACCATAGAATGGCGGGTACCAACCAGAGAATGGCGGGTACCAACCTGAGAATGGCGGGTGCCAACCTGGGAATGGCGGGTACCAACCTAAGAACCTGAACACAAAGTCCAAATGAGTTCCCGGAAACCCTAACCCTTTTTCTTTGGTTCCAGTTTTGTTTGAAGAATGACAGCAAAATTATTTGGGAGAGCAAACAAATGGATACAGAGAGGGGGAGAAGAGAGGTAAAAGGAGGAAGAAGAGAGCAATAAAGAATTGTTCAGAGGAGGAGTATCTGTAGGACTTTTGAAGACACGAGTTGAACCCCTACCAGCACATATCCACCATCTCTTCCAGTCTCTCTGCAAAGGATTTGTGTAGAAGAGTTTGCGTGAACTGCATGTCTTAAACTCCCCCTTCCTCCATGTCACACACACACACACACACACACACACACACACACACACACACACACACACACACTGCAGCTCATACTGCTAGGGCTCACGCTACAATCTAACCGTTATCCCTCGAGTAACTGAGTCATGTGACAAAAGAGGTAACTGACACCATTGTTTACAAATGGAGACCAAAACTCCTAATTATGTCAACAAAACAGACAAAAAGAAGAAATCTCAGTGAGACGTCGGTTCTCCCTTGGCATGGGCTTGCCATGCATTATAAATGATAAGGAAGATGTCAAACTTACAAAATGTGAATGAATCCTACCATGTCGCTGCTCAGAGAAACCAAATGGAGACGTCTCTCTGTCAACAGTCTTTGGAATCACCAATGCCCATACGAGACTGGAATGTGTTGACAGAGCAAACCGCAAATGGCACAATTGTAGGTTTTGATCTTTACATAGAAGTCACTGTAGAGGCGATTGAACTATCACCGCAAGCATAACCCAGATTAATATTTAACTAGAGCTAGGGATGTGATGTATGGTTCATACACTGTGAAAATTTGTCAAACTGAACAAGAGAGTTGTAAGACCGATGACTGTTCTCCAATACATTTCCAATTGAGCTATTTAATAATAAGTGATGAAATGACAGCAGATTAATGGCGTTTTTAGGCATAAAATTTGTTACATTTTTCATTTCGATTGAAGTTGGATCAAGGATCGAGGGATTTCTCACGGATAGTATTCTGCCAGTGAAATGTGGCATGATGTTAATCCAGTAGCCTCAATGGTGTTAAATTATCCAATGTTTTGCATACTCATTACTTGTGACAGATTAAGATATGAGTAATAGAGAGATATAAAGAGACAATACCAATCCTCAGCCCCAGCGTTGACTGCTTACTTAGCAAAATCCTCATCTCAACTCCTGATCGTCAACAGCAGGACGCACGACACACCCATAGTGCAGTATAGACGTACAAGGGGGTAGACATCACGCATCTGATGTTACAAGGCAAGCGTCCACGTGTGAGAGAGCAATTAAGTAGAGAAGTGAAAAGGACATTCCAGAAGAGCCTACCTCTTCAGAAGAAAGGTGCTGGAAGTCTTAACCCCCCCCCCTCCTTTCCCCTGCCCCACCTCCCCCTGACATACACACACAGACACACACGGCCTGGCTCAGAGTAATAGAAATTGACAGCATGTCCTCAGGTAGAAATATAAATGTCAGTGCAATTACGCCGGAGAGAGGGAGAGAGGGAAAGCTTGGCAAAGCTTGGCTGACGGACATGCCAGTGCGTGCTGGTCCTCCCCGAAAAAAGCTGAGAGAAAAAACAGATCACTGATGCTATCGAAAATGACCCCCCCCCCCTCTCTCTCTCTCTACTGCCCTATGTCCCTGTATTTTTTTTGACGATATCATCACCCAAAGATGTAACCTGTTTGTGCCACCTGTTAGAGCGTGCTAATGGTGCTGGAATTTGTTAGGTAATTATGGGTCTAGTAGGATGACATGAATAAACATGAGGATCGTCAGGCGTTGAGTAATGTGTGAGGATTCTTTGTGCAGATGTGATAGTAGTTATGTTTATCTGAATGATGCAGCATCATTTATGGTGAAATCTATGTTTTCAAATGGGCAGGTGACCCTTGTTATGCTGTGGTAACACATTCATATATATATATACAAAAAAAGGCTCTATATCTAACTCTCTCGGTTGAACACACAAACACACGTGTAAAGCATATCCACCCAGGTCTCTTGGCATGTCATTATTTCACATCGCAACACTTCATCCCACTCACCACCACCCAGGAAACGAAGGAAGGTTAGCCTCAACTATTAGCTTTTGCGAAAACTCCCCAATTTACTCCATCTTCTCAATATGGCGCTTACAACTCACCAAGGGCTACAACCCATTAAGGGATACTTAAAATGTCATCTGGGGTAAACTATTTGAAGATTACGGGGGAGTTAGTGTGTCATCATGTCTATTCAATAGAAATGATAACCTTTACAAAGCCTATTAGGGTGGATATTAACATTTTCAGTGGTGAACATCACACTACTTACTGCCTGAATGCTGTTGTAGAAAATTAGCAACAAAAAGCAACACCAAGTTACACCAAAGCCAGGTGGCCAAAGACAAACCTGGATTGTACTGATGTGCTGAGAGTGTGCTCTATAGCCACCAGTGAAGTCGTCTAGATTGTGACAGGTAAAACTGCAGCACAGTTGAAACCTGTGGTAAAGCTGTGGTAAAATTGTCGGCTCGAGTGGAAACTGGCATTTGGAAGCAGACAAGGGGTTAAGACCGCTCCTGCGCCAGAGGCTGCAATTGCTCTGCTGCGGGAAACAACACCGTGCCCGTTGCTAGGTGACAAATTACCGGCGAGGGATGGGCTCGGTGCAAGCAGGGGGTGAGGGGAGAAAGGGGGAGAGGGAATTGATTGGACCGACAGTTTTGGATTTAAGAAGGAGGCCTCCTCCGTGTCAGGGAAGGTTGAAGATGGTTGCAGGGTGTGTGTGTGTGTGGGGGGGGGGGTTGTGAGTAGACAGGAAGAGGACTGAGCATGGGGGAGGGGGGGCCTAATTACATCCGTTAGCCCGATGATGTCATACAGAAAGCGGGGAAACAGAGGGAGAGAGAGAAAGAGATCGAGCGAGAGAAAGGCGGAGAGATGTCAAGGATGTCTAGAATCAACTGGGTGGGTATGTCCTGGGAATTATCTGATCCCAGTCCTCCCCCTACCAATTCAGAGGCTGTAGGCTGTAGAGCTTTACCTTAGATAGGCTATGTGCGATTATATGGCAAATCCGTACTTCATGTTTTATTTACTCTGTTCTACTTGGAAAAGCCTCCTGTTAAAGAAAGCAGTACTTGAAGATGTTATGTTAAGTGCAGAATGACTGTTTAGTAAGGGGAGCTTGGGGTTCTATTACCCATAATGCAACTGCTTGGCGTACAATGGCTGTATGTTGCGTTTTTTTTGTGGGTGCATCCTCTTGTGGATGCACCCAAAACCATGCCAGTGCATGGATGCACGTGTTTTTTTGTATTTAAGAATGATTTGTCTGTCTGCGGGTAGATGTGGGCACGTCAATGTGCGTGTGTCTGTCTTGGTGTACGAGTCTGCCTTTGTAGGGTAATTCTGAGGTTGCATAGGGCATGCCCTGTTTCCCAGCACATGAAAGGGTGTGTGCTTGGCTGAACTCTGGAGACTCTCTGAAGCCCAGAGCTGTGCGCTCAGCACTTAAGTATAGGACAAATCTGTTTGATCCTGCAATTAATCCAATGGCTGTATCTAAGGTCTAATTATATGGAAAGGAGAAAGACCCGGAGAATACAAGTGGCAGGAGAAGATTTGAGTAAATGGGTTGAGAGAGTGAAATGGAGAGCTAGAAAGTGAGCGTGCATGAGAGAGAGGGAGAGAGAAAGAGAGGGTGCGAAAAAGGGAGAAGGAATGAACGTTGGAGAGAGATAATAGGGGAGAACGCAGGCGCGGGAAGTGATTGAGTTCTGAGAGAGAGAGAGACAGAGAGAGAAACAGAGGAAGAAAGAGATGTTTAAGAGTTCAAATGTCTCTCTCTCTCCAGACGTTAGCTAAGCCCTCGTCCCAGTTCACAGACACAGGAGCTGTGGAGTCTTTGGTTGGTAAGCCACATGTGGGAATAAAAGAAAGCCTTCCTCTATTTCTCTTTCTCTCTCTCTTTAAACTGTGCTCTGCATCCCAGAGGCTATTCCTCTGACAGTTTCTGTTCCGCCGCTCGTTCCTCTTTAAACACGCGCGCACACGCAAGCACGAACATAGCCGCACATATCAGCCAGTGCACTCTTACCATTGCTATCAAACCTACTGTCTACAGAAGTGTGGGTGACACACATACACACACTTTTCAATCTGTGGCTCGTGTTGCCCATACCTTGCAGACCCTCTGGGGAGCCAGGTGCCTGTTAAGCACACAGACAGATAGACAGGGCCTGACTGTGCTTACTGTGTTACAGTGTTTCAGTAAGTGGTGTGGAATGATACCTAGCGATCAAAACCGTGGTATACCGGAATGCTGGGACGTTTCTGGCAGTCCTGCACAGAATGTGCTTTTTCCTTTCTCATAGTTGTGCACTATGGGCAAAAAGGTACTGGGTTTTATTTTACACGAGTGAATTCCTGTCATCTATTTTTTTGAGGCACATTAAGGAAAATATAGTATCTGGAGTTGGATGCATAATGGGTGTGACATATTGTCACACTGTGCATGTGCACTTATGGTATGGGTGTGCATGTCTGTGTGTGCGTGTGCGTGCATATAGTGCCATGCAGCACATGCCCTCTTTCCACACAGACCGGGGACGGCTGTAGCGCAGAACTCCACGTCGAGGACTGCACGCCATCTCCGCTAATATCTCGAGGGAGGGAGGGAGCAGGGGAAGCAGGAAGACGAGGCAAGGTGCCTGTATGTATGTGTGTTTGGTTGAAGCTTCTCATTGATGAGAAGTCAACCTGTGCCTCCCTGCCAGCCCATCAAGCCTAATACCTCAGAGAGCACAGTCCTTCGAGCAGCCACCCTTGGCCATTATGCGAGCACGCAGTATTCCAGAGCACCATCGGGTGGAGCTATGGCGATGTGGCGCTCTTTTCCGTCAAGCTGTGCGTCAGTTTTCCTGCACGTTCTCTCGTTCTTCAGAATCCCCTGTCTCCTCTCCTAATTCCATCCGCCTCATTTTCACTGCAAAGAGGCTGACAAATTCAATCATTTTAAGAGAGCAATGGAGAATGGAAAAACACACAGTGGAAGATGATAAAATATGACTAAATTGTGTGCTTAGTAGACTTAACATTTTTGGGGAGCTCATTGTGTCTATTGCTGAAGAATAAGTGAGTGCCCCTTCCACCAGTAAAGTGAAATAGAACCAGATAGTCAAGCCGAGTAAAGCGTGGCTACTCTCGGAGAACAACATCGTATTGGATGGAAACTGAGAACACGAGAGTGTGTGTCTTTCTCCAGGTCTATTAGTCAGCAAAGAGCAGAGAGACAGCAGTACACGGGGTCAGACATGTTTCTAAGGCCGGTCAATGTCATCAATACTTGCACTCGTCCACACTGTGGAATGACACAGCGTCTGTGCACGCGTTGGCCTCTCATCCAGTGATCTCCGCAGGCTGAACAGGAGACATGCTGGATAAAGAACTCCGGGGCTTCAACTCTGATTGATTTTGATTTGCTGTTGGCTTTCAAATCCCCAGAATTCTGGAGGCAACGTTTACATTTATGGAATAAGGGGATTTCCAAGGGAATTAAATGTTATTTGTGTGTTTCTTTTACTATATAGCTCCTGGTTGGTCGGTTATTATGGTCAGTAACTGAGCGAGTGTGGCTGTCTTGTTGGTAGCGTACTTTACTGAGGATCATTATGACCGAGGTTGGTGGTAGCTGGTGGTCAGAAACAATGTGCATGCACTGTACTGTTAGTGGGTTATGCGGTTCAGAATGGCAAACATTGTTGCTCTGAATCATTATAGATGTGGTGGTGAGGGGGTGGGGTATGGCTTTTTTACAATCTTGAAATCCGGTCCCACTTTTTCTTAGCTCATTAAGCTTGTTTCACTCCAGTGAACAAACATGCCCCAGCCGTCAACATATTTAACCCTGGCCATGTATGTCTGCATGACTGTGGTTGTGTGTACCGAATGTATAGTTTTGTATGAAATTAATTAAGTCTATGTTTTTCACTCTCTCTCTCTGTCTCTTTCCATCCCCCTCTTTCTCCTTCTCTCACTTTCCATCCCTCTCTCTCTCCAAACTTCTGGGTTTGCAGAATTTTTTCATCATTAAAAGTACTGGGAGTTTGAGACGGTCTGACTCTCATCCAAGAAGGACTTGTGTAAATGTTTATTCACCGGTAGACAAGAAGTACTCGGTTCTCTTCTTTGTGTTAATGCATTCAAATAAGGGCTTCTTGTAACACACGGCGCTTACAATGGCTAGTATTAGGGCTGACAAGCCATTCATTCCAATTACAATTACCAAAACACTAGGAGAAGTAAGCAAGGCATTGGTAAGTGAAATTGATTGCATCTCACTATCACTATCCGCAATGTCCAATTGATGACCCAGTATTGAGCCTTTCTGCCTGTGCTGCTCATTGTGTGTGTGTGGGTATGCGTATATGTGTGTCTCGGCCCCTTTGATTCCTGTTGTCTATGATTACAAGTTTGCACCGATATCCTGGTACTGAAACATAGTTAAAATGCTAAGGTCAGCTGAATTAGCCCGCATCATTAAGTAAGACCACAGTCAACATCTGCATGCAAATATTCAGAAGAACAAGCACCAGCTTCAGCGGTCAGCGACTGGGAAGCCTTTGTTAGAGATCCAAAATAAGACATCCCTGAATCTATATGATGAACGAGTAATTGACTTTCATCTTTCAACTTTCCATCTAACCACTTTCTAACTACCCAACCCAGGTACCCCCTGGGTGACATGGATCTTTTGTTGTTTTCTGGAAAGAGTCAAAAACAAAAGGACAAAAAAAGGATTCTGCTCACTTGATCACCTCTGACCTGGAAAGGAAAAGCATTGATGTTAGCAGGGCATCAAGTGGACAGGAGGAAGGAAGAAAAGATAGATGTTCTAGAGATCAGCTGACGAAGTCATATATATATAGAAAGTGGGGGGGAGAGAAAGGGGTGAATGGTGGAAAAGAAAGAGGTGGATAGAGTGAAAGAGAGATGGACAAGCATTGGCCGGCCTTTGCCAGTCTGGTTTCCTCTAACCAGCTGGTGAGGAGGAACGGGAGGTGTGTGTTTACCTGGCGCAGGTTGCGGGTGACGCGGACATCGTGCCAGGCGTTGTCGTTGAACTTGCCGTTGACGGGCTCCACCAGCGCCTCGAAGGCGCCGGAGCCCAGGTTGATGACGAGCCACACGGCGCCGCTCTTCAGCGACAGGTTGACGTAGTCGGCCGACTTCCCCGTGTGCAGCATCAGGCCATTCCTCTGCAGCGTACGGAACGAGAGCGTGATCTCGTCGGTGCTGCTCTGGATGGGCGTCAGCGACAGGTCGTAGCAGAAGAACTCGTTCCCCTTGAAGGTGGCCACCGACTCCTCCTTTCCTAATGGCGGGAAGCAGGGGAGAGGAGGGAAAGATGAGGGAGAGAGATATGGAGAAAGACAAAAGAAATAGATAAAGACAGACAGAGAGAGAGAAAGAGAGAGAGAGAGAGAGAGAGAGAGAGAGAGAGAGAGAGAGAGAGAGAGAGAGAAGATGGGGAAAACAGATGGGGAAAAAAAAGAAAAGAGAAAAATGTCAGCACAATGTTCATGTACAAACGATGCCTCCTCCTGTCATTCTGTCTCCCCTTCATTCCCCTCTCAATGTGTCACGCTTACACACATCTCGAAAAAAAAACATGTCAACCGGCACAATGGACATCTGTCAAACTCTGGCCTAGACCCCACAACCGAACCTCTGGAGACAAAGTGAGACTTCCTGTCTCCAGCCGTCCCAAAATAATCCTATAGACCCCGATGCAATTTCGACCACAGACCTCTGTTCACTTAACTCAGTGGCCACAACGTAAGTGGGTGTTATGTGTCAACTCCTTCCCCCCTGACATAAGGTGGAACGGGTAGCGACACCATCTTCCTGGTGGTAATTTTCCACAGTCCCTTGAGGTTTTCAGTGGAAGGATCTAGCCCAGGTAATGAGGTTTAGCACTGAATCAGGGGGAGCCCTCCTAGGCGAAAGGATCATCTAATCCAGTTTATCCCAAAGTTCTATTACTGCAAATCACTCCAACCCTCTGCTGACATTTCCCTCGGGAGGCTAGGCTAGGCTAGACTAGGCTGAGTCAGACTCGGAGTACCTGATTAGAAAGTTCGCTGTAATCCAAGCTCGGATGTGGTAGGACGAGGTAGACAAAGGTATGTGTTACACTGTATTTGCACAGTAATGAGCTGGTTTTTCACATCTGTACATTTAGCAGCAAGGGTGAAAGGAGTTTGGTGCAATTAGCGTTTATTCTCCTTTCTAACATTCTAGGAATCCAAGGCATTCATTTCGGCAACTAGATTAAGGTTACATTTTCTACCACGCAATTAAATAGAAATACCTCAAAATATCCCAGGGTAAGTGGACATCGCTATTGGTCTGGCTTCGGTTGCATAACCTTTGCTGTTCCTTCAATGCATCCACTTACCCCATGCCCCTCCACCACACTGGGCTTTCTTACATTCTGAAAATGATCTGTATCACTGACGCTTAAACCTGTGTTTTTGCAAAAGGTAGGTAGTTAGAAGGTAGTTGATGGTTGGGTTGATGAACCAGATTAATCTTGTTTTGGATATAGAATATCATTGTGACAAGGGAGATGGGACAGAGAGAAAGAGAGAGAGAGAGAGAGAGAGAGAGAAAGGAAAAAAATGGATGAAAATAGTCTCCTTGGGGCATTAGTGTTGCTGATGTTGTTTAGAACAAAAGCGTGGTAAATGGACTGCAGCAGCCGTTTTCAATTATGTATTGAGTTTGACGGGGAAAAAACTGCAAAATAAAACTGTTGAGGTTGTTAAGTGTAAGCAACAAGCAGCTTGTGATTGCTTCTACGAGTCCACTGTCAAAGAGATTAGAATGAATCGCACGGATAGGAAAGACACAGCAGAACTCAATAACCTTTTTCAGCTTTTTTGTTTACGTTATGTTTATGAAGTGACGGCTGAAATAACAAACGGGGTGGGGGAAAACGACGACGACTAGACACTGCCTAAGCATTACGAGTGACAAGAAAGGACAGGAAGGGACATTTTCCAATGCACTGGGTTGCTGACAGGGAGCTATGCTATCTCAGACCCTGTCATCGAGTTAGGCTAATGTCACCGCAGAAAGTATCTGAATAAAAAATCATCTATCAGTCAAATGGAGTTGGAGCAAAAATACCAAGAACTATGATGGAAAAAGAAATAGACATTCCATCTGACACATATCAGTGGAAAATCTGGCACAGGAACTGAAAAAGGAAGACAATGTTTTTTTTCTGTTGTCTCTGTCATTTGTCACTCTCTTGCCCTGTCTCGTCTCTCCTCCCACTCTCTCCTTTTATGACGTCACTCATTTGATTCCATAGACTTCTCTCAAAAGGGCTTCCTCCCAAAATACAAGTAAATCCTCTTTTCTGTCCATATGTATGCTCTAATGAGCCAGCGATACCTTGGCCACACTACAGAGCCCTAAAAAAGCCCACTTTGCCACAAGAACAGCGAGAACCACTCCAGGCTCCGCTTTCAGACGAAAAACGAGTATAAAGATGAATTATTTTCGTCCTCTCCTTCTGTCCGCCTCTCTCTCTCTGTCTCTTATTTTCTCTCTTTTCACCAATCCCGCTCAGATCCCTTTTCATATTACCAGAGAGCTTGTGGGTTGTTCAGTCTCCATAGAAAGGCAAGGCAAAAAGAGGCAAATACGCAGGATGTACTAGTGTTATCTTGAAAACTCTTAATGGAATGCAAATGGTTGCTCTGGCGAGAAAAGCTGAAAACGACTTCAATTTTAGCAATTGAGGAAAAGAGCGGAAAGACTTAGCGCTCGTTCTTTGTTTGCCCTTCCTGTAGCCTGAGTGACTAATTCAACGGCCTGGAAGAAGCACGTCTTCGTCTCTGTAAGGCTGTCTCTCTCCGGGCTGCGGACTGGCGGTCGGTTAGCATGTTGGATGGAATTCCAACCCGTGTGGGATCAATGGCCGAGCATCCCCTCTCCACACCCATGCCACTCCCAGACAGGAAGAACCAGGCCTGTTGCTCACCAGGGAGGAAAACACGCTCAATAGCTCAGATAGAGTTTCCCCAATGGAGGGGATATCACACACACCGACACACGCAAGCACACACATCAAAGGACACACAATGCCCTGCCGCACATACAAAAACTCGCACGTATGGTATGAACCTGGAAGCACGCACGCACACGCACATGCTCAAAGAGCAAGCTGACCAGTGGAACTTCCAGGCTACTATGGCCAAGGACTGTCAGCGTCCCTTGAGATGAAACCCTACACGTCAGGGACACCCCATTTCACGGAACTGAACTCCGTCAAAATATGTAAACCTATCCACTCAGGGCGGTGTGACACATGTCAATTCAGCAGTATGCGGTTCCACCTCACAGGACAGCCAACAAGGCATGTCAGGGAGTGAGGGAGCTGGATTGGAAGTCAGAAGGCTGCCTGAGCAACATATGATCCACAACATCAAGAAAACTTGCAGCTCAAACGGAAACGCTGTAAGCACGGTCCATCGGGATCACAGTTTTGTTTTGTGTCCCTTTTTAAAGGAAAAACTTAATAGTATTGCAACAATATGAGTGCAGTGTAGCACGCACCATTACATTGAATTGTGGAGGAAGGGAGATGCAGGATTGAATCGGATCTGACTTCCTCCATAACAAACTTGTGTGGAACATTAATTAATGCATAATGGACCTTAGCACAGTGTTTCTTGGCCGATTGGTTTATATGTACAGAAGCATTAATTAGGTTGAGCTTTTTTAGTAAAATAGAAAGAAAAAAAACTGATGGAAATGTTCCAGAACATTGTGTGTGTGTGTGGGCAGAAATGCATGTACTGCATGCGTATGTGCAGTGTGCATGAATCCGTGTGGTTGTTTGCATGCGCGCTGGCATGTGGGTTTGTGTACCTTTTAGTCATGGCACCCAGCAGGGGGGCTACTGAGGTGCCATGCCAGGAGAAAGCATCTCCCCGTGAGTCCCACCCTGCCTCCTTCCACTATTCTGCTGCGCTTTCTGATTGGTTACTTCTTTAAACACACACACTGTGGGAGCCGGAGGTACCGATGTTTCACAGCAAAGTGCATACGCATGCAACTCCACACTTTCCCCAGTCCTCCTTACTGGGGTCTAAACCAGCTCACTCTTATACTCTACCCACAGTGATGGCTCAATTGTTGACTCTACAGAACCATGTCCGCCACAGCAATCCTATCCTTTGGCCCCCAAGAGAACAAGGCACCTTATTTGCAAAGTGGCCAATGGGAAGGTAGGTTGTGTATTAATGTTCCGAAGCCTAGTCATGAATCAAGGAGGGCTGCAGGGGCTC
This sequence comes from Plecoglossus altivelis, assembly GCA_036571765.1. NCBI lineage: Eukaryota > Metazoa > Chordata > Actinopteri > Osmeriformes > Plecoglossidae > Plecoglossus > Plecoglossus altivelis. The sequence goes on from BROE01000023.1 coordinate 1,345,694, forward strand.
AGAGATGGTTAGCGTCCGATGGTAGCCCCGCAGCAAAGCCAGGGTAACCGCTGTTTGTACGCCCGCTCTGAGGCGGAGCAGTGACAAAGAACCAACCCAGACACACACATACGGCATTTGAGTGAGGCGTGAGGGGAGGTCAAAATGGAGAGTTGTAGCCCGAAGGAGCGAAAGCGAGGGAGGTAGGGAGAAGGAGTGGGGGGAGGGGGCAGGCGATAGGGAAAAGAGAGAAGGATGAAGACAGATTTTGAAATGACTGAGTGTGTCTGTGTGTGTGAAGGGTGCATGTGTTCACGTGCGTTTCTGCCAGTGACTGTGTGCATGTACTGTGTGTGTGTGAGTTTGTGTGTTTTGGGGTTCTTGTCAGCAGGGACAGAAAGAAAAAGATGATAAGACAACATGATTGATATGTGTTGTTCAGATCTCCTGCCTCCCTGTTCCACTCCACATGGATTTTTCTTTCCCTCAGATATAAATCTAAAATGTCAGCTGTCCTTACCAAAAAAACCCAGAACAAACTGAATTCTACACTGTATTCTAAGCTCAGGCGAGCCAGTAACTTTTTTTCTGCAAAGACAAAATGACTTCCTCACTTTACCAAGTGTGACTAAAGGAAAACACATTTCAACATATTTCCCTTAAAAATGTAGAGCACATCGCTTACAATACTTAATATACAGTACGAATCAATAATTCACTACACGCTACATTAAGTATACATAGAGAGATTTGTGCTGGAGTGTTAAAGAATAAGTCTATTTTGAGGGTTGCACCAAGTTTGAACTCTGACCCTCCTCATCTCAGTATTATTGACTACAGTGTAATTACTACAGTGTTCATCTCTTATACAGAGCTATTGATTCTCCCCAAAGCTGATCTAGCCTGAGGCGCAACGTTAGCTAATTCACAGATTAGGTCTCCATGTCTCTGAATCGACGGCATTTGGACCCCTTCGACAAAAAGCCAAGAGAACAATGTCTTGCCTCTCAGCTGCTCTGCCTCCCCTTTCAGCAGAACTGGTGATTACTGTATATTGATCTCCGGACTGATTGCGCTCGCCATAATGAAGGGTATAATTTGCTGTCTACCCACCTCATTTGCAGATGTCGAGTCGTCTTTGTATCTCTGGCCCCTTCGCTCTTTGCTTTCCTGTGAAAGCTCATTGACCTGGTGGTGAATACAAGCCAACGCAGCTCAGTGCTTTCTTTTGTTAGCTATCGACATCTAGCTCACCATTAGTGAATGTGCTATCTCCAAAGTATTGTAGGTTGATGTGTTGTATTGTGTACATTTCTCCTGTGGTATTCAGTTTGGTCTAGGCTAAATAAGAATGAAGCCAGTCAGGCCTCTGTGGTTTCTAAGCTTTTTACAGATAGTTTGGACTCCCACCCATAGGAAAGAACAGAGATGTAGAAAGTAGTCTAAGTGAGGTAAGTAAATAGAGGTGTTGGTTTTGACGCTAAGACCATAATTAGGATAAAGTGAGAGTCCTCAGACCTTAAAAGCAGTCAGTTTTTGAAGGGAAATGTGCCAACTGTTGCCGCTAACTATCATTAATGAACCTCCAAATCAACTGGAGTTTCCTTATTGTATTTAATTTAAAACCATCTTATATCCAAACAAAGACGAGAGAAAGTAATACTTTGAGCAATAACAACATCAAATTGGAATTCTATCAAAAGTGACCAGATTCTTGAAAGTGGCATATCTGCACTGCACTGCAATTTAGCATGCACCATCCATCACACGTTGACCTCTCCATTTTGACATTGTTGCATAAAGAGTAGAAAAAAAGTGTCCGGCGAAGCTTCCTGTGCCCTGTGACAGAGATGAGTCGTGAACATGCTTTCAAGGGCCATTTTGCCTGAAAACACTCTAGATGGAGTGCAATTATATCCCAGCATCTTTAACAAGTGACCCGGGCACATGGGTCACTCATTAGAGAATCCACTGTTCAGTGCAATTTGAATGCTAACTTTGTCGGATTGACAACCGCTTGAGGTGGCATGATGAGCAGTGGAGACATTGAACAAAAAGGTGAATAATACAGGATTTAGCCATTCGGCAACAAAAAAGATCAAACACTATTAGCATGCTAATGTTGGCTTTGATAGGAGAGGCTGATATTTTAACTGGAGGCTGAAAATACTGACATTTCACTTGACAATGGTAAGACGTGACTCTGGCACCGCCGCTGCCCTGCTCTGACCTTGTTGTGTAGGAGGGAGCTTTAGTTTGACCTTTATCAAGTAGCTTTCCACACTAAGTCAGTGGCTGTTTTCGGCGACGTCCTCCCTTCCACAGCTCTTTATGCTTAAAACCCGACTCTACTCACTCCGTAGTGTCGGTTGGCATTTTCAAGTGTTGTCTTTGGAGGATCGCTTTAGACCTCATTCCTGTTGCCTCATTCTCCCTTTCTTCCGGTGTCCTTTCTGCCAGGTAATTTGAGGTAGTAAAGGATTAACGAGACGTACTCGCTTTAGTCAAAGGACACTTTAATTGCCTGTTGCCTGGGAGACGGAGCATTTATTCGAACCCAGCGGCGAACATCACTTCATTGGCATTGTGACTCCTCGCTCCTAGCTTCCTGCTGCTCTCCTCTGCCTCCTTCCTTTTCCCCGCCCTCATTTCTTCCCTTTTCCCCCACCGTGGGTGTCTGACAGGTGACTATTATCGCAGCTGTGGCCTGTTGGCTCTCAAAGTGTGACACAGGGCACAAAGTACTTGTCACTCAAGGCTGACTAAAGATAGGTATATGCACTCAGGGACAGAAGTGCATTAGCAACTGTATGTGGTTCAGTGTAACTGCGGGTCTGTCCACTGATACTCGCTTCAAATATTTCTATATGATGTAATTTATGATGCTAGATTGACATGCATTGCAGACAACGTTACTCTCCTCTCCGTTCCTCTCCGTTACTCTACATGCTTAAGGAAATTAACTAAGCAGAAGTTTTATTTTTCAGGGTAGGGTTATGGCTAGGTTTATTGTTCAGAGTAGGTTTATGGTAACACCCTAAGTAGCGATTGGATGAGGGTAAGAATGCAGCGTGAGTGGTTAGGGTTGGGTGGTGACTATTCTTAAGTCCCCCTGGTCCTTAGCCAAAGTTGGCAGATTAGTTGGCCCAGAGCATTTATGCTACATGCAGATGTTACCGCCTCTGCAGTAGATGACAACGTCCTGCAACTGCTAGGCATACGTTAAACCAAAGAGTTCAGTCACTGTCTGATAACCCCATCATGACTAAATGCATTAAATGTTTAGGACAGGCACACATACCCGCAATGACAGTTTCCAAGATCTTCAGGACTGCTCATTTTCGTCTGATTTAGTCAATTACAACAATGGGACAAAAGTGGTATGAAAAATATGCACGCGTGCTCTCACACACAGTCATGAATAAGATTTACAATAGGACTCCACCACAAAAGAGGCTGTGCCGAAGCCTGCAGTTGCATTGTAGAAGTGACAATGAGTCTATTTGCTTTCATACAATCACTCCTTAGACGAAAAAAAAATACTTTTAATTGCATTTGAAATCCAGACCAACTGCTGGGAGAGATACATAAATCGGCTCTAATGGAACGCACTTTTTCACACAGTTCATCTTGAATTACTGTCGATAAAAGCACATGGAGAGAGAAAGGGGGGAAAAACATGGCCTTTGTTTGGAAGGTTGCCTGACATTGTTTTACGTGGGCTGTTTTAATTGTATTGAATCCCTGGCAAACTGCCTGAAGAATCATCCTACGTAAATTGCTTTTACTTAATATGTTAATGTCATAGCCGGAAGGGAATTGTGTCAGTTTGTGAGCGTATTGGTCTATTATTGTGTGTGTATGTGTGTGATAGAGTGCAGCCTGTGCGGGGTGACTTCAGGGTTAAGATAAAAAGAGACACACACTAAGAATGCCAGTTCTACGTCAGGCCTGGCTTTAAACAAAAGCCTTGCTACTGTTAGATCTAAGATCACACATAGAACCCCCCAAAAAAGGTCCCAAACTGTCGCTATTCTTGTTTTCACACATTCCACCATGCTGATTTAACACGTTTCATTAATACATTCTCAAAGTTGACATTGGCTGCATCTCCCTCTATGATGTATGCACTGAGGACTGTGGGCTCTAATCTCGGCTCTGAATCAAGATCCAACTATCCTCCCTCATTCTACTTTCCCCAGTAGTGACTTAATCTGTATTCATCAAAGATTGGGCACAGACTGGCATCACATGAAAGTGAAAAGGGTAGAATCAATTGAGTGAAGTCAGAAAAAAAGATATATGAGGTCGACTGCAGATAGCAAGACATATGAGGGCTTGGCAATATTAGGATGCTAACCGCTAACAAGGTGTCACGCTTTCTGTAGACACTTTCTAATGAGAAGGTTCTGCTGCTGAGATGGTTGACCTCCTGACTTCTTGGTGTCTGAGTTGTGTCTAACTGCCCACAAAGGGGCTGGGAAAATGGCCACCTAGACAGGAAGATGAGTTGAGAAACTCACATGTCATCTTCCACCCTTTCCTTCGCTATCTAGTATACCATAGATGGGTGAAATCCTGTTTGTTTTAGTAAATAGTATGGTTTGGAAAATATGATAGTATCCCCACAGAGAATGTGTCAAACATAAAACTCTCTTTCGTCCCAAGTGACTCACCTCTTTATGTCACCTAATCAATACGGCTGCTGACATTTGGAGGTGAATTTGAGAGTATTGATTTGAGGGCCATAAGTGTAAACAGACAGGAAAACAAGCAAGTGTGGGGAATTCACATTGTGTTTTCTCTCTGTTGAGGTATCGGAAAGCCTTTAGCTAAATGCTAACCTTTTCAACTGGAGGACTCATCGATGTCTAACATGCATCTCAAGACCACTCAGGAGATTTCAGAATTGTTTCTGACTTGCAGGTGCGTGGTGGATCTCTCTCTTTTTCTCCTCCTTGTTTCTCCCTCACACACTTTCTCTCTCTCTCTCTCTCTCTCTCTCTCTCTCTCTCTCTCTCTCTCTCTGTCACACACACTTTCATCTTTTATTCAATCTGTCTCACATATTCAATCAATTTCTGCTCGATATGATTTTTCCTGTTTCTTCTGCATTGTTTCACGTGTTAATGTTCACAACTAGAACAAATTGTCTGACTAAACCATATTCTCTGAGAGCTTTCAGTATAATGCACAGTCATCACAAGGCTCTTAAGTATGTAGTACATTGTATAGTTTAAAGACACAAACATTCTGACAATAGCGCCTCTCTCAAAAACAGCAAATTAGTAGTGTTAAGTGATAGGTAAGAACTGTAAATACTACCAGTGCAAAAAGTGCACAGGCTATACGCTGTCTGTTTAATAACAAGGCCTGTGTTTTAATTTCACTCCTCACTGCACAATCTGTTTATCCACACAAGACAGATATGACATCATGGTTGGAGTGTGTGTGGTGAGGAGATTTGGTCAGCGTCCACCCTTGTCATCCCAGTCCATTTTCCAAAACACAGTTCAAAACCTAGCCACCGTCGCACCTCCATCACCCACTCTCCCTCCAAGGGAGCTATCAACTTGGTTGAGCTTGAAAGTGACTTTGACTCTCTCTGTCCCCCAGCAGACATGACCAGCAAAGGGAGTCTTTCGTCATACAGAGACGCCTCTTAGCAAGACATCACCTTCTAATTAAAACTCTCTATCCCCCCCCTCTCTCTTTTTCACATACACACACAGAGTCACTTCCCACTCTTATGAAAACACACACCTTTCCCTTCTGTGTTCTTTTTTCTCAACCCTCTGGTGCATGTGCCCATGGGCGTCCTGTAACCCTGTTTCATCAACTCAAATAAATGTGTCTTCTCACAACTCAAACACACAAGCACCGGCTGACGAGCACACACAGATGCAGCGCGTGCACACGGACACTTTCTCTCCTCTGTTTTCTCACACATCCCTTTATTTGCACTGTTGGTCAACATCTGCTTGTGGCTTTAACAAGACATATACTCGGAAAGGGTAGTGACTCAATTAGGGTTTGATGTGCAACGGTGTGTGTGTGTGTGAAAGACTGAGAAACTATAGCAGAAAAAGACCACTGCCATGCATTTCTGATGTAATACATTCACAAAAAACATGAATCCCCTGCATGTGTTTATGCCATTTGGTACTAATACACACTTGGGTACCCCACAAGTCTTGTATCATCATAATGCTTCATACAGGAGTTCTCTGACGTATTTCCCCAAGGTTTAGTTGAACTAATAACAAAAGATAGAATCGAGCGTAATATGGCGTATCCACCCGCATGTTACCACAACTCCATTGACTTTATCGAAAAGAAAACAGCTGTGGAAAACTCTAAGGTGTAAAACCCTGTTGAGATTGTACGTGCCATGAGCAGGTTTAGGAAAGCTTTCTGCGTGTTCCTTTCGACACGCATGTCAACATTAACACTGCAGCTTTAGAACCTTGCTGCCTCAAGTGTCTGCTAGCTCTACCACCTTAGCCTCGCTCTCAGACTTTCGAAGCGTTTGCAACAGGACCTCTAACGTCGTTGGGGATTAGCTTTACAGCCCAGTATCCACCCACGCTGCTTGTTAACGTCAGCATTGTAACTTCAGAGCGCCATTATGTTTCGTGGAAAACTAGGGGATGACAAAGAGACACTAGGATTCACATGAAAAGGAGAGCCTGTGGGAGATTCTTCACAGCATTCTCTAGCTCTCGTTGAGGAGTAAAAGACTAGCTACAAACAACCAGGGAGGGGATGTGAGAGCGCCAGGCACAGCGGGACTTCATTGGGTCATCTTAGCATATTAGCCCGGATACTAATGCATGGAAGCCTCCTGCTGTTGCTTCCCTGAAGAGATGGGAGGGGAGTTAAGGAATGAAAGAAGACTTAAGGCATGGAGGACTGTCTTTGACAACTTGGTGGCGGTGTGACATCTCTGCAACACCAGGATTTTTTGAGGCTGTGTCTACGTGGTGTAGAGGGTCAACACAATGGGATTTCAAGGTGCAAAGAGAATCTCTGGGTGTCTGCTTCAGATATGGCATTTAAACGGATGACAGAAAGACAATGTGATATTCACAGAGAGCTAGACAGAGAAATAAATGACTATATTATTAAGAAAGATGTCCCGCTCATACAATGACAGGTGTAGCTCCCTCTGGTCTGGAAACTCAGGGAGAGCCGGGATCCCTACATACCCAATCGAACAGCCCTACTCTGCTCCTATCACTTATTAGTTACCAAATTGACATCCCCAACCTGCACTCATCTTCCCTCATTTTCCCCTTTGGATGTTCCCAGAGCTAACTCCTGTCGTAAATGTTTTAGTGCTGAGAACGGCCCCCGCCCTTCTAAACATCTCTTCCTCCCCCATCTTTCTCTCCATGTAAATCTCCATCACTAGTGTGCCCCTAGTATCAATATTTCAGGAAGAAAGATTCCCCCTCTCCCACTATCCGCTTCACACCACGTACAGTCTCCCCTGTCTCTCTCTACCGCTATATTTGCATTTATTACTTGAAGGGGCCATTGCAACAAACCCAAAAAATAATAATAAGGAGTATTAAAATGTCTTGTTATTGCTCTGGAATACACACACATTCACACAGGGGCCACGTTACTACGGATATTTCCATAGCAATGTTTTTCCCCTATGATTGAACAATGTTATCAAAGGACACGTGAACTGTGCATGTATAATCAACCCAGGCCCACCATTAAACTTAACAATTGTAGTTTTGATTTCAAACTGCTTTGATGCAAAACAAAGACACCATAAGTGACAGAAACTTAGGGATTAAACATATTGTAGTTTTCCAGTGTCCCATCGCTCTTTGGTGCTTTAATGTACACGCGTGCACACAGATAAACGTGTATACACAGACAGACACTCTTTCTTTGCCTCTTCATGTAGAATGACATTTGGGGCTAGATTCAAATTCACAAGAAGCCAATAAAATATGACAGGGATGCTTAAGAATATGAAAAATATTTATAAAATTGCCAATTTAGCATTTTCCCTATATCTACATGATTTGGTCTCTGCCTTCATTTCATCTCTCTCTCTTACTCCGCCTCTGGTTCTTCCATTCTCTCTTGGCCACACTCGTTCTGGTTCTGTGGGTCTCTCCCTCCAACAGCTGTGCAGAGCAGTAGGTGGCTCTGACAAGACCCATTTGATTTGCCATTTCCTGGCTGACTCACCACACAGGCATCACCCTCACTCCCTCTTTCCCTTGCACGTATCATCTCTTTCTCTCTTCCTTTCGCTGTTTTCTTTTGTTATTTGTTCTCTGTGCATTGTTGCCTGCCTGCCCGCCCGCCCGCCTGCCCGCCCGCCCGCCCGCCTGCCTGCCTGCCCGCCTGCCTGCCTGCCCTGTCTTCATATCGAGGCATTGCGTTGATTTCAAGTAGTTATTATCAGTCACTGTTTACTCTTGGAAAAGTATGGCAACAAAATGAGTATATACACTCATATTTAAATACAATAATAAGTTCTAGTAAACTACAAGCGCGTAGACACATAGAATGCGGCTAACCATGCTGTTGACCAGTTCTTAAATAATGAGCAAGGCTGTAAGACTGAGAAATGGAGTGAGGGAGTGAGCGATTTGAGGGCACAAAGAGATGAGGGGAGACAGGGGCAAGAGAACAGACAAGACATGTCACATATTTCTAGAAAATGGTTTGGCATTAGTACTCAAAATGATCTTCTTTCCTCAGCTGACTTCTCATAGCCCCAAGGCACAACAACACAAAGGCTTACACAAAGGCTAAGCACAACAGTCTTGAATACTTCCCCAAGTCCAAACCAATAGGACCTCCTTCAGTGGGATTTCTTCTTTTTCTATTTGATTGTGTGATCTAACTAAATGCATTGTTATGTTACATGAAGACTACAATTGCATTTACGCAGTTAACGTCTACAAAACAGCAGAGCTAGGCATGCATGCTCAAAAATCAAGACAGAGCCACCGCATCAAAAATACTGTAGCTTCTAGGTGCATTCAAAGTACCACTGCCTCCATAATCATTTCCAGATAGTTTGAGGCCAATGGTCTGTCATTCAAATGCTAATCTTCATCAATCCCATCAATATTTAGAGCTATGATCTGTTACAAACAACACAAATGGGCTCTCAGCGTCTCCCAGATCCCCTGCATAATTACGAGAATATGGAACTTTTATTTTACAGTTCAATTGCCATTTGTTTTTTATATTCATCCCTACATCACACCTACAGCTAGTTCCATATTTCTCCTCTTCGATTTTGGGTGGTATTAATCGGAGGGACAGGATTTGATACATCATACGGACTCGACACACGTACACACATCAGCAGGACACACACACATACAGTGAACACATTCAAACAGAAATATTTCTTGCAATGGCACACTTGTCAATCGTTATTTTTGCTTCTCAGAAGCAAATTTTTGTGGGAATAAAGCCACATCTTCTGTTTCAACATGATTCAAATTGAATTAGCCTCTAGTTATGTAGCTGACTTATTTATTTATTTCTGTGTGTTTCTGTGTTTGTGTAAGTGCTGTCTATTCCTGTAAATCCCCCAAATTTATCGGCCTTTCTAAGCAGTCCAGAGTGCAAACATAACACAGCACACCAGAAAAACCTCAAGTCCAAAATCCAATAGTGGAATTCAGCTAATCGACTGTTACAACTATTCCCAGGTTTTCAAGCTGAGGCACAGTGAGGTTGATACAACATTTTGATCAAGCCTTGGGCAATCTGACGTCACCTGAGGACTCCAAAGCTGGCAGGTAAGGGGAGAGTGTGGGACTTTCCCCTTGAGGAGAGCTGAGCTAAAGTCTCCCACACTGAAGTCATTTGTCACCATTCAGAAAGCCTCGCCAGTCCAACTGAGGCCCAGCGCAAGTTGAAGTAAAGAAAGGTATACCTGAGACAGCACGAGGCCAATCAGAAGTGAATGCTGAGTTGCACACAATCTACCTACGGGTGCAAATCAACTAACATGACCCTGCACTTAGAGGTGCAGCGCCTGTGGCATTTGGCCTCAAAATGAAGGATCCATAAGGGTAAAGAAAGAGAATAATGTGCTCTGAGTGTGCAAAGGTACCTTAGATGGAGCTGGCGTGGTGCGCAAGGGTCATTTTGTTTGCATGTACATGTGTGTTTGTGGAAGGATCTATCATGGGAATTTCAGGGCACACTTAGGTTGATCGGGTGAAAGAATATTTTTGGTATTCACTGTAATTGCCTTGGCAACCAGCAGAATTAATCTAGCTTCGACTTATTCTGTCATCTTCTACTTCGCCCTCATTGTAATCAGCTAGTGCATATGAAATGTGTATGTGTGTCTTTGTGTTTCTGTGTGGGAAAAGCAGACAGTACACACAGCATCTATTTTTGTCAAGCTTGGAGTATTTTTCTCCTAAAACTTTACTGCAGCCAGTATGTCTGTTTGTGTTTAGATTGCACAGTATTTGAGTCAGAATGAGGTTCTTAAAAGTTATGGATCTTGTCTTGTCTATGAGCGGATGTGTTGAATTTGCCGCGAGCTTGCTGATTTATCTGGGGCAGGAGAGGGTGGAATCTCTGTCTCTCTGTCTTTCTTTCTGTCTCTCTCTCTCCTTTCATAATTCAATTGCATTTTCAATTCAAAAATGTTTTATTGGCATGAACTAGTGTGCACTGTTATGTGGCTAAATCTGGCCTTATGTGTTTGTGTTGTGTAAGTTATTGTATAGCATTGTGTGAAGTGACCTTGAGTTATGGAAAGGCACTATATAAATAAAACCTATTTTTCTTCTTTACTGTGTCCAGAGCCATGTAAGACACATGAACGATGAGACCCATGCATAGTAAAAAAAAAATAATGTAAACAGTACAAAAGGAAATACATGGGTACATGTGTAAAAAAAAATACTGTCCAAATACTACACGTACACCACATTAAGTCTCCATGTATCTGATCGGTCTCTGCTCTCTCTCTCTCTCTCTCTCTCTCTCTCTCTCTCTCTCTCTCTCTCTACCCTGTATTGCTGCTCTCCCTTTTCTCCCTTTGGTTCCTCTATATTCAGAGGTATACTCATTCCTCACTAATTGGATTGACACATTGGCTAGAAGTCAATTTACAGTAGTGGAGAGAAGGTATACAACATAAGCACACACACATACACAAACATACACACAGTTGACACACGAAAACATTCAAAAATACCATCAGTAAGCACTTTCTAGTTCATCCTACACACAATGTCACAACAGGCCTTAGGGCACATGCACTGCTGTTTCCTCATATGAAGCAAAAACATATATATCTGAGCCCAGTATAAACACACACAATATACTTGCCTGATTTTACAATCTTAGTGAGGACAGGCACTTCGCTGCCATTCAAAATCATGTTATATCTAAACCTTAACCCTAGCCTTAACTTTCCAAGTAAAGTCGAGAAAGTCTTTCTAAGTAGTTCCCCAAACGCTAATTATAACCCTCTAGAAATTCCATTTGACATTGTGCGGTCGTCAAAAACGTACCCACAAGGACAAATCCCCCCCCCCCAAACACACACACTTGCATGCAGAAGGCCCACATAACATTAGAGATAAACAACAAACACCTTTCCAAATGATTTTCAGGGACTGAAAATGAAGGTAAAAGAAAACAAAGAACTATATCATGGTGTGAAAATAACGATAGTCTGTCACCGACGCCTCATTAGTGGAGAGGAGGCTTTGATACCGTCCTTAGACACGTGTGTGATTATCCTAAACATCGATGCCTTTATACTTCAATACTATAGTGTATGATTCCCATAATAATTATTATTCATAGTGGGTAGCAGCAATGATCAACAACCAATTAATATACCTCATGGTTTTTGTAGATTTGTATGGTTTCATTTTATCCACCATATATTGCAATGATTAAGCAGAAGTATAGTCACATTTCAGATATCGAAAACGGGGTCTCGTAGGGCGATAGCGATAAGACTAATGTTATTGCTATAATAACCCTGGGATATCAAGTTCCTCTCAGATATGAATGGAATCAAAAGCTAAATTACAGTTAAACAAGCTATGCCTGTGAATATTGGCAAGTGGAGGGAAATAGCTCATTGTTAAGCCACACTGTATGAGGAGTTCAGCGTTTAAACACTGACCTTTAGAAATATTATACTGGACTCACGGCCCAGAAGAGGTTTCTAGGATAGCATGTGTTCAGTTTTCATGCAGTGGACATTTTCAGGAGCTTGTGAAACGAGATTTGCGATGATACTAAGTTAATAAATTGTGATCATATTGGAGAGAGATTAGCCTTTGGGATGGTGGAGGTTTAAACAGAACCTCAGTCAAAGGTCAGGGCACATATCTCAGAATTGTTCCTTCAAGTGTCACAAACACAAAAGCAAGAAACGAAGACAGGAATGTCTTCATGTTACATTTCTTTCTTTTTTACCATCAGCAATATTCTTTAATAATCTTTTTCTTAATCTTTTAATATCCTGTTTGTGTACCTCCTTACTTTGGGGTCATTTGCAGCTATTGTCACTCGGATCATAGAAAATAAACTCTCAGGGAGTTGGTGCGTGTTGTGCCAGAGGGCCATTCAAAGGTTCTAGTCAGTGCATCAGATGGCTTTTACTGATACACTATGCATGTCCAGAAAATACATTTGGCCTCATGCAGAAGTGCTTTGTGGGTGCAGGTAAAACCTTATTGTAATACGTACTTTTGGTAGGTGGTAGGTGACTCTGTTAGGTAAAAAAGTGACCGTGTGTTAGCGCCATGGCACCACTTAGTTTTGGTGGGAGTTCACAGCGCTAATGTGTGCAATGCTACTACTTTGTATAGTGACTATTCTCTTATTGACCTTGGCCTTTCAATAAGCAAGCCTATTAGTAACTTTAATGGGTTGAAAAACATGTGGTTACTAACAGCGCTGCACGATAACGTCTTATCTCGACTTTGCCTGGCTTTTTTAGTTTTCCATCTTGCACTTTGTGCCAGACCTATAATGTGTACCTCTGCCCCAAAGGGGAGCTCTACTCCTAGTTGTTTAAGACCATGCCATGGCAACTTTCAACTGAACCTTAAAATGCATCCACCAGGTGTCCGATAAAAGAGGGTGCTGCCTAGACCACCACTCATTCTCCCAAAATTGTCAGCACCAGTGAAAATCTGAACAGAATAACATATCTGAAGGTACAAAACATCTTTTTTTCTCTCCAGGTTTTCACATGCCTGCCACATCCTTGTCCAGATGTCTATCCTGTCACTATCACACAAAGACCTTCTCAGGGACCATGGAAGATGCTCCTGATGATGAATAGGAAAAAGTGAGTTTCGGGGGATGGTGTCCTTCTAAGGTCTTCAATGGAGACAGCTCATACACTCGTAAGAGCAGATATTCCCTGCCCCTTGTACTCCACACAGCTCTTTTCAGATTTAAGCATTGCTGTTATATTGATAGTGGCGTGGAAGTCTGCAGAATGTTTGTGTGGCTTGTTTCCCCACCTGCTAGGGACTGCTTGGCAAGCCCTCTTGGAAGGAAGAAGATGCCTGTATTGTTATTTCAAGAAGAATATCTCCCTGATGACATAGTCTTAGGCAACTGTCTGAAGGCAGCACAGAGATAGATTACTCTCAGGATGTGGTTACTACAATGCACCTCTGTTGTCGTCAAAGCAAGCTCAGGTGATCCAAAAAGGTGACGTGAAAACAGTATAGACTATTGACAGATCAGTGAGAATTACCATGTAATTATGGCCAGAGAATGCAGATGCTAATCAACCTTTCTAACTAGCCCAGCCATTTTGATATCACGACAAAGACCGAAAACAGAAAATTGAAAGGCTGTTTTGCCTGCTGACGTTTAGTCAACAGTATGTCCAGGACTATTAATGTAGCAGCTAACTGGTTCGAACTATCTGTTTCATTCGTATGGTTAGTAAGACTAGCAATGTAGCATTAATTCACTTCTTAATAAAACTCTGCGACTAAAGTTGTCATAGTAAAGAAATGCTTAACACTGTGTCGGCTTGGTAATTAGCTGATCATTTGATTTGACCTTCTTGTATATTACAGAAGTATTGGAGAATCGGTGACCATGGGTCTTCAAATTTGAAAACAATTCAACATTTGCATATGTTTTCACTACGACAACTGGCTAAATTGGAGGGTGTTTATCTGCAGTAGAACATGAAGTAGTCTATCTAGTGAAGCTATTAGAGTCAAGTTGAGCCAGTACCATATGGTAGAAAAAGCATGTTTATTCTCTCTATGTCTCTCTCAAACTATTGTCGGCAAAACTGTTTATGAGACAATTTGAAACAATTGGTAACGTTCAAGGTTAGTTGGAGAGTCCCGTTATTTCCCCTGTCACCAGCATTTCACAACATACAAAATGCTTGTACTGGCTGCAAGGCTGTGGAACCCGGTTGGGGACACCAAGATATGAGCTGGTATTTGTTTGGACACAAGAGTCCCTCGTCCATTTTTCAAACCTGAGAAGGACTCACCTTCTTTCCTGTTCTAGTGTGACAAAGAAAATAGAAATCAATGCGTCTAGGCAGCACAGAAGCCCCAATACATTAATGGGCGATCGATAGCTAATGTCAGAGCCATTTTTCCTCATCCCTTGGCAAATAGAAGTGGCAGGAAAGCGAAGGCTGAGGGTGAGTGAACAGGGATAAGGTTTGGGTCACAGGTCTGGTTGAGACCAGAGTCTGAAGGGGGAGATGAGGTGGACTTGAGGTGGAATTCCCTGAAAGTCCCTTAGCCTAAATTAGCATTTTGATAGCTTTTTTCTTTCTCTCTGTTCTCTTTGCACTCTGATTGGTTCTCACTATCTCTTCACTGAAGAACATTAAATTAATGTCCTGCTCTACGATGTTTAGAATCTGTGCTTGCTTGTTTTCCCCCTGTCGAGTCACCTAGAGGTTGTAAATCATTGATGGTACCCATTCTCAGACGCACACACTTTCATATCCACATGCATAAACATATACATGCACACATGATTAACCAAAATATTGCACAATGCAATAGGTTATTTGTTGTAGGTGTTGTAAATGCTTACGCTTAGTTTTCGAAAATCACAGGTACATAATATAGTATTATCTTATAATCGTTTATAAAATGTAGTCATTACATTCGTGAGGAGATTAAGGAAAGTTAGTAAGTAATCCTTACATTAGTAAGGAATATAAATGTTGGTCATTCCAAGGTCTTGAACTTCCAGATGTGTAGTTAACAGATGTTTGTCTTTTGACAAGTGCAAATGCATTTCCTGCCACTACACTGTAATTCAGGCATCTAATCATGTTGGTCTCCCATGCTCTCGATTGACTGTATGACAGTCGGCCATTTTTATATGATTCTGCTGTAAACCCAGTTTTCTACACTGCTATTTCCGTTGATTTGGCCGGTCTTTAAACTTCAGTGCTAAAATTCAGACACTTATTTAGTTTGGGCAGCTCAGAGGAAAATGCACGCGTATGCTAGCCTGCGTTAGGCTGAACAATGACAGACCCTCAGTCAGAAACTCTACGCTCAGGTCAATGTTTTGACAAGATTGGAATCGGGTGCAGAGCTCCTATCACAACAACATGTCAAATAAACCAATGAAAAAGCACACAGCAAAACAACCTGCCCCTCCCACAAACAGAACCAGAGTGTAATCATCTAGCTTTTCCTTGTGACGAAGTAGCAATCATCAAAAGTTCATCGACAATACACACTATCCTCCACAGTCGCAACACACACACACACACACACACGCAGTCTTGCACTAATACAGTATAATTAGACACACATACACACACATGTATACACACACTTGCCACTCTAATCTCAGAACCGAGGTTTCTATAAACCTCAACCCTATAATAATCCACCGTCTTTAAATATTTATGGATGAAAGACTGCATGCCTCCGTACACAGCTTTATTATTTGTCTGCAAAAGAATTTCTGCCACTGGCGGTCTGGTACATTAGATATATGTATTCAGGAAATTACAGGAGCCTTACTATCTCCTGTTTATTGCCTTTTATATAACGGCTGGATTTGTGTGAAAATGTGAAGGTAAACTAAAAACTAGGGTCACACGCAAACCTCTCAAAGGTGATTGCTGAGGACAATGTCAGGGTTCGAATCCGCATTTCTTTGTTCTGAGGGTAGAAGTCCGTTGGTACAGTAGTGCACACCCATACATGTGACTGTTGCTCTGGTTCTCTTACTTCCTGTGCCCCATCTTGCCTCTCAAGAGGTAATACTACTACCATCTCTAGGTCTGATCTGGACTCCTCGCTCTGTTGAGTTGTGTCTTGAGCATGAGTAGATCTGCTCAGTGCCTCTGGCCTGTTTTGTTGACGGTTGATTAGCCTATGGCTATTGGCGAAAAGACACAATATTTCTTCCACACCAATGCTGACTCTCTCTCTGACCTAGGTGAGGAATGCAGCTCAATACTGCAGGTCTTTTAGGGGAGCCTCCATTCACTAAAACACGCTGGTATCAGAGGAGGATTCATTTTGTTGACTGTGGACATTCCACACACAATGGGTGTCACGGTACGTGTTTTCGTACTTACGGTGGTTCGTGGTAGGGACGTCATGGTTCAGTGCATTAAATCAGACAAAGTATATATTCAGTCAGTCAAGGGCGTGGCTACATAATGGCAATAGATTATGTGGTAGATTAAATGCAAATAACATTACTGAGTAACAGTATTGGCATTGTTACTGACATTTCTCTTTTGTAACATCAAATAATTAATGCTTTTTTGAAACTTTCATGGATTGATTGTAAGTACAAAGATGTGTATTTCAATGCATCAGTTGACCCTTTATTTACTGGGACATGCATTCTCACACCTTGCTTTGTGGTCTCAGTTATAATAATATCAACCACAAAATGTTTAAATTCAACAAACTGATGACTTGATCTATGTAATGTAATTACCATTGTCAAACATTTGTAGGAGTCAACTCATTCCTCTAGACCAGAACTTTTCAACAACTATTTTTCACACTATTCCAAGAGGTCCTCTACAGGAAAGGTTGAGGAGAATAAGGTTGCATGTTTTGTTTGAGTGTGTGCATGTGTGTGTGGATTTGTGTGTGTCTGTATCTATCTCTCTGAGTTAGTGACGAGACAAAAATGTGTTTTGCTTTAAAGTGGCCCTAAGATTAAATTACTTTCGGCATGGATGGAGGAAATTGAGAAAATGATTAAAAAGTAAATGGAAAAATTATTTTCCCTTCCTGGGCCCTGTCACAATGGAAGGGAAAGGCAATGGGCCGACTGCATGCTTATTTGTCTGGTCAGAACCAAGCAGGCAGTTGTAGATAGTCATTACATGGCATTAACAATTTATCTCCCTATATCTCTCCTCTCTACACTGGCTAGGGACTCCTTGGCCAGATTACCCAAATGAACTAATCATAATCTGAGTTCGAAGATAATTAGGTCTACAGAAACAATCTCAGCTACTGAGATCCACTCTCTCCCTTTCTGCGCGAAATGGATACATAACTACATAGTGTGGGAAACTGTGAGTGACCTTGAATGGGAGAGTATTCTTGTGGAAGACAAGGATGGTATGTGAGGGAGTGTGTTTGTTGTGTGTGTTTATAGATTGAAAGATACAATGCCATGTCAGACCACGTAAACCTCAAGATTTTATAACTGAAAGTGCACTTGGGAAAAAGGGTTACTTTTGAACAGAAACCCTTGCATTCAACTAAGTAGTCTTGTTATCAACGGTAAAATCTGATCCTCCACATTCTCTATTCTATGGAACTGGTAGCATAAGTGGACATTGTAGCACACCAGACGAGCTACATATCCCACGATCCTGCAGTTAGACTAATGTATTCACATTAGAGACACTTTCATACAAAGCAAAGCACTGGTGAGGATTTGAAAAAGGAATCTTTTGATAGGCAGGCAAATTCTCTACCACTCAGCATCACATATTTTTTTGTATACATTAAACTACCCTCGTCACCCACATCCATCCCTCTCTCCTCTGTGGCCCGGTCCCTTGCTTCTATTTCTGACAGGCCTTGAGTGGGGGTGCTAAGGTGGCATCCATTAGCCTAACATGGCCATAAATCGCCACCACCACACCAGCGATGCGCCTCCACTTTCCCAATCGCCACATAATTACATTTCAAAGGCGGCACACTCTGACCTCCGCAGCAGCCACTGACACCGTAAATAATGATGACACAACATCTCAGAGCGTACTCTGAAGCTGGACACAACGGCCTGTGTCTTAGCTGGACCTGTTCTGCCCGCATAAGGGCATTCAGTTCAGATGCAGGACATTCACCAACATAAACACACACAGATATGAGGGTGCAAACGTGCTCCTTCAAGTCATCTTATGTTCTTACGTCCCCCCTTCAAGTCCCCTCTCCACTCTAACCTCCTATACTTTGGTTGTACATTTGTTCCTACTGTCTAGCCTTCCAATATCACAGACAAGGTCTAAGTGGCTTTTTAGAGGGTTGGAAGGTGGTTCAATGCCATGGCAACCATGGTGTTGAACGGCCAGTATAAATGTTTGGACAAGGGTGCTAGTCATTTCGTGCATGCTCTTTTCCTCTCGCTCTCTTCCTTACGTGTGCGCATGTGGGTATGCGTCTGTGTGCGGGCATATCTGTGTTGGCACATTCGTTTGAGTGTGTGTTTCTATCTTTGTCTTGGCCTGCTTGATACAGCCAGCCAGCCAGTCCCAGGAAAGCCACTGGAAGGCCGGTGCAGCGTCCCTGTCTGCAACACTGAAGCAGCAGCGGAGCAAGGGCAGAGAGCTGAGGCATTGTTTATGTTCCTCTGCCCTCTCCTTCCCCACTATCTAGCCTCTATCCATCAGTGAGTGACAGCCCTGACAGGCCCAAAGAGATAGCGCCCCTGGTAGGTGTTTGTGTGTGTGTGTGTATGAGTGTGTGAATGTGGGGTGACACTCTACCTTGTGAGCTTCGCATCCTTGCTCAGAATGTGATTTGTTGACAGAGAGCGAGACAGATGCGATTGCAGGGGGCAAACTGGAGGTGAGGATGGTACACATGGGTGTGTGTGTTTTCGCTTTTATATATTGGGTTTTAACTATGCAGCACAAGGAAATCATCAGATTTTAATGTCAAAAGAAAAAATAAAAATGTTGTACTAACCTACTACAGTTCCCTGGAATATCCACAATATATGATCATAAAGCACTTGGCTATAAATAGGGTAGGGATGTAAGCCTCTTGCAAGTAAATGAATTAGGAAAATATATACATATTTTGATGGAATCACAATCGAACTGCATGTTGAAAGGTTAAAAAATAGCCATGTAAAAAAAGGATGCTGTGTGATTATTAGCAAAAGTCAGCACATAGTAACTGCAATCCTCGGGTAAACAACTAACTCCTAGTAATCTGTGAGAACACATCGAGTACTGAAACCTTGTTAAATATAGGCCCTACTTCTCAATACTAAGCAGCAAAAGTTATGTTAACTGACATTAAGTTGAACACAGCTTGATTCCTTTGAATATTGAATTGTTTACGTTAAAGAAATCCATGCCCAGGCAGAAACACACCCAAACACAGAGGAAGTGTAGCCAGTAGAGTGGATTGTCTAAAGGGATTGTGGAGTGAGAAGACGGGCTGAGCAGGTGAGAATGCACTGAATGCACTTTACCCACTGACTCATGGAGACCTGGTTGTATGTGTGTTGGTGTGTTTTTCTTTGTGTGTGTATACATGTGCTATACATACATGTGTATTATGTAGCTGCCTGAGGAGAACATCTGTTTACGGATCATCCTGTGAATTACAAGCATTAAAGATGAGTCACTCCAAAAAAAGGCAAGTACCTTTACATCAACTCGACATTCAAACCCTCCAGTATAGTCATGTATGTATGCCCAGTCCTTAAGTCGTTTCGACACCATATCCGGCAAGCTCAATCAAATCTAATAATCTCGCTAATGAACTATCCTCATTATCCAGCCCCTAATCATGTAACACAATCTTGTAATTTGACACACTTGATTTATCGAGAATCTTCCCTCACCAATAACAACAACTGGAGTGTGCAGCATGGTGCTTGTTAATGGGCTTATCAGGAGTGCCAGGGTGTAATATGGGCAGTGGGAGATTTTTTGGCGTGTGCACGTGTTTGTCTGTGTGTGTGGTGGAGAGGGCGGGCGTTATTAACGCTGCCAAGGTGACAGAAACACTCACGCACACCCACAAACACACATCATCCGCACACACACACTAACATTAGGCCGTACACAACCCCACTTCACTTGCAGCCTCTTATCAGCGTTGAGAAAGTTGACAAAATGTTTAAAGTACATTTGAACAAAAAAAAACCTTAAATGGTAAATGTGATTACACCGTAAACTAAGAAATAAACGGGATATTGAAACTAGTTTACATTCTTTTAGGACGCAGTGTCTTGTTATCAATAAGTTTAAACCCAGAGCAGTGATGTTTTAATAAGTATTAGATGTTGTTCTCAAGATACTTTTTGATATAGGAAGGGCCTTTTATCCAGAAATAACACGAAGTGGCCTGCAGTTTCGTTGGTGTGGGTCTGTGACAATAGCCATCTGTATATTCGCTTACGTCAGCAGTGTATAGACATTTTGCTGTAAAGGATTAGTGAAATGAAAAAAAAGCCAGCGATCGGATCAGCATGTTTGGTAACAATCTGTAAAAACATTTTTACTGTATGTACACTCTTGGCATCACACTCCTATACAGAACAATGGCACCACCACAGGCACCACTTCTGCACACTGTACCAACATTCTCTTCAGCCTACCAATCAATAGCTTGTTTGTACATGTAACCCTGTCCAACTGTGAGCATATGTTTTTCAGTACACTGGCATGGTCAAACAGAAAAAGAGAGAGACGACGTAAGAAATGTCAAAGACGTGTAAGAAATGATAGAAAGAGAGACAGCTAGAAAGTGTGTGAAAAGAAGACAGAGAGAATGGGGGGGGGGGATACAGCCAGAAAGAGAATGTGGGAAAGAGAAAGAAAGGCACGGTCATTGTGAGAGAGGAAGAGAAGGGACTGAGAGGAAAACAGTCAAGGTCCATTTTCATTCATGTCATTCCTTTGATTCCTCTTTCCATCCCTCTTTCGGGTTTCTAGGCCTTTTTATCTCCTTCCTCACTTTTTTTCGGTCTACATTTTTTCAGGCCTGCTAATGTGAACCCTACCGGCACTCCAGACAGAGAAAGACCTGGCAGGCAAGACATTCAAGATTAAACAAAAAGAGAAAACAGAATGAGTTGTGATTCAAAGGGTTGTCACAGATGTAGTGAGGTGGAGGAGAGGGGTTGGGAGCTGACTGTCTAGCATGGAACGATGTGCAGTATCACACTGTATACTAATGAGTACGGGACCGATCTTATACTTATTTCTTATTTCATCCTTGTTTTAAGATGTTTTGAATATGCTATTCTATTGCATCTCAATATCATTTTGTGCTCTACTTGAACTGAACATGCTAACTTGACGTTTCGAGGGAGAGAGCAAAAAAAGGGTTATGTCAAGACATGTTTTTTTTCAATCATTTCTGTCATTTTGCATCACTATCTTTGTAACTTTGCATGTTTGGTTGATCTAAAGTGGATGCTCTGGAGGACTCGCTCGCATATAAATCACACTGCAGTCCAGAAAATACACCCTACTTAGAAACATCGAGTTAAACACTCTAAACTTTAGAATACTGTGTATTACTCTAGTGTTACTGAGTTAAAAAGGATGCTAAAATCCTCTATGCTCAAAGGGATTGTTTACGATGTTAATTTGAGAATATGAAGGGAATATAATTGGGTAATCTGTAGAGTCACTCTGTAGATTATAACAAAACGCTCAAACTCTTCGGTCAGAAAACAATCAGCATACTAAATAATTTTGAACTAAACGTAATTTATGAGTTGGATATCAGAAGACCTTTTTTTTAACCTTTGATTGATAGTTTCTTAATGAGCGTCTACAGGTGGTCTCCTACAGCGCCATCAATTTGTGTTGTCTTCCACTTACAGCCTACATGAGACAGGATCTCAGACACGATTATAGCTAATAAAAACACATGTTCATGAAATTATTGAGTAATCAAACAAACCAATAACTGAGCACGAGCTGACACGTATACACATTTATACCGTATTACAGTCAATTCCTCAGCTTCAATAAGAATCCTTGTTCTCATCATCTGTCCGGTTTCATATTGAAGTTATACAGTTCAGGATCATAGTAGCCGACTTGGCAATCAAAATTGTGGGTAGCAAAAATATACTTAATTCTAGGATTGAGTAATAAACTCATAAGGGGGCCGTTTTTCTTTTTTTTTTTCTTTCAAGAAACCAGTCAACAGTTGAGATTAGTTGAGGGGAAGTTCTATGGGCATATGTGAGGCCCACGGTCATATTACTTGTAAAAAGGGCTATATAAATAAACTTTGATTCGATTAGTATGGTTGTCTCCAAGGTTTGTGGTTAGTTACATGTAACTTGATATAAATGGAGCAAATACAAGCGTCAACAGCCAATAACTGTTTGCCAGACATAGCTTGAACCCATTAATGATGACATCAGAGTTCACGGTCCATAGTACCTAAGTAAAGCAGTAAAAATATCACACATGCAGAATGTAATTGTTGAAATGTGTGTCCATTCATTCACATAAACTTAGTGAATACTGTGCTTGTTATCCGTGTTGCAAGATATTTATTGTAATGAGTGTGAAATGCATTTCCACTTAGGGGGCCCCTCTCTGAGTAAGGCCCCCCCCTAAGTGGTTACTTAGGTATCCAAGCCTTGGGGCCCAGCCCAGATTGAAAAGCTACAGTATGTGATTTCCAGAAGCACCGTGTGTGGAGAGAGAGCGACAGAGAGGCTGGATGTTAGACTCTGTGAGTCCGCCCTGCATGAGGGGGATGTGGCTGCCTGCCAGAGGAGCACTAGGCCTCTATGGAGACCGGAGCCCCAAACAGATGCTGGCACAGTCAGGCCCATCTCCATGGAGACAGGGCCCTGATACGGAGGTTTGGACAAAATGTTGCATGGCACAAGTGGCAGAGGAAAGGCACACTGGAGAGGAAGAGCAGCTGGATGAAGACAGAGAGGAAGAGATAAATAGAAAAAAAGTAAGAAAAAAAGAAAGAAAGAAAGGAGAGAGAGAGTGCGAGAGAGAAAAAGCGAGAGCAAGGCTGAATATATTTGAACTGAATTTCACACACATATCTACAAAGTAGTATCCACTGTATGTTGTAATTCATGCTTCTGTATTTATTTATTTATGTATTTATTTATTTTTTTCCAATAACTTAGACCCCCCAAAAAGTTTTGTGGTATTTGTTGGAAAGATAGACACAATAGTTATTTAGTAATACTGCATTCATTATCCATAATGAATCATAATGACACATGCCTAAAGCTAATGGTCCAGTTGTGGAGCAATTCATGATGCAATTCAGGATAATGGTAAAAGACTGATGATAATAAACAACTGGGAGTATATTTTACCCTCCCCCAAAAAATTAATTCACAACTCTAATGTATTGAATGTGTTTAAAACTCAGCGTTTGACAAGTAGTGAAGACAGTCACACAATTATTTAGAAAGATGACAGACAAAATAAAGAAAATAATTGGCCCTTGCCATTATCATTTGGTGGCCAACATTAAACAGCAGAACATGCATCTGACTATTACTCACGCCAAGAAATCCATACCTTCAGTGGAATTCAGTTTGCATAAGGAAATCATTTCTAATCATATACACATCCAGTCAATATATTAGAGTTAATGGTAATAAGAATGATGATAATAATGATGATAATGATGATGACTGACTTCTTAATAATCAAGTTTATGCAGATTGTCAATGTGATTCAATTATGCAGACTACAGCATCAACTGACTCCATACAATCCCTAAATAGTGCCTTTTGATCTCCATGACAACCAGGCCCCACCACTCGCCATACAATCAGTCTTTTCCCCCTGTCGTTCTAATTCCCCTCATTAATTCTAAATCAGATATTGAAAAAAGAAAGTAGGGTTGCATACATTTTTAATAATGCTTAACTAAGGAAGCAATTTCTCAAAGTCTCTCCTCCTAGTCTTTCTCTCGGCCTACATCTCTCTCCTCTCTCTCTCTCTCTCCTCTCTCCCTAGCTCCAATCTATCTGTCTCTCTTTTCCCTCTATTTACCCATCTATCTCTCTCCCTCTCTCTTGCCTCATCCCTTTGATGCAAACAGATGCAAACAGAAGCACTTCCACCTCCTCAATTAAAATCTTATCCCATAAACGCAGTGCAAACAACACTTAGGGCCGTGTTTTAGTAATGAACAGAGCAACACTGCAGCATCGGTGAACCGTACGTGTGAGTGTGTATGCCTGTCTGTGTGCCTCCCTGCATGCATAAATAAAATGCATTTCAGAAATGAACGAGAGAGAGATATATAGAGGGACAGAGACACATGTCCACTCATATACTGGGGCAGTATAGGCATCTACGCTACAGTACATGCCTGCTAACAAGCACCCATCAGCTCACCCCTGCTGCTGCGGCCAGTCAATAAAAACACACACTCCCAGCATGCCACACGGACTCATCAGTCTTTTATCAGTGTCTCCCCAGCCAGTGGATTCACCAGCAGTCAATAGCTGGAAGAGACTAATCCATACCAGCAGCAGGGTGTCTGATACGCACCCACATGATTAAGTGTGAACAGCCTCTCAGTGTTAGTAGCAACATCTGCCAGTGAGCGTGCTGCTGCCTGCATTAACACGCGTGCACGTGAGCGGGCAAGTGCACAACTGCTAGCCCCCCTCGCACACCCACCCAACTCACACTCTTGCACACATTGCCTGAACCATTTAACACACAGCTGGGCTAGTTAGGGCCAAACAGATAAAGAGTTGTCCTGCGATATGCAAACTAAGACGTTTCCCTCTGGAATACAGCCCAACTACACACCTTCTGGTTTCCTGTCCTTGTTACCACAGCAACGCTCCCCCCACCCAACCCCACAAAAGATGGACACACGGAGCTGGACTATATGTGCTAAAGCTACACTGCATAGACAGCAGTGCTTAATGAAGGGGTGATCTTGATTCAAAATACAGCTTCCAGGAAAAAAATTGCTAAACCGCTCTCTCAGTGCGGCTTTCAATATTTCAGTTCAAACTAGCAATGGGCACAGTTGGTAGCAATGCAGTTGCTAGTGAGTGTGTGTGTGTGTGTGTAGTGGATGTATGAGCTGTGTGTGTTACCTGTATGAACAGTGTGTGTGTCTGGTGTTCCCAGAGCCAGCTGCCTGAAAGATAGATGGGCCTCTTTGCAACACAGGTTAGAAGCCATCCTTGATGGGATGGACCAACTGTTCATCACTCTCCCCCCCCCCCCCTCCCTCCTCCTCCTCCTTTGCTCCCACCATCCATCCTCTATCCCTTCCCATTCGCACTCGTGCTACATGACGAATGACCAACACCAGAACGCGTTCTCCGATACTGTTGTCTTTTTTTGGTCTCCTCTTCCTTACACACATACACACACTTTTCCTCACTGTTTCATCTGATTGCCTCTGTTTCTTTCGTCTTTTTTTTTTCACTGCTGGACCATCTATCTTGTATGTAACAGCTGTATTTCATGAAAGGCCAAAATGTTTTGGGGGACAATTTTACCACACCTGATTGCTTGTGTTCTGGAACTGGAATGTGATGCAACTCCAAACAAGCGATGGATTTACTCTTTGCCATGAAACCCAAAGCACACAAGGTTCACGCATGATAGTGTGCATGCAGTCACTGTCTGTCATTGTTAGTGGTTTTGACCCAGGGTGCAGGAGATGGTCGGTTCTGCATACCTCTCCAAACTGCTGAGGTTAGTCTGAGGTGAAGGGCAGTTTAATCATGCATGGAGGTAAACACAAAGTCAATTTGAAAGTTTTGCTTTAAAGTTCTGATGAGCAGAATCCATATGCTGCATCTTGGCCACCACTTTTGGTGTACAATCAGTTGTTTGCGAAGGTGCCTTGGGATTGCTATGTAAATACTAGCCTGTTCTTCTGCTCTTATCCATTCTCATTCTTGTCTTCTTTCCTCCACTTAAAACCCCAATGAGATGCAAAAGCCATACCCCATAACTCTTTGGCACTACAGTGCAAGAAAAATTTGCAGGCGTATTTCCCACAGAGGGAGTGAGTGAAAAAAAGGCTGATCCTTCAGCATGTAAATGAAGCGACAGTCAAAGTTAAAGAAAACGTCTGCTAACATGACTATCAGCCGTCAGTGTGCTCGTTAATAGGGGTTGACTTGATAAACGGAGTAATTCATCATCAATTTCCTGGCAACCCGCCGTAGAGACAAGCTCAACCACCCCTCCAACCCCCCCCCCCCCCCCCCCCACAGTCACCCCCTCCTTCTTCTCCCCACACGCGTCCTGTCCGCCATGATTAATTTGAATAAACAGCGCTACACCAACATTAATGCTGATTGCTGATTAAGTTCAGATCTGTCATGCCCTCCGTGATAGACTGCTGGGAGTTGGATGCCGGGGTGGGGGGGGGGGGGGGGGGAGTGGGTGATGTGGTGTGTCCCTAGCCTCAGTCTCCCTTCCCACGTACTTTGTTCATTTTAGGTACCTATCCTCCCTCCTCGCATGCATTCATCCTCCCCAGTTAACGATTGGTCGTTAGTGGAAGATTAGTTATTTTTTAGCAAATCTCAAAAGTGAGTGAAATAAACCGAGTCCTCCGCCACAAAATATGTATTTGTTTGAGTCTCTGCTTAAGTTGCACTTTTGGCAAATTGAAGGCGCTAAAGTAGCACAGAGTTTAGAACTGTGTCCGCCTGCTCATCAGGGTTGTTAGTTCACTTTTCTTCTCTCACGAATGAGAGCATGTCATTTGTGAATGAGAGAATCATTTAGTCAATCTTCCAGTTCTTTACTGTTGTTTATGATTCTCATTATCATTAACGGACAAGAACAAGGGAATCGTTCAGCGATTCAAACAGTGATTTCTAAATGCGAGCGAGAACAAAAGAATCACTTTATGTTCTTTGTGAACAATAACAAATTTAACGTCAGTGAGTGCTATTAGTTGATAGGCCTACTGTACTAGGCATAATATCACATCAACTGGCAGTCTAACCTCAATAGTAAATTACATTCTGCTGGAAGATTGAAGACCTAGACATCAACAATTCTAAGAAAATAAACACTGAACACGGAAATCAATGACAGTTTAATTTCCATTTTCCGACCGTGCCATTTCACAATGCAAGAAGCACCATGTAGTGATCATTATCTACCAATAACAATGTCACCGTAAGAGGGTAAACTGACCAACTATCCGTATAAAAAATTGGGAAAACAGGCTTGCTATTTGTAAAGCTCAGTGTAAGTAAAACCTTTGGTTAATTAAAAAAAGGGATAGAATGTTACATTATTTTTATACAAGCTTTTCTAAGGCATTGGTCATTGTCGTACCTCAGTTGTTAATCAGAATACATTTTTGAAAATAATTATGTTAGTGTAGTCTCCATTCCACACATACACAGATCTTAAGCTTCAGAGGACTCGCCTAACAAATCTAAAGGAAGAACGAATTGTTTGCGAATTCGAGAAACACCGTTCTTATTCACGAATCGGCAAACTAATCAGTGAAGAAAGATTCATTAATTTTCGAATCCCTAAAAGGAATTGAAAGGCCCATCACTACTCCCAATCATCCTCTTATTCTTCCTCCCTTTCTTCCCCAACTTCCTTCCCTTCATCCATGCCTTCTCGTATTCCAATACTAGCCCCCTCTCTGATCAGGCTTTTCAGGAACCACCAGCTCCTAAGCAATACCGAGCAATACAGGGTGAGCCCTGTACGTCGGATGAACATTCAATGAGGATAATTCCGCAAGCAAGACGGCAGCCTGTTTATTTTTTGGCTGTCTCTGTATTGATTGGCCGTGAGGCAGCAGGGTGGGAGAGCGAGACCTGGGGGCAGTTTGATTACTCAAGACTCTAACATGGCGAATAAAGCTGGCGCAGCCCTTTTTACTGCCAACTCGTCAGGCGTGAAGGGAAACGAAGTGGGCTGGAGCTAATATGAGACGGTAACAGCATAAATCTTCATCTAGGGTGAAATGCGATGCACATTAGACAAGGGATTAAAAGTTCTACTCTTTACTAAATCCTATTACAGACAACATAGATGCATTAAACAATGTCAACAACGTTGAACAGTTTGCAGTAATTTCACGTGGAAGGCTTGAGTGGTACAGGCTGTTTCTACATGCCACTTGTTGTCTTGCCCAGTCTGTCACTGTACGTGTCGTTTGCACGTTCATATCCTCCTGGTCTTTAATTATATGGTTGGTTTTAACGAGTCCATTACTTGGTAAAGATGGGCGAGTCCATGGGAGGTGTGTACTGATTTTTCTGTCCATTTAAGCATTTCACAAATAGCAGGAAGGCTGGTGCTCTGAATGCTTGTTTTGCCCAAGTGGTTTCCTCCCCCCTTTAAATTTAAAGCTGTTTGCAAAGTGTTCTTTTCTTTTTTTATGTTTTTGTTTTCGAAAGATACATGTTGGGAGCAAATAAAATGTCTAAAAGAAATGTAGTCCTCAGCCTCTCGGCTACTTCCTGTGGTGCTCAGCTCACTATATTGTTACATGCTGTTTGTTAGACTATGGGCTGTTTGGAGCGACAAATCCCTAGCCAGACCTCCTTCATCAGACAAAAAACAGGTACGGTACTCAAATAAGAGAAATTCATCACTTACGCTGTCTTTCTTTGTTAACCATACACAAGCACCCTAGCTTGGTTGTTGTCTACCCTTTCTTCCTCAAAACCATGCCATGCAATGTTTTATCGCGTTACAAACACACATCCTTCAACGTTGATGACGACCCCGTTAATAGCGATGGCGTGAGTGAGAGTATTTAAATCAATGGAGACGCTACTCTGATCTTCCTGTTGATCATTCTGTCAGGTGGCAGCGAGGATGGTAAGACCAAAACATGATCTCGCTCCGACACTAAACCTCCTCCATCATGACACTTAATCTTTCGGGTTAGCCTGTTTCATGACAGGCAGGGCGTCGATGTGCATACTAAACGGCCGTTTCTGCTGCTCACGGAGACATGAGAATGGCAGATCAGTGACTGTTAGAGACTAACTTCTTTTATGGGAGTTTTCAAGGTAAGGATGACGGCGAGGTGGTAAGAAAAGGTCAGCCCGTTCAAGATCAGCTCGTGACACTCGCACGCACGCACGCACACTCACACATTTGTGTAGACCTAAGCTCTTTTACACATGCACAGAGGGAGTAACGCATGCTAGGTGCACATACATAAGCCAACATACGCACACAAGAACATGTATGCAGGCAGGAATATGTACATATCAAACATTACACAAACTTGGCTAATGTCTTAAATGTTCTTAATTTCGTAAATTCATACAAACAATACTGAGTATATGAGAGTACATACACAGTTTAACTTGATTTCCCTCAATGTTGTGGTGATGGCTTAGGATGCAAATTTACATTTCAGTGAGTCAAAGGCTCACAGGTTGATATCAAAGAACCTAAACTGAACTTGACTGCCGTTTCCATGGCAAACAAACTGGCTGACCGACGCAGAGCGCGATTAAAGAGACAACACGACTCACATAAACAACAGACCTGATGTAAAACCATACTCCTATTGTTGTGGGGGGGAAACCTGAAATCACAACCAATTACTTATTTACTGTCAATTCTGTGAGTATGTATGAGTCCCCACCGTCTGTGTGTCCTAAGCTGAATTGGCACACCTGTAACCTCAATATTGATACTTTCCTTACTTTACTTTAGTCCCACAAAGCTACAGCTCCCACTTTGCGATGAGTAATAGCATGTGCTGATGCTAAGACTATTTTCTTTAACTACAATTAAAAATGCACCACCATCTCAAGTTACCAGACTCCAACATCAACATAGTCTATAAAATTGCAAACCCTAATGGGAAAAGGGAATTAAATTGTATTTTTTTCCCAGTGTCCACATTGCGGATTAGTCTAAGTGTATCCTCTTTTCTCACGCCAGTCTTTTCCATACTGAACTCCCTGAGCAATTAAACGGTCCTCCACAGAACTACATTTTCGATTTCAAATCGATTGGACCAGTGACGGACAAACACCCAGTTTCCGATAGCAAAGGCCATAAACTTGCACTGGCTGAAAAGCGTGTCATAGACTTACAGTATAGTATGAAACACACAAGACATGCGCAGTCAAGAATGGCATTGAATGGCAATGTCATGTCATCAAAAGGACGTCCATGCGTGCAAGTGTGTGTGTGTGTGTGTGTTTGGATCGAGGGGCTATAACAGCTGAACTGAAACAGCCTCTGACAGGACACTTACAAAGTAACATTGCAGTCCCCGATTGTTCCCCTCAGCAATACTGTCAATCAAAGTGTTGACACATGCGGCACTGAGATAGGTCAAACTCTGGAGATTTCAATTGCAATGGCAGAAAGGACATTTTAGGGAGACATTTCTATAAAATACCATATGTGCACAAGATGTAAAACATCAACGGTTTGGTTTTTATCGGAAGAAATGGAAATCTTCTTACTCTGACAAAAATCCGTCAATGCTACAAAAATGTCAGAGAAAACGAGTATAACCCAAAGTACTCTGTGATTATCTTTACAGAATATAGGACTTCATTAAGCATGTACAAATGATTCCACCACTGAAAGTGTTCTACAACAAAAATTAATCTGGGCAAAAATAAAAGACAAAGGAACATAGTGTGTCAGCATCAAAAATGCCAAAAATCAAGCCTCATAAAGGTTTTCAGACAACCAAAATGTGTTTTCTTTAAGTTGATTTTTTCCTGCCAGGCCCGATTTTTCTTCCTTTCCTTCCCCTCTTCCAATCAGCAGGAACTAGTGGGTGCAACAGGAACTGAGAAGTTCAAAGTTCACCAAAAAAGGAATCATCAAAGCAATCATGGGAGTTTGCCTTGAGAGCTGTCCAGCAAGGGCTAAATTAAGATATGGAGGACACCCAGTTAAACAGGCTGAGCACTAACAAGATGGGAGAAGTTGTTTACCTCTCTCTTTCTTTCCCTCTCTCTTTCTTTGCCTCTCTCTCTCTCTCTCTCTCTCTCTCTCTCTCTTCCTCTCTCTCTCTCTCTCTCTCCCTGTCTCTCTCTCTCCCTGTCTCTCTCTCTCTGTTTCCCTCTCTCCCTCCTATGCAGCCGTAGATCAGCAGGGCCTTGGGCACTTGTAGAAGGAATAGATGGGTCAGCTGTAAAAAAGGTTTTGCCATTTTTGTCAACCTAATTTGTTTTTGTGTCAAGTCAACTAGAAGGTTCATGTAGGTTGAGTATATCTATTTTCTTAGTGATATCCATTTTCTTTAGTCAACATAACAAGGCTCATAACAGTGTTATGAATTAAAAAGCATCTTGACCCTGTAAGTATTTCAGCCTCTTAACGTCGGTGTGTCCTACCTTTAGGGGGGGGGGAGGGGTTCTACAACATACCTACAGTGCTGATCCTAACCTAACCATGGTGTGCACACACATAGTAATAGAAGAACAAGTAATAGAACAAGTGTTGTGGCTACAGTACACTGGCCAGTTCTCGGTGGTGAAGGAGTGCAAATATTTCTTAAATGGTTAGGAGTGGCGATATCGTCAGTAAAAGCATAGCTTTCTGCCTTTCTTGATCTTGTAATGTTAGAAGTCGGTGTTATCAGATTTAGCATGAGACTGTAAGATATTGCTGGATAATTGCTTGACAGTCCTTTATGCCAATTTATGAGATTTTTTTTTTTTCCAAAATGTTGATTTTGTAAAAATTGGAGAAAGAAAAACTTTGGGGAAAATTTGACCTGAAGGTTTTGTGAATTTGATTAGGCGTCTTGATCCTGGTGATGCCATTAATGTTAATATACAGACGTGGAACATTTAATAAACCTTAAGGTAGTTATTCAGTTCACCAGAATGTAATATAGGCAAACTGAATATCATATTCAAGTGGTTTAAATTGACACAGTTTTAAATTCATGCAACTTCCTCATGCTAACACACTTAAGGTCCACTCAAAATCTGTTCTGAGAAGTTGTAAAAAGGTGACTAGGCCTGATGGTTTGCAAGAGAGTAGCAAGTTGAAAAAAACATCTCACCCTCTTTTTGTGTGAGATGGTATGTCTCAGAATTGAATTGAACGGACTTAAATATCAGTCGACCCCATTAGTTGATGCAATTTGAAACAATTAATCCACGCAGTATATTAAACATTTAATTCAGCCAAGATATATTGTTTTTTTTACTTTGTTCAATGTAAATTAACCTTAGAGTGTAGGCTCTCTCACAGTGTCTAACAATATGCGCTGGGATTTTGTATGTCTGCTTCCCCGCCCCCACAGACATACACAACATATAAACACACACACAAAACCAATCGAGACCAAAACCATTCTCGATAGACATATGTGTCTATGTTATGCATGCGTGTGCGATCTGTTCACACCGTGTCGTCTCATCCCTCCGCTGCGAGGCTAACTGAGGCGTTTGTTTCCTAAAACATACAGTGCTAATTGAATCAGATGCCGGTGCCTTCCAGCCCTCGCCCCTTCTCTCCACTCATCTGCTTCTCGGTGCTCGGGAGAAACAGCGTCATTTTCTCATCCTGCGCCCACGCGGGTTGCACCCCGCGCACCCATACAGCATCCTCCTGTCGCTCTCCCTCTCTTTTCTCTCTCCTTCTGTCCTCCTACGCAGACCCCTTACCTGCCAACCTTGTATCTCTGGCTCTGCTCCTTGCATACAAATACATACCAGATACCACGGGAGTAACTACCATCCTATTGTTCTATTTTCTTGTTGCTTGATGAAAGTATGGTGCCAAGGGGTTCAGATGTCGCTTTTATTGCCTATTAGCATATCCTGTTGCAAATATGCATTAAGTAGTCACCGCTATATGTGTGGGGCTTCAGATACGTGGCAACAATAGCAGCAGAATGGTATAAATGACGTCCTGAAATATAATGTAGATCAAGCACATCTGAGAAAAGCCTGGGACCTGAATAATTGTTCGACGCAGTTCTCTCAGAGAGAGAGTCTCTATATTCTAAATTCCAGTTTCAGGGTGGATATTTAAGATTCATCTTTATGCTTGAGATGTAAATCCCGGCTTTGGGTTTGTGCCTACCCTTAAGGCACAAAGATCTTCTCACCATTGTTTATCCCTAATCAAGCCTAAGAGGGAGAACATACATAGAAAGTACTGCGTTTGACTTCCAGCACATGGGAGTTACTCAAACTGAACTGAAAACACAGTATTCATCGATATACTATTATGGCAGATTGAAGTAATGTTTGACTAATAGAAAGATTCAAAACACAACACTTGTGTGCAACAATTTCAATGAACTTGCTGCATATTTTTGCCCCGGCACTTTGGGACCTTCTGTATGTGGCAAGGCTGGGCTAAATGGCCTGGAAGGAACTAGCCTCTCCAACACCCAACTCCCCACACCTTAATTGATGGAGGAGATGATAAATTGCCGTCTCTGTTTATCGCGCCCAAATGTCCAACTTTAATTAAATTGGGTCTCTCTCCCATAATTACTTCTGTTGAATTGGATCTCTAGCTGCTCCCCCCTACACACACACACACACACTCTCTTCCCAAACACCCGCCCCAACCTCTACAAGCAAACAAACACACATTTGCACATGCAGACATGCACACAAACAAAAGCACACAGGAACTCAATGCCAAACTAGATTTTTATACAAGATCATTGAGACACATGGTAACAGACAGACCTTGTTGTTATAGAAAAAAGGGGGAGAGCTGGAAGATACACCCTTTACTTTGATCATAATGTTCAAGTTTGGCTGACTTTGATTTCAGATCATTGGGGTGTACTGGATTTGTAAGGAACATTTGACTATCTGTTCGATTCTCTTAAGATGATTGTGGAAGCCCACACATTACCTCCTGTTGGACCGACTGACAAGTATTAATTGGTGCTAGCCAAATGTTGTGAAAATACACTAGCACACAGGCTAGCAAGTTTCAGCGAGATCTAAGAGAGATGGCTATGCTGACAATGCCAATTGTGGCACGGAGAGAGGAAAGTCATTGGTGGGGAATGCTGCTAAAATAGGTACTGTCGCACTCTTAAGTCAGAGCAGTATATGTGTTTGTGCATTTAAAATTAGGACCAGCAGTTGGGTGGAACAGAGTCATACATGCGATTTGAACTGCATGAATGGTTGTCCACATGCATATAAAGTAACCAATCCATACTTATGTGTTTCTACTGTATGTATGGGTGTCCAAAAGCGCATGACTGTGTAATTGTGATTCCTTCACATTCCTGTCAAGAGAGCCAGCAGTCATCCATCACTCCTGTCTGGGAAGAGTGCGGGTCACCAGCACTGGTTGCGTTACTGCGGCAGGTGGGCCGATGGCGGTCCGTCCAGCCATGCCCGAAACGGCCCATCAAGCTGCATCCTACTAGCGGCCAGCCGGTCCATTAAGCCCTAGCCTGAGCCACACCTGTACCTCGCCCTAGCCCCTGGGGTTCAGTCAGATGAAGCCACATTGGGAGAGAACAAGTTTGATGTCTGTGTTTATGTGTATGTGTAGGTGATTTATGGTGGGCATATTGTGTTGGATGTTGTTTGTGTTGACGTCCAGTTGTCTTTGTCATCACCCTTAAAGTAAGAGGTTATTGTTTTTTCATCACAACAAACACTCACAGCGTATATGAGTCCTTGAACACAAGGGGTGTAGCAAGGATAGCATCTCAACTGCCAGAGCAACTGGAAAGAGCTTTGCCACAATCAGAATGCCATGTTTGAAATCACAGTGCTATTGTTTGTCATGAGCCCCAATCAGAGCTGTATTGAAAAACCAAGTCAATATGGACAACACACCAACACACACACACACTCATTATTGTCACCATAAATACTCTTTTATACTCCCACAAGCACTAGGCAACCATAATCTGGGTAGTCATGCTGTGCTTGCTAGTCAAGTTAAAACAAATCCTGTAGTGCTTTGAGAATAGGGTCACCTGTGTCTGTATTCAAAAAGGGCGACACAGACTGGGATTGTGTGGTGTGTGTGTGTGTGTGTGAGTGTCTGCACGTGTATCTTCTGTCTTTGGGTCTGTTGGAATAATCAGAGAGAAAGGGGCAAGAGTGTGTAGAAATGCCAATGTATCTGTTTTAGATAAGCTGATTACAACTATTCACTCCAGTGATTACAGTACAGATGGGAGTGTGTGTGTGTATGTGTGCTGGGGTGGGGGCGGGGGAGGTGGCGGGTGTTTGCATGGAAACATGAATTTTTATTATATACCGAACAATCCGCAATGTCTCCAACGTGTTTGTTAGCTTTTGCATCTGGGTATAGCTAATAACGTATCTTCCCTGCGAAAGCAGCTCAGCATTACAGCTGAGTGCAAACAAAGCCTGGAGAAAGACAGAATGGGTCTTTTATTGACGAGCGTGTATCGTATTAACGTATGAGCGGCACAAACACCTGTCAGCTCCTGGTGACATTCAGCCTCTCTTGAAATTCAAGTCATCGCATGCGATGAGACCAGCAGCAAAATGGAGCTCTATCACTGTCAAGACTCTGTCAACGATTTAATAACCAAAAGCTTTCTCTTTTCTCAGGCATTGACAGGAATGCAGATATCTCTTTTCTTTCTTTCTTTTTCTTTCTTTCAATCTTTTTTTCATTTCATCTTTTTTTTCTTTTCTTTCCTTTTATTCATTGTGTCTCACTCCTAACCCTTTATTCTCACAATCCTCAATTCCCTCCTCCTTCCCCATGTACCCTTTCTTTCCTTCTTTCCCGTGATACTTGCGCTAAATCAAATGCTCGATGCAAGAATCTGGCATAATGCATAGGATCTGAGCTTTATCCGTTCTCTCTGTGTCTCCACCTCTCTTGTCTTTCTCGCTCATTCTTTGTCCCAGTGTTGTGCTTGCCCGCCTCACTCCCTCCATTCCTGACTGCATGGCTGTTCCATGTCTCTAAGACTCTCTAATCTTACACCATCAGCTCAGTAATTCGTCTCATTATAAGAGGCGAGGTTGGCAATCAGAGCTTTAAAACCCTGTCTCCACTGTCGCTCAGACGCCTTGAAAGCCTCTTCAAACCTGCTTCATTCTGGCCATGAACAGGGATCGAGGGGAGGGCGGTGTCTTAGAGGGGAGGGAGGGCACTCGTAAACAGGAAGAATAAGGGAACTTAGCAACAAACACCTGCTGCTCCTTTCAATGGAATAGTACATTACTGTGTAGACTGATCTAAAATGGGGTGCAGGTTCGGGGTGAGTATGGGAGAACAATGCTATTGAGGTGTGGACCGTGCAGAATGACAGGGAGATTAGTCCAGAGAGAGGTTAAAGCAACAGTCAAATTCGGAATGTATCCATATAATTGCACATGTAAACACTCTCAGGCATAACTACACCCGTCTCAAACACACAACGAAAGGCTTGAAAACAATTTTCAGTCGTCCTCTGACAGTTTCTCTAGATCCCAAGTGTTACAAGGTTCTGTATTGACTCCCTCTCTCTCGCAGACGAGCCCGAGGTTTAAGTGCTCCGGATTAGACAAATTGGTAATGGCTCTTGATTTAATGAATCTTCTCCATATCAGTTACATTTGAGATTGCAAGACCTCAATTGTGTGGAAAGATAAATATGGTATTCTACAGTGGCATATTTCACAGTTTTCCTTCTTGACTTGCTTTCTGTTTATATATCTATCACGAGAACATGTGTAAATCACCACTGGCACCTCTCATGTAAATTTGCATGTGGGATGTGCTAAGTGTGTGTGTACATGTGTGTTCAGGTGCTTGTGTGTAAATGCTCACACGTGTTGGTCTGTATGTGTTGGGAGACTAAAATAGCTGTATCTGCCTAACCGTGTCACCTATAGCATACTTTATTTAGTACTGTCATCCCATCAAATGACAACTTATTTCATTGGGACACACCTTATCAAGGTTGAAGCTGTCAAACTCCCAGCGAAGCTCCATTTACTGATAAAAAATGGCCTGTCCACCTCCCAATCAATCTTTATCAAATCAGTATTTAGGCATATAAAGAGGACTGAAATTGGGTATTGAATATTTCTGTCCCCCATCTGTAGGCTTGAGGTGATGTGAGGAGGGGAGAGGCGAGGTTTGGAGGGACAGTTATAAGAATCATGGGTATATTTGTGTGTGTGTGCGTGTGGACCTGCATGTGCGAATTCGCTTACGTATAAGAGTGTCCAGGCATTCTCCTGACTGTATGTAGGTATCCTCTGTGCACCCTATACTGTTAGTGTAGGGCTTATGGTCGGTAGGATTGAAGGTCAAAGCACCTTAAAAATTGTGGGAGTATCCCATATATGGTCTCCCATACACTCTGACAAGACCAAACCAAGTTTGATTAAGTCAAGTCAAGTTGAGCTGTATTGTCATTCCGCTATATGCAGGGGCATACAGTGAGTGGAACGAAATGTCGTGCCTCACAGAGCCACGGTGCTACATAAGCACAGGGATTGCAGCAACACACAACATTCATGAGCCTGAGCGATGAAACCACGTTTGGTTGCGGGACCGCACAGTGATATCCTTTGCTTTGTTTATAGACACATGGTACCTTGGAAAAGGCTTTGACGCGGCGACAGACATGCTCACAGCCCGCACAAGGTGGCAAGGTGGTATGGGAGGTAAACACTGCTGCTAAGAGACAAAGCTACGCCATTTCTTTATTTGTTTTGAGTGTAATACTGAAGTATTTGGGTTGCCGTTGAAAATTATTTTTCACCTTGTTGAAGTACTCCATTACAGAGTTGTGGATATAGCACCTCCTTGAGTTAAACCCTTCAAAACAGTTTTGGAAGTGATGTTACAGATCCCCCCCCCCACCCCCCTTGAAGAATGTGTATATCTATCCAAAAAAAAATAAAAACACACCAGGCCACAACATCTAGAGTGTTTAGGCTGGGTTTCTTTTCCTGCCTCCCTCCCCTTTCCTATTTCTACCTTCAACCTCTCCACCTCTCTGTTCCTTCTCATATTATATCTCAATAGCAGCCATCATGCTGTTTGCCCCAGGGTACTGAAGGGATGTCTGCTGTGAGAGTAGTTAGGGAGGTAGAGAGAGAGAGAGAGGTGAGTATAAGAGAGGAAGGAGGGAGAGAAGAATGGAGTGTGTTGAGGGAAGGAGGGAGGGAGCGTAGGTGGCTAAATTAATTGATGGAGACGATGGATGGAAAAGGAAGTAGAGAGGTAATAGAAAAAAGGAGGAGGTGAGGAGGTGGACATCAAAAGGAATGTGGACGAGGCTTAGGGTGTTCTTCTAGAGGCATCAACTGACATATGCAATGAGAACAGTGCACAACTCTGACAGACAAACACGCACACATATGGACATCCACACATTCATACACCTTCACACATTTACACAGCATTCAGCAGCATGTGATGATGTAGGGTCACATTTCTTATGCTATTTCAACCACAATTGTCCTCCATTGATGGACAAAATGAACTGCAATTTAAGACTGTATGATGAGAGAAGTCTTTGAATAAATATCTTTTTTTTATTTTAAAGGTTTACTTGAGTATCCAGAAATACAAACCACACTGTCAAATTGTCAGACTCAGACTAAAGCAGTTGGTAGTAAAGCATGTAAAGTAAGAGTTAAATCTTGTAACAAGGCTGCGGAAAATGATTAGGAAGCTGCAAGCGTCAATGGCATGTTTCTTTTAAAGGCCTGTGCAACAGAACACAGAAATGTTGCTCTCAGCTGGAGGCGAGGAAAACGACTTGCTCAAAATCATGCAGCTAGCAGGAAACCTGTTGTTTACATGTTACATGTAGATAGCTTCTAAAGAAACACATCTTTGAACGTTTTCCAACCATACCTGAGTGTGTGGGTTCAAATATGAGACATCTGCCAATCCCTGAGGTAAGGTTGTTCCAAGAATATAAAATATAACACATTGAAGGGGTAAACATTTTTTAAATGTTTCACGCTTTCTGTCAATGATGGCAAAACGTGATGTGTGTGTATGTGTGTTTGTACAAATGTGGCCCAGCCCCTTTGTGAGCAGGGGTTATTGCAAAATTGGAAAAAGGTTCATATGTGAGTTTTTATTTGGGTTGGGGCTATGGTAGGGTGCCATTTGGTCAGTGCCTTTTCATTAGCACTTCTTTTCATATGTGGCTTGTAGTTACTCGACAGTATGCTTTCTTGCGCTTTGGTCTAAGGGAGCAGTCTTTTCCCTCCATGTTCTCATTCAGTGTCTCTGAAGAGATAGGGATGATCATAAAATACTGTACCCCAATTTTCCTTGATTATATGTAACTATATAATTAAACTATTTCAATCTTTTTCAAGAGGTCTTGATACAGTATGAAATCCAACAGGAGTTTTTTTTTTTTTTCAGTACTCTTGAATCATGTTGCATGCATTCAGCAATATATACTGACATCATAAATGCACATTTTGTTTTTTATATTCCACTAGCGTACTATAACCGTGAAATGACGTGCATTTCAAATATTCCCTAATTTTGAGGCCGCCAATCAAGCGCAGAGGAGATAAACCATTGCAAGGCGCGAGGTTACATGAGAGACAGCAAGAGAAGGGGACATATCAAAAGACAGAATAATAAGACATGCGGAAAGACAATCAACACCTTTGTAGCACATACAGTATTTTGAGATGCATTGGCACACACAATACCAAGGAAGGCGAGGATATACAGAGAATCACCCACTGAACACATACAATATGCACACCACCAACAGGGCTCACCTCTGTCAAAACATAGCGAGGACGGGAGAGGGTGAGGTGGCGAGGCCATGAGACATGAGAGAGCAGCAATGAAAGTTATCTAATAAAGTTATCCAGGTAGCTTTGACCTCACCTCACCTCCCACTCCCAGACCTTTACTGTGGATGCAAGGGTGTGTGCGGGGAGGGCGGGGGGGGTGGTGGTTGAGTGCTCAGCATTCCTTGCCAAACGAATGATGCACTTTTACTGTGTCATCTGTCCTCCGGAGCAGATTGTATTTAATCGGGTGCTCGTTTCATAGCCGCATGCCTTTCTAACAAGCAGACCTATAAACATACACATTCACACACATACACACACGAATACACAACCAATCCTGTAAAACCCCAACACCTTCTCTGTGACATATATTGAAGTCTATACTGTAGGAGCACACAGGGTTCTCCATAAGAGTGATCCACTTGTATGGTTACAACACATGTATTCACCAACATCCACATACGCGCAGCATGCGAGACACTACTGAAGAGTTCAACTGTAGTCCAATATTGTTACGATAAAGTAAACAAGTGCATTTGCCGTACGGCCCTATAGCCACACACACACAGTCACAGGTTCTGTGAGGCCCTTAACACTACTAATAACCCAGAGCCAGACCTCTCTCATTCATCGCTGGCCCGCTGCTGACACACAGCACAGCAGCACTGGACAGGTAACACCACAGCGGCCAAAGCACCCGCACCACAAATCCCAAAAGGTCGGTGGTAACAAAGAGAGGAGAAATACATAGGAATCGGGTTTCAAATGTTGTTACATTTCAAGTGACTTCAAATTGAGGGAGAGGAGTCACATTGCACTAATTTTGTAAGGTAAACGCTGACCCTAAATGGGGTGTTGACATTCATAGACTGTGGGAGAGAGTTGGTGTTCGATGAGAGGTGCAGTGACACAAGATGATTAGCCCTGGAAAAAGAGAGTGCAGCGAAGCAATGTTTTACTGCTGTTGACTGGGTCATAAACTTTGTGTACTACAGCTTTATACTGCATTGTATAGCTAAAGTGGATGGAGGGAGACACACTGCGAGGAAGCGAAAATAAGCATG
The DNA here is from genome assembly GCA_036571765.1 of Plecoglossus altivelis. Lineage (NCBI taxonomy): Eukaryota > Metazoa > Chordata > Actinopteri > Osmeriformes > Plecoglossidae > Plecoglossus > Plecoglossus altivelis. Next base: position 1,386,631 of record BROE01000023.1, read on the forward strand.
TTCCCATCCATTGTAGATGGATGGCATTTACATTTTCCTCAACAGCTTGAAATTTCACCACTTCATAGATGGGTTCATCAATAGAGTAAATTGTTCACTAGTATTTTCCAAACACAGCCTTGTGAAGAGGAGTTGTGTCATGTTTTACCATGGTAATGTCGCACTAAATATTCCCCATGAATGGATTATCAATCATAGTCTCCATTAATTATTTGAATTTAACAGGCTGGAATAACAACTTTGGAACACAAATTTGCAGCCAATTTGACACCACCTATATTGTTGTAAATCAATTATAATTGACGTAATAATGTACTAGGTACTGACTGAAAATGTAACTCGTTGAAATATTACTCAATTCAGTTTTAACTTTGATTGCTTGTTGTGACGATGTCTAAAGTGAAAGAATTGATGATGGGGGGGAAAAGCAAGACTATCAATAAAAGGGTTTGACCAAGACCTTTTACAAATGTGATCTCAGATCATCAAACTATTCCATCCATGTGAGTCTTGATTCGAATGCAGTTAGAAGTTCACGTAGTTAGGTTCTAGTGGACAGGTTGAGGGGTGATTCATGCACAAAGGAATAACCAGGTATAAATTCCTGTTTCCATAGAACAGTTCCCCATAGGGTATAGCATGAAATAGTCCAGTTTAAATGCATACTATGTGTGTTACAGTGAATAGCTTAGGCTTGTGTTGAAACACATTTGTACCAGCAACTTTCTCCCATCTAACCGAATCATGAGCTTGAATCATTCTTTGCTCCACCCTCTTCAATTTAAACTGTTAAAAGACTGCCAAATCTCACATGGACACTCCAAGTGCATCTACAACCAATACTCTTGGGTAATAGAACCTGGAAACACTAGCTTGTTGGCATGATCTGTGTCCTGACAGCTTGATTCATGAGCACCATCCCTCATATTGGATTTCCCATTGATCTGAGCCGTTGAAGACTGCTCCTGAGTGGGCATGCAAACCACACTCAGATCAACCCTGGCGCATGCACGCATATTCTGTTTGTCAGAGGCCTGCGGCCATGTTGTTGCTTGTGTCATGGACCTGACAAATAGCATGCAGAAATCGAAGAAAAATGACTGCATAGAGCACACCCCTGCAAGTGCAACACTGTCTGTGCAAAAACTCAGACCCTGATAATAATCGCCACGATGTGGGGAATTTAGATTAATTTTGGCAACATTAACTTTGTTGTGTATATGTTTTTTGGGTGACAATTCAGCTTCCATCATGTTTTATGACAGAGGTAGTGTTCTTGGAGCAAACAATGTATGGGCAGAGAGTGATGACATGAAATTAAGTGGCTGGGCCGGATTCAAACCCAGGGCCTCAGACAACATGATACATGTATTAGTCCAGCAAACCACCAGGGCACCCACTTGTAACTATACGCTCTAGACTGAACTCTTACCCACTCCAGTGTAATTCACATCACCATCTTTTGAACCCTAAAGCCGCGTGACGAGATGTCCATCTTTTACACTACCACACCAGAGAACGCTACAATCTCTCCCTTTCACGTCTGTGTGTGCATGAATGTGTGTCCAAAAGCATCAACCTGCATTTGTGAATCGTCGCACATGTTTGGGTTCTTTCTTTTTTCTTGAAGATATATTTTAAGGGGATTTCTGTGTGTGCCTGCATGTGAATTAATATGGAATATGTTACTCCCAAAGCCTCTAGCCTCACCAGTTTCCCATCACCAGCTGATTCTAATTAGGCCTTCTACACTGCTTTACAATGTGTACTGTACCTACCAGGAGACAGTGTCAGCCCTGCCTATCCCCCTATTAGTGGTCTCTCTCAATCTGTCTCTGTCTCCATCCATCCACTTTCAGCTATTTATAGAATTAAAATCTGTTAAGCAGTCCTTACATTTTATAAACACATGGCCTTCACAATAAGCTGAAAAGGCAAGAATAAATAAATTGGGGGAGTCATGTTTTATGCTTTAACATTGTAAAATGCAAGGAAGGGAGTGAACCCCAATGAAGGTTTGGCCACAAGGTTGAATCAAGGTGGGCTTGCCAAAGAATATTGACCAACGTTCTTCTCTCTCTCTCTCTCTCTCTCTCTCACTCTCATTGTCTAGTCTGCTTCTACGTCTATCCTTTGGTTCTATTTATTCTTCGTCCCAGGGGAAGAGACTTCTCTCTTCACCTCTCTTTTCTCTCATTCCATCACGTATATCTGCTACCTCCCCTCTCTCACACACACAAAAACAGGTGCACACACACCCATCTATCCCTGTCATCCCCTGTGTGAAATGGAGGATAGTTAAGATACTGTGACAATACTGATGTGTGAGCGACTACATCTGCCTTGGACTACACCCCAACAGCCTCTAATTCCCAGAAACCCCGAAAGCCATTTTCTCTCCTACCACCTAAGAAGCCACCATGTAAGGTTCTGCATACTAATAAATACACATAATTAATATCAAGTTCACTTTCTCTTCAATCTCACTAACTATACTGGAGCTAGCTGACCACATATTATACATAATATCTGGGTTCATTTTTAAACACAATAGTGGAGTAATAAAGGGATTTTGTTAATCAAACGTTGTTTCAGAAGGATTCTGTAAAGCCAAAGAACACCCTTGAAATGGACCGATCGCTCCTCCGCTGGTATCACAGACTTCCCAAGTGATTGAATGTCAGCAAAGCAGTTAGAGGGAGAGCAGGAGCTAACATTAACATTTGAGAAGCAACATTTATCATCGATAGCATTAACAGTGTGCCTTCGATGGCAGATTTGAGTATCACTGCAGGTCCAGTATTTCGCTGTACTAACGGTGAGGCCCCTTTATGAGAGGGCCCAAGGTTTGACTGGCTGACATACTGGCCTCAGTTCTGCCCCCCCCCCCCCCATAAACACCTAAAATGTCAGAATTAAATGACTTGTTGTTTAATTGCTGTGATTTCACTCCTCCCCTTGGCAAAGCCAGAGTTTGAAATGCCTTTAAGCACTAATTATCTAAGGTAGCTATCTCATTACCCTCTTCAATATGTAAATGTGCTGCAGGCTTCGCTCTTTTATTGCAGTCACTGTTATTCAGTGGACGGCCATTTTGTTTCCATTTCCAGGGGAGCTTGATTGTACAGTAGTGGGAGACAATAACTGCCAGATAGGACTGTTTGTTATATACTGGTGACACCCTGGGTGATTTTAGCTACTCGTTTTGGGTCCAATATAAGGAAATTTTAATTATCTGTAATTCTTAGCGATGTCATCATACAGGACATTGGCTCTGTGAAGTCTTTATGATGGGTGATGAAATAGACTTGTAAATTAGAGAAGTTATGGGCCTTTTGAAAGTATATGCTGGCTGGAGATCAAGCCTTTCTAAAGGTCTGTGTTTTTGTAGAGAAGATCTAAAAGCTTTAAGCTTAAAAAAAGAGAGCAATAATTCAGTTAAATTGCACTTGGCATCATAGTTTCAGTAGTCATGAATGAGGTTTTCATTTAAGTTACCAATTTTGATCTACTAGATTAGTAAAGTTATGTGATGATTTTGGAAATGTCACCAATTCATGTTGAGGAGATGTTTGACTCGTTTTCACTTTAGCCTCCATGCAGTTTTTCTGTGATTAATTAAGTTTGGTAAAAAATTGTAAGAAAAACAAGAAAATAAACTCATTGTTTTGATAAGGGTTGCTGTCATGTAAAGATATTTGTTGTATTTCATTATCAATCATCTGATCAACTGTGCAAAGTACAGATTCATAACATAAGACTTAAGGGAAGTGTGTTGTAGACACAAACTTCTAATTGCATTTATTCCATTAATTATTTGTTTCACATCAAGGGAAACATCACCGACGTGGGAGTGCTCACTGAGCATTTTGAAGAGACATGTGACACTCGCTACCAACAAGCATGAAGATAAGTCTGTGACACTAGATATTCTGTGTATTTATTTGCAGAAGCATCACAATAGGAGAAAGTCAATAGGAAGAGTCACCTGCTGGTTCCAAGTATTGCACCCTGGGTTCTACAGTACATTCACCGAAGCTGATGGTGGTGGGGGTGGTAGAAAATATAACGTGAGAAAACAAAGGAAGCATGAGAGAAAGAAATGTTGATAGATTAACACTAAGGAGACAGAGGAAGACAGAGATGGAGCCTCATGAAAAAAGATTAATCAAAAGTATATCTGTCCCTGTATATGGACCTTTACGAACAGACTTGTCAACAATTACAGTTACCTGTCTCACAACAAGTCTGAAAGATAGCAGACGCATATTACTGGCTTCAAAGACAGCGATAAAACCTCCATCACAGGATTTTTAAAAATCAATTCCCAAATCCTTTGAATGGTGCGACTCTGGGTGCTAGCTAACATTCTTTCTTCCATCTGTGCACTCTCTGATCAAGTGCTGCTTGCCTTTCTTTCTTTCTTTGTCTCTCTCTGTATTTATTTTAGTCTCTCATCTGCCCGAGCAAGTCACTTTCATAAAATTATAAACACAAGTGACTGCTTTCTCTCCATGAAAGCAGTCTATCATCTCTGCACATGAAAGACAGGGAAAGACAAGACAACAATGTGCAGTAGTAGACTTAAAAGCCCAGGAAAATGAGGTTTTATTCCTTTTCTTTCTTTCGGCACTTGTCCATTACCCCCAGCCAGCACAATTACATGTAGGTTGGGTAGAAGAAAGCCTGAATATGAAAAGGGGGAAGGAGGCCTTGGGAAAATATGGCTCCTAACCACAGCAATTGGCCTCTCCATGTTTGTGAAGTTGGTGTACTTATTTGACCTCAGGCCTGCGCAAACACTCGAGGCCTTTGCCCTGTTGCCATGGGCAACTCCTCAGGGAAAAGTTGGGTTCTGTATATATAGTTTTTTTTTCCTGCTTAAGCACACACAACCTCACCTGGGGTGCTTATTTATTCAAACCTGTCAGGGAAATGATGTGAACGAAAATATCCCTCTTCTTTTAAATGGTTAAGTCCCATCAGGGCTTCATGTATATTCCCCTATCCCCTCCTTCCTGTACAGGATCAACTTGAATCATCTGAACTTCCTGTGAGGTGTCAGATCTTAAATCCAAACATAATAAGGTTTTTTTCCTTTGATTTTAAGAATATTGCTCAACATGTCACACGGGAATCAAGAAACATATTTAACCCCCCGGTCTGATGGAAGCTTGCCTGTATACTCCATCAGAAGGTCACACAAATCTGAACACTGAATTTGCAATGACAGTAAAGAAATTGCAGTGAATCTTAAAGAAAACATTAGCTACTTTTTGAGCCCTGCAGTCCAACGTATAATTCAATTTCTCCAGTGGGATCTGATTTTAATTCGTTTCCCCCCCCCCACTCTCACTCATTTTGGAGGGCGAGAAGTGGGGGTATTTGGGTGTGGCTCCTTGGATGGAGGCACGGAGACCGACAGTCTCCCTGCTGTCTCTCCGGTCAGACAAAATGGCACATTAGTATTCTGTCTGTCCATTTTGCTGGCTTGCCCTGGATTCCCTCCACACACACACACACAGTCTGGCACACTCAGTCTGGGCAGAGCTTGTGCAGGACACACATGCGCACCCACACACACACACACACACACTGGCTAACAAGCAGCTTGCTCTCTGTACTGGCGGGGCTTCTGAAGACAAGAGCAACACTGTGTCCATGGAGATATCCAAAAGCCTGGAAACAACAAGGCCCTTGTCTACAAGTGTGTCAGAGAATATCCCTGGAATATATTTAGGAACCAGGGGCATAAAGCAGGGCTGTCCCATCCGATAGATTTAGCTACAATTAAAGCTTTGACTTTACCTGATTCAAAACATTAGGTGATACAGCGTGTAAGTGTTGTGGTTAGTTATACCATGCCGTTCAAGTTAGCATGCTGGCCTACTGAAAGGAAGCTGTCCTGGACTGGTGATGATTGCTGATTAGTCAAAATGTTAGTGTGTGGGTGTATGTGTGTGTACCGATGTGTAGGTGTCTATGTGGCACAAAGCTAATGCAGTATTTTGAGGGCAATGGTAGTAATGATGCTATCACTAAACTCGAAGGAACATTCCATTGAAGTGCTTCAAGCTATACTTTCAGCACCCATTCCATTTTCTAATCGCTGTGTGTACCAGTGTGTATCTGTGTGTGTGTGTGTGTGTCTGTGTGTGTGTGTGTTTGATACATCCCATTAGTCTGTCTGGGCCTCCTCCTTTCCCCCAGTGCTGATTTGAAATGAGATGCTGATATAAAGCTAGCGCGTGGTGACACATCAGCACTTTCCTAGCACAGATTACAGTTGTGTTTTAAATTAATGTTAAACTAAACATTCAACACACAACCAGTGTTGGCCAAACATACAAAGATGGATTGGAATTAGATTAATTGAGTGAAAATAACTACAGAGTAAGATATCTGCGTAAAAGCAAAATACAAGCAAGAGAATAGGTGGGGGTTTTTTTCAAATTGGCGAGCCAAGTTCATAAATTCTTCTTGCATTTAATATAAAAAACATCTTCACAATAAAACAACTATTTTTCATGACCACCATGGACTGTGCATACGGATGGAAACTCAGTCTCTGTGATTAAGTGATCTTATTCCTCTCTCAGAGTCAGCTGCTGATGTTGGCTGCTCCCTCCATATGCCCATGCTTCTTCATCCCAGCTCAAAGTGGTTATTGCTGTATATTGTTGGGCAGCAACCAGCTCGTGATTGACTGAAACCAATATAGTTCACACTTCTCCATAGTGGATGGGATCCTGCATGGAGCTTCCAGGGCGTCGGGGGAGAGCTCCTTTCCCTAGCAGACGAAGCACCCCACTAGCGCGCAAACAAATGAATGGTAATTGCACAACCCTTCACTGTGGCTGCACCGCTGAGAGGGAAAGTTCAAGTGCTGGAGCAATTTCAATTCATCTGTTTGTATTGTCGCACTGAGTCTTTTTATTTCTTGCTTTTTTCACACGGCAACTCTAACTTTGCGGTGCTGATTATGATGATTGTTGTTTTGGTCTGTTTATTTGTGTGGCGGTTGGGAGGATTTGCGTGTCTGTCCGTGTGTGCCTGCGCGTGGGCGAGCATCGGTGTGTGCGGGCACTGACACAACATCCGCAGAAGTGCGTGCGTTTGACTTTGTGTGTACGTCCGTGCGTGTTGGGGAATGCATGTGCTCCTCTGTGTGTATATGACTCATCATGAGTAGGTGTCTTTATCTGTGTGTGTGGCAGTAGCAGTTTGACTTCATTGTGACATGAGTGATTATATCCAGGAAGCTGATGACACACAGTCACAGAATCAACAGGATTCAACAGTTACATCAAAAAGGATGAGAGATGGGTGACTTACCGGTTTGGGATGAGTCGCCTGCGGGAGACAAAGAGAGAGAAAATGTTTTTAGTTTCCGGCTCAAAATAAAACTTAAAGAGAGACTACTGTAGCCCAACTGTAACATACATCCTTTTTGTAATACAGAAGAGTTCATATGAATAGCATTTGGGAGAAAATTGCCTTATCGACTTGTTTAAATACACTCACAGTACACCAGCTTTCAGGAAATTAAAAATATTCAAATGTAATAACAACAACAACGTACTGTTTCAGACTTTGATGTATTTAAGTATGCTATTGTTAAACAAGCAAATATCCCATCAATTAATTTACTTTTTGGACGACACAAATTCAAACAAGTGCATTATTTTCACATTGAATGCAGACATTTTTGCTTTTTAGGCTCACAACTTTTCTGCTCCAGACAGGTAGGTTAGCTCTCAAGCCAGCCAACTAGCTAGGAGTCATCCTCAGCACTGTGGCCTCTCCCTCTATTACTAGCACGTCATTGCAGAATGACACAGCATATCATTACTTCCTCATCTAGGAATGACATGGCACATAAACTCGTGACAACCTGACAGACTGAATGCCATAAGCCAATGATATTGGAGTCCGGTGAAGTGCAGAGAGTCAATCACAACAACTGAGAAATACGAAACATTCAGAAAGAAAAGTGAAATAAAGAGGAGGGAGGATAAGGGAAGGAGAGTGAAGGACAGAGAGAGATAGACAGTAAGGGAGAGAGCACGCAAAAGGTAGAGTGAAATTGAACTGCAAAAGAGGGTGTGAGGGAAGTGCGTGTGAGTGTGGTGGGGGCAAAAACCAAGTTGATCGAATGTGATTCAAGAAAAAAATTGTAAAAAGAGGGGTAGAAGGGGATGGGGAAGGAGAGTGACTCAGCAAAAAGCTCATTTTCAAGCTGTCTGAGAGCTCATCTGGGGCAGTGGAGGAGACTCAGTGGAACTGGAATACATAGTCTAGTGATGGAAGGATGGAGGAAGGGATGGAGGGAGAGAGAGATGGGGGGGTAATAGCGAATCACTGTTCAACCATGCATGGAGCTCAATATCAATATCTCGGGCAGCACACTTCTGGGTGTGCTGAATCCCCTCTCTCCTCCCGTTCTGCTATCACTCCTTTCTGTCCTCCCTCTCCCCGTGTCTCTTCTTTCACCTCTTGGCTGGATTCCTGGAACCCTATCTCAGATCTTCTTCTGTATAATGCCTATCTCAAGTCTATGTTCAATTAACAGCACTGAAATTATTTAAATAAGCAGCCATACTTCTCATCAGAAATATTGATCTGAAGTCAGGTCAAATATGCAATTAGATTCCTGAAGCAGTTTTTTTTTCCTCGGTAGGTATTAAGTACAGAGTTGAATGGGCAAAAACCACGAGGAGGGATGAGAGAGGACATTTTTCAAGCAGTGTTATAACTAGATTCAGCTCATGTGGAAAGGAATGGCATGTTTGTTAGTTGACTAGCCTGTTTAACTTGAATTCATAAAAAACTTCAAGCACATCCAACTGCTAACCGTCAACCCCTCCAGTAGACGCATGCTCAGACGTCTTGGTTTGGCCTTAAACAAGTAAGGTTGATAATACCCTGTAAACCCAGGTGGTGTGACACAGCAGAATCAAGTAACGTGGACTGGATAAAAAGATTACGAATGGGGCTCTACTCCATGTTGGATCTGAGGCAAAGGTTCTCCATCCAAGTCCAACACAAGTCCAAAGCCTTGAACAGATGGATTGAGCACTTGGACCTTAAAGAGGCCCAAGCTAAGAGAGGAGCTTGAGAAGACTTTATGGAGCTGGTAGCATAGGCTTGGGAAGGATCCAAAAGAATGAATGCTATGTCAGTGAGTCTTATTTTGAATGTTCTTACTGCTTGATAGTGATGAAATCAAGGGGTTTTTGCCACGTTGTCTAAATGCTCAACATTCAGGCTCTTTCAGACAGTTGGGAGGGAGAGAGAGTGTAGCCCAGGATGCACAAGGGCAAAGCGAGAGAAAAGACAGGAGAGTGGAATTGATTGTCAGCAAAAATCCTACACTGAATCCTTGCCAACAAACAAACACATAAGTACATACAGACAGACACCCACACAGTATCTGCCATCACATGCTATCTTTATTGGCCTAAAGTGGGATATAATGTGCCGCTAACTAGGGACTTTATTGGATGTGCAACACCCAGGGGGGCTGACAGGAAGCAGGAGGCAGCACTCATAGTGTCTCCTGTGACCCCTGCAGCACAGTAAATAACGACCTCCAGAAGCCAGCCACTGGCACTTAGCAGTTAGCAGTCTACTGTTAGCTTCTCACACGGGATAGTCATTGAATATAAGCCTGATAGCATGTAGTAGCGGTGCTACTAGCATAGCACTAGTGATATTCGTTAAGGTAAGCCTCACCGGACTCAGTCACACGATCCTGAGTACACACACCAAGACACCACTGGCTGTACCCTTCATTGCGGTTGAAAAGGGTTCTATCACTGGCCTAGTGAGTGTGGTTGAACCTAGAACCTGGCACCAACCCCTTCTTTCAACAGCTCCCTTTCACCACTGCTGAGCAGTAAGCCTGCCTCCTGTCAATTTACTTTTCATCTCGCCATAGCTCACCCTGTCTCTCTCTCTGTTCTGCTTAGCTGTCAACCCCTTTCACCTTGTAGAATGTGGCAAGATGGAACTGTGAAGGGGACGCGACTACCGCACGAAAGTGTGTGTTTGTGTGTGGCCTTGTTTAACTGTTCTTGTGGGGACCAAAAGAATAGTAGAGCAAAGACAATTTCAACATGTGTGGACTGTGTGTGGCGTTAGGATTAGACCTAGTTTTGGGTTCAAAATGAAATTAAGGGTTTTGGATAAGAGGTTGGTTTAAAGTTATGGTTAGGTTTTTTGGTTAAGTTTAAGGTTGAGTCTAAAAACGTAATTTTGAATAGAACTGGATATTTAGTCCCACAACAACCACACACAAATTTGTATGTTTTAATAATTTAGTGTATCTGGGAACTTAAAATGAAGGAAGTAAAAACAATGCTATAGAGGCACTGGCTAGCATGTGTGGAGCATGTGCATGAATACACACGCTTTAAAAACACAGTGCTCATGAACACAGTGCCCAATACGTCTCAAATTATTTAACAATGTCTAGGTTCTGTAGAGCACTAAGTACCTCTACAAAGTCTTCAGTGTGTGCCAGGATGATATCCCCCAACAAGCCATGCTGATCAATTTGATCTACTCAGGCCAGCTTGCCATCTCTGACCCTACTGATGTCTCCCATCATCTCTTCAATCTGGTGCAACTGCTTTGGTCTGAAGATAATCCCGCCCCTCTTGTTTGCACGTTGGATTGGAAATATTACAGCACAGAAATACATGTGGGGTTTGGAAATATTTGTGGTGTTGGGAAATAAAAGTCTCATTAAAAATAAATAATGTGGCATTACAAAATAAATGTCAGATTAAATAGATAAATGTTGTCTTTATAAAAAGTCATAAAAAAAAAGTACTTATTTACTGATGTAAGTAATTGTTTTCAGCTATATAATTACACAATATTTTTTATATATGTATAGCCATCTTTTAATAATTTCATGGTTTATTTCACTGCCATTTATTTCATTATTTATTTAGTTATTTATTAACAGATTTACTATTTCATTTTGACTGAAATAGCATTCCATATAAAGGTAGGGTAGCCAAATAACAGAAAAAAAGTCAAAGGCAAAATCCAGAGAGTGTGTCGACCACTACAATAAAGACAAGAAACAGTTGCCTGATTCTAAATTCATAATATAAACATTCAGTTGTGACAGTGTTTGGTTTCCTGTTGTTGTTGAATAGCCCATCTCACCATCCCCAACAGGCACAGAGATGAAACAGCACAGTGCACATTCACACACATGAGTGGCTAGACAACTGCCTCTGCAATATTTTCCTATTTACACCACAAAGGGAAGAAGTCTCTCAGAGTCTTTATATATTTTACCTGATTATTTGTGGACTGGTTCCCTTGTTAATTGACTGTCAGTAAACCTGGCTAGTTTACCAATTAATGTATTGACCAGTAATGTTTCACATTGCACACAGTGACTACACAGTCATCTGTAATAGATCATATTTTGATATATGTAAAGAAACCAACATGGCATTTTCAGTGATATACTCTCATTTGATACAAAGACAGCAGTGAATCTTTGCTTGATTGGATTTCCAGCTGAGCTTTGAATTAGCTTTGATTTGCCCGTCAATCAACTTTGCTCACATCTTCAAATGAAAAGACACACTAGTGTCTGAAACGAAGGACAGAGGAGAAAATCATAATTCTATCTGAGAACATGTCAATCAGGCTTCACAAGGTGTGACACAGGGGTCAACGTCTTATCCCACTGGCCTCTGCTAACAGCAGTGTTTTTCAAAGTTATCCCTGTGACAGAAGCAAGGCATATGTACTATGCAAATGTAAGGACAGTGTGACAGTGACTGTGTCAGGGGCATGTGTCAAAAATGTCTGATGGCTCACAGACGTACTTGTATGTTACTTTCCATCGCATGGTCGTGCTTCAAGCTCTTTTCTTCTAAGCTCTTTTTAGCATGTGTGTGAATTGGTTCTGATTAAAAAATAATTGTGCCATTGCCATCGTGAATAAAACAATTATAGTAGAATACCTTATTTTACAGTAGCATAAAAGCAACTGAAAAAAGCATTGTTTTAATGTTAATAATATATTAATAGACCTAAAATGTTTAGAATCTAGACTAGAAGCTACAAACTCAACATATTTGCTTATTTTAGATATCCTGTATGTCATGTCATGGTATACATTTCATTAGCACAAGGCATATCTAAAATCTTATTTAACAAGTAAAGGACTTGTTTTATGCCTCATACCTCTTCTCACTAAAAGTTTTCCCTACCCCCTTCCTCATCTCTTTCCTTCTCTGTCTATCCAAACCACATGTCTCTTGCCCCTCTCTGTGTTGCTAAACTGTAAGATAGTGGACTGGTACAAATCAGCAGCCCTCTCTGGATTGCTAAATGAAATAACTGTCTTTTAACTGCATCTTTGGAAATTGTGGGTGTAAAGTGACTAGACCAGGCTGCACATAAAGTTCCTGTTGACAAATTCCACTTGGCACCTTCCTAAACATCCATCCATTGTCTACTGCTAATCCCTGTCAGGGATTGCAGTGCCACTTGTTCCCATTTTGGGCTCATGGGTGACTGGAGCCTAACCCAATAGCTTTTGGGCCATAGGGGGTCAACCCTGGACTGGAGTCAGGAACTCGCAGGGCTAACACAGAGACAGACAACCATTCACTCACACATCCACTCTCTAGGGGCAATTTTCAAAATACGAATTAACCTATCACATGCATGTCTTTGGATGGTGGGAGGAATCTGGAGTGCCTAGAGAGAACCCATGGTAACATGGGGAGGACAAGCAGACTCCACCCAGAGAGATCATGTGATGTTAGATTTGGCCCAAGAATTGAACACATGATATCCTTCCTGGGAGGCAAGGGCTCTAACCGCACTGCCACCATGCACCCCCCTTCCTAAGTAGATAATCTTATTTCACAACAATGGGTATGTAGTATATTTCACGAGCAAACTTGAAAATGAATGGATTTCTAAATGAGCTTGCTGAAACAGATGTTTATCTACCATAAATTATAAAGCAATCCTTAGCATTTTTGTAACAATATTTCTATTTTGTTGATGTGGACAAAAAAACATATTTCCATGGTATCCATGCCAGCAAAGCAAATTAAGTCAAATGAAATGTGTTCAACATGTCAATCTACTAAATTGAATTTCCCAGGATGGATTGATAATTGCTTCAGGTTTAGATAATTACTCAGTAGTGGTCTTTAAAAGCAGTTGATGCTGTTGTTTGTGCAAACACATTCAGTGTGCAAAATAATAATTGAAGATTTAAACAACGAAACCTCTAAAAATCAGTGCTCAATCTGCATACAATATCAACTAAACATTTATGTGCTAAAAATGTCTGATCGTGGCTCACATTATCTCTCTCATACTGTCTCTCTCTCTTGCTCTTGCTCTCTCTTTCCCCGGCCCTCTCATATCTCTCTCATTCAGAAAATATTACACGGCATTCCAAATGACATACTGTCCCCCCATCATTTACGGCAACTTTACTTAACACCAGTGCGTGAGATAAACCAAGTCTTATGGACATTCAAGGGCAATCAAATCCCTCAGTGTAAGTCTGCCCTCATTAGAGGGAACACAGATCGAGGGAGAAAGTCCACGGAGATGGCAAGAACAGAGAGAAGTGTGTCAAAGTGATGGACAAGTGGTTGCCCTTCCATTAGTATCCCCCCATGTTCAGATATTGACCGAAGCCCCCATCTCACAGGCCCTTCCCAAGATGAGGGTTGTCAGCGTTTGACCCCCACCCCCCTCCCCCTCACCAGAGCTAAAAGTCCGAACGCATAAGAGGGAAGCCCGATGCTCGTTAGCGAAGAGCTACATGATGCACAGCTTTTTGAGGGTAATTGGCAGCTGAAGTCCTCATGACTTTTTCATGTGTATTCCTGCTCTTTTCCCACCCCTGGTCTACCTCTCGCTTGCCTCTATTTCACTATGTGTTTCTCTGTATATATATATATATATATATATGTATATATATATGTCTGTCTCTCTTGATCACAAACTATATATTTAACTCTCCAATCTCAGTATGTAATATGTGTTTGTGTGTGTGTTAGTGTGTGTGTCTGGGTGCCCAGGGTGTAGAGAGGCAGTCTTGGCCCCGTGTTTGATCATATTTGGGGCACATTAGCATAGGAAGAATTTGAAAGCAAGGCTGTATCACTGGCTTGAGGATAGGAACATAAAAAATACAAGTCATTATATCAATATTGAGTCATTCTGAGGGAATTGGTAAAAAGACAAACGTTTCTGTGAGATGCAGTAGAGCACAATACCAGGGCTGGAGTACACGCTCTGGCTGCTTGGAGATATCTTTGACGTACAGTGTACATACCCTCATGTATGTGTTTTACATATAAAATCGAGTAACATGTTTTGTACACACATTTATCTTTTATGGATTTTGTCTCAGCATTTTCTTGTCTCTCTGTTATCTGATTAGACTGTATACGTTTTTGTAAACACGTTGGCCCATGTATGGAATGTTACATAATATATTATGCAGGGGACAGCTCAGACCTTAGACACTGTGTGTGTTTGCTACCATATGCGATCTAACTAAACCACAAATCTCATTTCACTAGGTCATCTAATAATATTATGCAGAATCTAAGAATAGCATACAAATAAATGAGTCATTTCCATATGGATTTGAAGACAATCTGAACCAAAATCTGCCCCAATGAGTCATGTCAGACCATCAGCTTGGCTACCAAGTGTTTGGGCGCTGCAAGGCATCGCAGTGTTGCATTGAAGCTCAGTAACATCAGAGAAAGAAGGAGAAAGAGGGTGGATGGAAGGAGGGGTGGGGAACTGTTGCCAGGTAACAGGGAGACATTTGGGTAGCCTGGCTAGAGGAACCAGAACTGTGTCCTGCTGAGAGGACCTTATACAAGTGGGCTCTGGTGCAGAACCACTGGATAATGTTATGAAAGAATATTCATACGGAGAATTCAACAATTGTCCAAAGACAACTTTCCTATTGTACAGTGTTTATGGTGTTTTGTTGATATGTGTAATGTCTTAGTCTGTATGAGTGCATTACTTACAGCTATAGAATTATATCTCAGATCCACGATTGATTGACTGATTGATTGATTGATGTTACCACATTGTGTTAGCCTTGTCCAAGGGTTGGCTCGTAAGTTAGAGCTGTGTTTACCTGTCTTAGAGGTTAATACACGTCTTTTTGTTTCACTCAAAGACACTTAAAGTATTTTGAGATTCTAATCTATGTATGCTTTATATGTAGAAATCTGCAATTCAGTTGTAACCAGTCGGTACACAAGAGTATTCCATTTCATTTAGCTCTTAATTTAAAAGAATGTGCATTAGTTCACCATAGTATTCTGGGATGAAAATGTAACTGTTTAATGTGGATTTGAAAACTGACATTGTGGAATTTAATTTTATACAGTATATACAGCAAGGAAATTAAAAAAAAAGTGTGCCAAGTGATGTGCACTCAATGAAACATCTGCGCCTTCAAAGTTTGTCAAATGTAGAGCAATAGCTTCTAAGACACTGCCAAAGGGTGCTACAAAGAAGGATAATAGTCATACAGTATATGTGTGTAGGTGTGCGGACTTCTGTCAAATGCAGTACTCTTTAGTGAGAATGGCATTTGAGACTTAGCCTGCAGTTTACTACGGTCTTGCAAATGTGATGACCTTCACTCTCTCTCTCTCTCTCTCTCTCTCTCTCTCTCTCTCTCTCTCTCTCTCTCTCGACATGCGCTGTTTACCTTCCGGTCATCATGTGCATGTGCATGCCTGTGGACAGGCATATGTGAGTGCACGCTTGTGCGCTGAGCTGTGTGAAGGCCTGTGTGTGTGTGTGTGACAGTTTGACCAGCACTTCACCCTCTGATCCCCTCCTTGTGGTGCGTTTGCACATCTCCTGGCTGGACACTAGCTTTCACTAATCCCCAGGGCTCGATGCTGAGACTGCAGCCTCTTAATTCACCAAATCCCCCTCTGGAGCTGCCAGCCCACACCCCTCAGGTGTCAACAGCTTCTTGGAGTCACACATTATCACAGTCACACACACAAATACAGCACACACAACCACGTACACACATACGTGTGAACAAGGTATCTCAGCAAACTCTGTGTGTTGTGTGTTGTGTGTATGTATGTATGTATGTATGTATGTATGTATACATGAACATAATATATATATATATATATATATATATATATATATATATATATATATATATATATATATATATATTGTGCACACTATTATATGTAAATAAAAGTTGGTTACACACATACAGAGAAAGGAGCACAGACCTTTAATGCATGTTGTCAGCCACCCTTGTAAGAATGGCCTCTTTGTCCGCAGTCTGGGTTTGATGATAGCCTTTGTCTGGCATCCAACTATTAGGGGTTCTCTTAGTTGCTACTCCAGTGGAGAACTGCCAATGACAACGAGCAGCACATCGGACTGTTGATTTTATTAAATGCTTTGTTTTCTTGCCAATCACCCCAAATGCTCCTCGATTTGTGATCAAAATAGCAATCTGTGTGTCCTCAGAACAAAGTGTAATTTTAGCCTGACACAATAGATTTTTTTTGTGAGACTTTCAAGAGCTAAATGTAGGGCCAAAACAAAAATAAATTATGTCTGATGCGAAATGCTACAAACACGTACAAATATGCATGGAAACAATTAAAGGCTTTCATCAGATGAATGTCTTTGTCTTACTTCAGCTTTAACATTGGCTGTGGCAGGTGTGTCTGTGGATCTGCCCCATTAGTCTTCAGATAATATTTGTGATTTATTGATCTTATCACTTACATGCTCCTTGAACCGCCACCTTAAAGTGGTAGAGGGGCTTGAGTGCTCGGATGATCCTAGGAGCAATGTTGTTGGGGGCAATAAGCCCCTGGTAGGGGGCCTAAGTGACTAGCCAGACTAAGCGTGGTTCATGTACCCCCTACGACGACAAGACCAATAAGACGCACCACCTTGCCGGAGTGGTGTTACCAGAGCCCCACCATGGAGCCAGGCCTGGAGTGGGTGCTAGCAGGCAAGCCCCTGGTGGCCACGTCTTTGCCCGTGGGACCCAGCAGGGTACAGCCCAAAAAGGCAACGTGGGACCACCTTCCTGCAGGCCTACCACCCACAGGACGGACTGTAGGGGACCGGTGCAGTGTGTTTTGGGTGGTGGTCAGGGGCAGGTGCCTGGACGACCAGGGCCATGCACATAGTCTCAAGCACTGAGAACATGGAATATCACCTCACTGCCAGGAAAGGAGCCCGAGTTTGTGCCGGATGTCGACCATTACCGGCTAGATATAGTCGGCCTCGAGGCTGGACTATACATTTCTCTGGCGGTGCCCACGGGGAGAAGCGGCGAGCTGGCGTGGGCTCGCTTATAGCCCCGGGGATCAGCCGGTATGTGTTGATGTTTACCCCAATGAACGAGAGGGTCGCGTCCCTACGCTTCCAAGCCAGGGACAGGTCTTTCACTGTTGTGTCGGCCTATGGGCCGAATAACGGTGCAGATTACCCGGCCTTATTGGAGTCCCTGGGAGGAGTACTGGACAAGGCACCGACCGGGGACTCCATTGTTTTGCTTGGGGACTTCAATGCCCATGTGGGGCAATGACAGTGACACCTGGAGAGGAGTGATTGGGAATAACGCACCCACTGATTTTAACCCGAGCGGTGTTATTGGACTTTTGTGCTAGTCACAGTTTGTCCATAACAAACGCCATCTTCGAGCACAAGGGTGTCCATCAGTGATTGTGGCACCTGGACGCTCTAGGCCAAAGGTCGATGATCGACTTTGTTGTCGTGTCCTCTGACCCGTGGCCACGTGTCTCATACACTTAGGTGAAAAGAGGGGCGGAGCTGTCAACTGATCACCACTTGGTTGTAAATTGGATCCGATGGTGGGGGAAGAAGCCGGACATACTTTGCAGGCCCAAGCATATCATGAGTGCCGGTTGGGAATGTCTGACGTAGCCCTCTGTCAGCAGGGTCTTTAACTCACACCTCTAGGAGAGCTTCTCATAGATCTCAGGGGGGGTTGTGGACATTGACCATGTTCTCAGCCTCCGTTGTCGATGCTGCAGTCCAGAGTTGTGGTCGTAAGGTCTTTGGTGCCAGTTGCGGTGGCAATCTCTGAACGCAGTGGTGGACACTGGAAGTAAGTAAGGAAGGGTATCTGCAGGCCAAGCGTGCCGCGGTTCGGGTGGTCGCAGAGGAATGGGAGGAATTTGAGTAGGCCATGGAGGATATCGGACAGCCTCAAGGAAATTTTGGCAAACCGTTTGCCAACTCAGGAGGGAGAAGAAGTGCTTCACCAACACCGGAGCTGCTGATCTCAACTGGGGACAATGTTGGACAGTGGAAGGAATAGTTTGAGGATCTCCTCAATCCTGCCGTCACGTCTTCTGAGAAGGAAGCAGAGGCTGGGGACCCAGAGGCGGACTCATTGATAACCCAGGCTGAAATCACCTCAGAGGTTAGTGGGCTCCTCAGTGGCAAAGTCCCGGGGATAGATGAGATCCGTCCTGAGTATTTTAAATCTCTGGATGTTGTGGGGCTGTTGTGGCTGACACATCTCTGCAACAATGTATGGTGGCTTGGGACGATACCTCTGGACAGGCAAACCAGGGTGGTGGTACCCCTTCATAAGAAGGAGGACC
Source organism: Plecoglossus altivelis (assembly GCA_036571765.1). Lineage (NCBI taxonomy): Eukaryota > Metazoa > Chordata > Actinopteri > Osmeriformes > Plecoglossidae > Plecoglossus > Plecoglossus altivelis. The sequence continues at coordinate 1,405,305 of BROE01000023.1, forward strand.
AGAGGGTGTGTTCCAAATACAGGGGGATCACAATCCTCAGCCTCCCCGGTAAGGTCTACGCCAGGGTACTAGAGCGAAGAATCCGACCGATAGTCAAACCTCGGATTCAGGAGGAGAAGTGTGGTGTTCATCCTGGTCGTGGAACACTGGACCAGCTCTATACCCTCCATCAGGTGCTTGAGGGTTCATGGGTGTTTGCCCAACCAGTTCACATGTCCTTTGTGGATCTGGAGAAGGCGTTCAACTGTCATAGTGTCCTGTGTGGGGTTTGCCGGGAGTACGGGGCCCTTTGCTCAGGGCCGTCCGGTCCCTGTATGACCGGAGCAGGAGCTGCGTTTGCATTGCCGGTAGTAAGTCAGACTTGTTCCCAGTGCATGTTGGACTCTGCCAGGGATGCCGTGCCCAGTTCTGTCAATTGTTTAATGGACAGAATTTCTAGGCACAGCCAGGGGAGGGTGTCTGGTTCGAGTAGCACAGGATCAAATTTTTGCTATTCGCAGATGATGTTGTCCTTATGGCTTCATCGGACCGTGACCTGCAGCGTGCATTTTAACGGTTTGCAACCGAGTGTGAAGCGGCCAGGATGAGAATCAGCACCTCCAAATCTAAGGCCATGGTTCTCAACCGGAACAAGGTGGCTTGGCTGACCTGGGAACACCTCGGGATCCCCCTTGAAGAGCTGGAGGAGGTGTGTGTGGGAAAGGAAGTCTGGGCCTCCCTAATCAGACTGCTGCCCCGGCGACCCGGCCCCGGATAAGCGGAATAAAATGGATGGATGGATGGCCTTATCACTGAGGAGCTGTGGAATGTAGCATCTTAGAAGTTGGCTTATCTCAATTTTGATTAATGATATAATAAAATAATCACGCCAATAATAAGGGAATGTCATTTAAGGTGCAGAATACAGCCATTTATTTGAGTAATCCTAGAGCTTTTCAGTGCAATGATATAGCATGTCATGATGCAGGATAATGGTCGTTCTTGGATGGATAATGTCTTCAGAATTTAAATTGGAGATGGTTATCATCAGTATGCAACACAGATTTAATCATGAGCTCTGAAACTCTCTTTCTGCAGTTTTGTATGCAGGTTTTTTCTCATTGTTTGGAGGACGCTACTGATTGAAGCAATCAGAGTCATAAGTGATGCTGAAAGATATCTGGAGATGCATGTTGAACACGACCAACCAATTAACCAACGACATCTCTATAATATTGTGGAGGTTGTTGTGGGTGACAGAAAAAAAATAGATTGAATATAACATACTGTATGGTGACAATGAAACAAGAGAGACAAACAAGTACAGTTAAAATGCAACTATGTTTTTCTGGGAGGAAAAAGGCTTTGGTAGCTAAAAACCAAAGGTTTTCAAGTTCAGAAAATGTTCTTATATTTTGAGCATGTACTGCCACGCTATAAAGGGTTAAAAGGGTGCACTTGTTTAATTCTTGACCACGACAAAACATGACTTATTTATAATTAGAAAGCACTCTCTTTTAAATGCCATTTGTGTTTCATTAATATTCTGCCCTGGGTAATGGCGTGTGGTCAGTTTTGTTGAGGCTGACTGGCTGATTTAATAATTCACTTGATTGCTTCTAATCCAAATTAGTTGATTAATCTAGTATGGGTTACTCACAACCAGCATGAGATAATGTTATTTCAAGATTTAAAATGCTTCTCATAAAATCAGAGCAAGGTATGGTAAACGTATATGAACAATCCAGGGAGACCTGGCTTTGCGGGATCTAAGGGTTGTGTTACGAGCAAGATTTTATGTAAGTAGTAATGTGTACAAGTAGTACTGTACTAATGTATTCATTTGAGCATTGCTTTTATCAATACAAACTTTCAGGGGGTATTTCAATCTAGGAACTTTCAGACGACTGTCAAATCTTCTAATATTCAAACAATAATCTATCCCCAAGATATCAATTAACATCTATGAAAAGTCATGCTATCTCCATGACATGCTTTACCTACATAGTAACTTCAACAAAATCTACTGTAACCTTGTGCACACAGTATAAAGCAAGTGTAATAGAGTGCACATCTATGCAAAATAAAGAGAAACAGATGCATGAGAACAATAGAAGGAGAGTGCTGACTTTGGTTACTTAGATTGCCCAAGCAAAATCACAGAGACAGACAATATTCAGTAATATATAAGAAACAAATGAGACAGCGAGGAGGAGACCAGCTGACTGTCTCTGATTTACTTTATCATATTCAGTCAATGTTGTACAGTAGTAATGTAGCCTAAAAGTATTTTGAGATGATAATAGGCAGATCACTGGACACATGTATTTGACTCCCTGACAGAATTAAGTAATATGTCTATATACAGTTTCAAATAATTTGTCATGAAAGCTTTTATTTGTAATTCTTCATATATTTAATATTGCTGTGACTTGACTCTTCTGTTATGTTACGTCTTAATAACTGTGAATAACCTTTGATCCCACCTCCGTAAAAACAACAGTGAGATTGTGTGTTAAATTGTCCTTGCACTTAAAAACGGGTATTAAATCAATGATGATTTGCTAGCCTATCTGACATGTGTTCACTCGACATATTATTAATTTTGTAGGAAAAGTAAACATTACTTTCAAAGTACACTAAATTAAGGCTTCTAATTCAACCTCAAAAAAAGAAAGACGAAGGGGTACTGAAGCTTATGATAAAATGGTGCAGTCTAAAACAAATTAATACACCAGGTTTGCCATGCCCCGCTGTGGGTAAAATGGGACCAATTCTCATCATTCAACAACAAAGATTTGAAGATATTATTGGTGGAACTATGTTTTGTCAACGTAGGAAATAATGGAAGAAATAAAAACATACATATAAAAAATGAGTAATTTAATCTATCTAAATTTGAGACTAAAATGGAAACATGAACAGCAAATGTTTTCAGTATAGATTTCTTTCAGATGAGTTAAAGTGTGTCTTAAAAGATCATTTACTGCTAACTTCTTTTTTACTGCTAACCTTTCTGGAAAGAAACACACCATATACCAGCATAATTAAATAAAATAATATCAGCTGGTTTGGTGCTGGTTTTGCCAGTGGATTAGCATGATAAAACTGGTCAACCCACAAGTTCCCATTATGATGCTAGTCCATCATTACAGTGTATTTCCCCATGCATTGTGTAAGCATGGTTAGAAAAGAATCCTTTGTTTATTTAGTGTCATATGCCTTAAAAAATGTGATTGTTTACCTATGCCTACATACTTTATGGTACAACCCGAATTCCTGAATGGTTGGGATGTTTTTTGGTTGGGAATTAAATGAAAACTAGAAGATTAGCTAATTAAATTCGATAATATTTTATTCATGGTAGAACATAGATAACACAAAAATGATTAAGCTGAGACATTTTACAATTTTATGCACAAAATTAGCTATTTTAAAATGTATAACGGGACTATTGTTTTAAGATAATCCTACAACTGCCTTGAAATGTATAGACAACATATGTAAGGGAGCACATACAAACATGCCCAACCAACTACACACTAGGACAAACAGCAAAAAAGCTTGACTTAGGATGCAAAGACAAACTGGCAACGAGAGAGGAAAACACAGACTAAATACACTTGAAACAAAGTGATAAGGAGACACAGTTTAAACTAAGTGGGGTGAAGTATACACTAGCACACACAGAAAACACACAGGGGCACTGGGAGAAGTATCTAAAATGAGAGTGTAGGTGAATATTAAAATATTTCAAGAGTAAACAACAATAACAACACTAGAACAACAAAACCTGAACTAGATGGGCCCCCCCCCCCCAGGATGGTGCCTTTCACAAAGGCTCTCAATTCAGCTACTCTTTATTGATCATTGGCAGAAATGCTTGTAACTGTGCACTGACACTTACTCTTTGCTCCCCTTTGTGCTCAAATCATGTCTGGCCAAATGAATTATTGCTGTGTCATGTACAAGGTCGTGAGGGGGAGTCCCACTCTAGTCCCCCTCTAGTCAGGGATCATGGACAAACAAGATGGACTCCCCCAGGTGGACAACAACATAAATTTGGGATGAGCCGTCATAGATCTGGAGATTCTGAACTATACAGCTACTGGATTGGACGCATGGAAATGCCCTCCAAACCAGGGAGCCAGCTTGCAAGACGCTACATACATGGGAAATGTTTGGGCAGACACCTTTTTAAGATTGGAAGGTGTCAGCCATCGTGCCACAGATCTGACCGTTGCAGGATCCATCTGGTAGATTCCTTCTGAGATGTTAACTCCCAGAAATGTGATTGTGAAGATATGGATGTGACATATATCCTGCATTACAAAGGAACTGGTCTATTGAGGAAGCTCTGAAGAACATGGGCAAACATATTGAATGCGAATATTTTCATTAGAAGAGAAGACGATGCTATCATTCTGAAGCATGAAGATGAGCAACATGTCACTGTAGTCCAAGGATTATGTCATTTACCAGGGCCTAAAACACAGCTATGGCATTGGTGAGACCAAAGGTTATCATGGGCATACTGAACCAATATACTTCATTGGCTCCATCTCTGAGCTGACAGGGAGTGGAGACGTCCCCTGGGCAGGGTTGGTGAGCTAACTGGCGGCAAATCCAACAGTACTGGTATAGGATCATTGAGGTTGTCTTGGTCTTACCAGAGGGGAAAGCGTATTTCTGTCGATATCCACTGGAGAACATGATCACGTAGTCAGAGACTCATTTCACGAGAGATGTTTTCTTCCATCTCTCAACCCAAGGTTGTGTGATCCAAAATACTGTGTAGAGTTTCGGTGTACAATTCCAATTAAAGCAGGCAAGAGAACCTTTGGCCCACTTGACAGTTAGCCTACACTTAAGCCAGTGATGTAGGAGATAAGATATCCTTAAGTGCCCCATCTTAAATTAGAACATCTGGAGCTCAAAAAACAGATCACATTGGACCTTGAAGGATCTACTGTTTCTGGAGTCCCTGAACAATTGTGGGGTTCTAGAGACAAGAAGCCAGGATGGATGGCAAGAACGTGGGAGCAGGGACAGGGACTGCAATGGAAACAGAAACAGGGTCACAGGCCTGAATTGGTGCCAAGATCAAAAGAGGCGTGTTGAGAGTGTCGAGGTGAGCCACTAGCAGCCGGAGCTCATCAGACAGGAGGCAAATCTGGCTGCCAGTTGAAGCCGCAAAATTCTTGTGACGCACTTTTCGTAAGCCTATCCTGACTGAGGCTTGTAAGTGAGTCCTTGACCTTGGTGCACAGTGCGTACAACCAGTCGGCTAAGTCCAAAGTAATGGCTGGTTTGGACTGTAACATCTGGTGGAGTAACAGGCTTTAACTCAAATACTGTCTTTACCTACAGTAGGTCGGTACACAGAGAGTCCATCAAAATAATCCAAGCAAACATATCTGACGTGGGAATGCAAAAGGAAGGTTTGGATAGACAAAGCAGAGATGTCATGTACTGGTTATATGACATATAATCACACAAACAAGGACAAACTGCTAGGATTCTCGACATGTGGTCCAAAAGTGAAGTGAAAATGGAAAGGCACAGACTAAATAGACTTCGGAACTGGAGAGGGAGTGATAATGAAACACTAGTAAAAGAGGTTGAGGCAAGGTAGGCAATCACACAGGTGCAAAACACACATGGGAAGGGAGCAAAGTATCTAAAATAAGAGGCAGGTGATTGTTTCTTAATGAATCAAGAATTAAAAGTGAAATGAATAATGAATGTATACATTGTCATCACCACCATATGTATTAAACTAAACATAAGTACCGGTACCTAAAAAAGACCTCTGCATATGTGTGGATTGGTTAATATGAGAACCTCAACTACACTTTGTGTTTCAGACTTTTGTATGTAACTATATAATATAACTCCATTATGTTTTTTGTGTCAGATTCACTTGGGAGAACACAATAGCATTCGTAAAGAGGCCTCTGGTATGTTCCACAAACCCTTTTGTAAATTCACAAAAGCTCATCTTAAATGAGCCTAACGTTTCGTTTGTGGATAAAGGCCAATTCTAGTTCATGCAATCAGAAAAAATCAAGCCAGGTTCAAGCAGTCCAAATAATTGCATGGGCAAGCTATTGTTAAGTGGTCCGAGAGGTAGAACATGGATCATAGGGATCCACCATTGCAAAAGGCAATGGTCACGGCCACATGACCTCTGGAGAATCAACAACAGAGGCAAAACCTGACATTTATCCTACTCTATACCAGGTTACTTTGGTGTCATGAATTGCCATAGTAATTAAGCTTGACCTATGTTGAATTGTCTTTATGACAAGGCATTGACTGAGGGGACTGAGTCTAACTGAAATCGACCTGTTTTGTTGCTAAGATCGCTTTATGGATTCTTGTTCAGGATGCCATGCCCTCTATCACTGCCCCCTAGCAGCAGTTTTTGTTCATTTCTGTGTCTCACTAGGGTTGGTGTGGCAGTAGTCTCCAGACCCAGTACCATTACCCCCACACACTACCGTAGTCTCCACACCTGATTCCCATCAACTCATCAGCCCTGCAATAATATCAATCCTGATTTTCATGTCATTCTTTGCCAGATTGTAGTTTTTGTATACATTGGTGGTCATGCTCTCACTTTGAATAGTCAGATATATCTGACTATTTTGTTTTGTTTTGTATGTTCATATGTTCATCGTATAATTTGTATCATTCATTTAGATAACTTTGCTATCACCAGCCAACCTACCCACCCTGCCACACACCTTTACAGCCTACCATGCCTGTCTCATCTTTGTCACTTCCATCTCTACTCTGCAATAACCTAGGCATTAACACCTTTCTGTACCATACCTTATAATTGCATTAGTCTGTGTTGTCTGCTTGGGCTTCTGCACTGTGGGAGAGACAAGGGTGGGTCTGCAACATGTTTGACCATCTATTACATGGTAAGGGTGCCTCAAAGCAGCTTCTCTCCCTCCGGCTGGGATCTTGCAGTGTTACAACGTTAGATATAAAGTTCTGGAGCTTTGCCGGGGAGGACAGCTGAAACGACAAGGTACTACAAAGTACTTTTCAGAACACAATGTGCTTGATTTGACCAAGGTCGTACTCGCTTGCTGTGACAAGCTTGTAAATCTGGTCCAGCTCATTGCTCTTGCCATGCATTTGGACAACTGTCTTCGTGGATGCCAAAGGGACAGGCCTAGGTCGGGATTACCCCGCCAAGGGGGGTGCCCCACGTGCACACGAGTCAGTCTGGAAAACAGGCAGACCCATCAGTAGAGAGGAAGCTGCTCGTGGGTCATTGATCAAGGGATTGTTTGCCAACTGGGAGTTGAGTCCATGCCCTTGAACACTCAGTTGACGGCAAGGAACTGAATGGCTCAAGCATTGTTCGAGTGACACACAAGACCATTCCTCTGAGCCTGCTATTTTCTGGTGACCATTGGAAATGGATTTGCATCCACGTCATAAACTACCCTTTCACCCTATTGGTGCTAGATCATCCATGACTACAGGATCATAACCCTGATGTTGACTGGATCGCAGAGAAGGTTGTCATGGAGCATTGATGTTACTCCCACTTTCTCTGGTCTGCTTTTGCCCATGCTCCTGGCCCCTCCGAGACCCCTTCCCAAGGAGCCCCCTGATTGGAGACCCCCCTGTTCCTGTGGTTTACCATGTACTAGCCTTGGTCTTCAGTAAGCACTCTGTCCTTGACGCGCCACACAACTTTTGGGGTTTCAACAACATCATATGAAGGACAAGTACCCCTTACCCCTCAACAGTTCAGCATTCATCCCCATCTTAATGGGGCTTTCATATTCACTCAATTGGATCTACAAAATGATCCCCTGATTTGCATTCCACGAGGGATACAAATAAAAGGCTGATTTCAAGACCCCCCTTGGATACTAAGTATTTTGTAATACCTTTTGGGTTAACTGATGCCCCTGCCATTAGTACATGTTCAACCACTTTTTGAGGGGGGATCTGGATGATTTTTTTTTCTTAGTCCTCTGCTGAACAAGAACAACATGCGTCAGGTCCTACAACGCCTTTTGGAGAACAGGATTTTGTCAAAGCTGAGCAGTGTGTATTACACATTCCCTCCATGTTCTTTCTGGGGTACATCATTGCCGAGGGTCAGGTGAAGATGCCAAGGTCTCTATAGTGACAGCAGGGCCTGCTTTTGATAACCTGAAAAGGTTACAATACTTACAATACTTTTATAGCCATTTCAACCACAGCGACGGCTGCATTGCTGACTACCTCACAGCCTTCACTTTCACATCCACACCGTTCTATTGGAGTCCCAAGGCCACGGCTGCTTTTCAAAGGTTGAAGAGCCTTTTCATATCAGCACCAGTCTGGACCCAACCAGACCCGGAGCTCCAGCTCATTGTTGAACTTAATGCCTCTGACACAGGGGAAGGGACTGTGCTCTTCCAATGGTCCCTTGCTGACCAGAGGTTACACTCCTGCGATTATAGTTCTCTCCCTTGGTAGTTATGCCCACTGTTTGAAAACAGTCAGTTGGACATATTTTGTAGTGTATCGATGATTTTGTCAACTTTTTTATCTGTGCCTCCAGGATCTCCATCTAACCTTGCCACCCTGCCAAGCCTGCACAGCCTACCCTGATTGTCCCATCTGTTTTGCCACTACTATCTCCGCTCTGCAGTAACCTAGGCATTAAAACCTTTCTGGACCATGCATTATCGTTTCAGTACTCTGGGTTGTTTATTTGAGTCCACACCCTCCACCTCCATAACACAGGATCGAAAAGAACCATCACAATTCCTTTTTTGAAGGAGTTGGCATTGGCAACCCAGGGAACTAAAACACCGGTGGAGAGGAGCCTTACAGGGAAGCATTGCCCCAACATAAAAACTACCAGGTGACCTTTAACCTCGCAGAAACTCTAAACAATAATGGAATGGGATTCTTGGTAGCAGTAGGCATGTGGTGTTTGAGGGATGTCACGAACTTGGTTGTTTGAAATGGAATCTTGAAACGATCTTGTTTCTTTTGTGACACAGGCATCACTGTTTATCTGTTAATTTCCTCTCAGTCTGCTTCCCGGAGTGACTTTCCAACAGGCACGTGATGGTCTTGCTGGTTGCATGCATTGTGCTGGTCGTGCAGTCTTAGACTCCCCACAAGCCAGTCAGGTGTATGGACAGGAAACATCTTTACTAAGACTACTATAGGACCATTGGCCCTATTTTGCTCTTTTTGTTTCCGTTCCTTTCGCTCACTCAGAAAATTAGCTCATTGTTTTGATCTGGGCCAGTGATTTTCTCTTTTCCGAGTGATGTTGGTTAACCAGCCCGCGCACGGACCTCTCTGATTCCATAGGCGTTTGGAGCATGCTCATTAGTTATGCTCTTGATCAGGTCCTTCGCTCCACTACCTGCTCGGAAGAATTGCAGTTTCAAACAACGTTGTAATACTATTCCTCTTGCCTCATTGCTTCCGCTTGTATGCTCTGGCAAGCACAAAAGCACCAACCATCCACCCGCTGCCGTGAATTCTGAAATGAGCTAAAAGGCCAGTTCTAGTGGGAAAGTTGTGGTACCACTGATTTATTGTCTGTAATATATCATTTATTTTTTAAGACCAGTATCCAGTGCGGCAATATTAAAAGATACAATATTAAGATACATTATCTAAATGAAAAAGGTATATCTCCTGGGTTGATTATATATTTATGCTATTGAAAGGAGACTCAAGTATTTGGCCTCCTTAACGTTACAGAATTATAAAAAAGTTTTGAACTAATGTCATGACAAGCTCAGATAACAAGCGAGTGTCTAGTCAGTATGTCAAAGGGAGTGATTCTTTGAGAGAAAAAAAATCATTTATTTGTCCTGTGATTTTAATTGAGTTTTACTTCAGACTGAACACAATTATACATAAGACACAAGGTTATAGGTGATGTAATATTCTTACTTGATGAATAATTTGGCGTTGATCTAGTCAAAATCCAGTGCCAAATGAGTAGAAGAGAAAAAAATATGGCTCTGAGAGCCTTAAGTGGACAAATTATTTTGGTTCACCGAGTGTCAATGATATGTTAAAGACTCAGCCAGACAAATCATGTGGCCAATTAATCCAGTAAAGAGATTAGATGAGCACCTTTGATCAAGGAAACAAAGGATGCCATTAGAGGGGATGTGTTTGGGATGTCACATTTCCTCATGCATCTCAATGGGGGAACATTACCTCCTTTTAGTCTGGACAGCAGTGGTCTCTAACCTTTAAAACAATGCTTTCATCTCTCTGTCTACTCACAGATGGTCATGAGTATGTTTGGTAACAGAAGGCCAGGGGTGAATCTTAGTTAATGATCCGTATGCAAACAAGTTAGACCCAATAGACCCATGCAGTCGATCTTCATATTCAACATGTGACTGATTATCAGCTCATGATATAGCCAATTGAGTCTATATTTTTGTTGACAAAATGTATTATTAATGAATTATCAATTGTGTTAATGATGTAGGTATTACCTTCCCTGCTGTGCATGGGGCCTTACTGATATGCAACCGTGGTCTATGGGGAAATTTGGCTAACTATGAATGAGGAAGGGGGAAAGGTTGTGGAGGGTGCGAACAGATACTAATTAGCCACATAATGATCCAGAGACAGAGCCTGAGACAGATATGAAAAGCGAGAGTGAGAACTAGAGAATATCACTGATGAAAATTCCAACATGCAGTTGTGTTTGTGTCTATACACTTTGACAGATGGAAGAATGGATTTAATAGCACTAATCTGAGTCTGGGTGATATCACCCTACACTGTCTGTCAATGAACAATATGTCACGTTATTTCTATAACATTCAGGAGATAAAATGCTTTGTAGATGGCATTGTTTACTTTCACACTATAGGGCTTATGTTCTTGTGTTTGATTAACATCTATTTTATTATTTGCTGATTAATACTCATTGTTTAGGAATGTTAGCAATTATCAACCCATGAGAGATAGGAGCTCAACTTTGGAGAGGGCACCTCACACATATTGTTACAGCTGTATTGCTTTAGAAATCAAATAATGTTGTGGGTCCATCAGACCCACAAACAGTGGATGTATAGCAACAAAAAATAATACATGGGTATTCCCTGCATATTACATTATTTAAATAAATGTTAAGATACAATTATGTTGTTTAACTGAAAGTGGAATAAGTATATCAATCTGGTTTAATCATTATCATTTGTATGTCAAAGTAGACGACATATCTCAAATAAAAGTGTCATGATAAACATCCTTAATAATTATCACCATTACAAAGTGTTGTCTGCTATACACATCAGAAAACCTGATTTTTGAGGCACACCAACACACCATGATGGTGACCTATTCCTGAGTAACTTGAAGTAGACATCTTAAAGGCTTTTTATTGGCTTGCATTCAACAGTTCCCTGACCCCCCACCCTTCCTCCCATTCTAAATCCACACAAAATAACATTCTCCTCTCAAATCCCCTTATTCAATTAGAGCAAAATACTCTAATACATGTGTCAACATGTTTCATTAATCAGCCCTGATTTTCCTTCCCATTCCTACCAAAGAGATTAGTGTTTTTGTATTTAATAAATGCTAAAATATTTTTCCTGTGGATGGTAGCAAGGCTGTTGTTCATTATGTTGCATTTAAGCCTGACAGCCAGATATTCTTTTTTATAATTATTTTTGCAAATACTATTAAATATTGAGCCAAAAAGTGTTTGTTCAGTATTCAATTTAGTTGTAGTCTTCATTTAAAAGCTTAGAGACCATTAGAAAACAAATGTAAATCAGATTTGACACTGTCCCTCAAAAGCCAAGTCTAGTTGATGTATTTAATGTCAAGAGAGTTTTAGCGAACATTGCAATAAAACAGTGAAACCTTGTGTTTACGATCAATTTGATATACTTCTAAGCATACATGATATTCAAAGCAAACCTATATTTCAGTATGAGAAAAAGAGAAACTCTGTAAGGGATTTGCAGATATGGTAATTTATTTCAAACTACTTTAGAAGAGACTGTGTGGTGACAGCAGTGGTCATTATTAATCATGTCCAGCTCCAATGATCCACTGACAGGTGTCCTCCCTGCATCCATATCATATTCCTGTCTTTATCAGTCCCCCCTCATGACTGGTGCCTTCCCTAAGGAGTTCCGAGAGGAAGAGAAGGAGGGGAGAGCGAGATGAGAAGACAAGGCAATCCTTCGTAATGTTAAATGTAGTCTTCATATTTGATCATCCCACTCAACTTTCAGTAATTATAGTCCTCTGGCTGCCCTGATAATAGCAACAACACTGTTTGTACCAAAATCCCCATCTATACCATCCCTGCATTTGCTACCCTTCCTTTCTTTACTCTCTCCTCTCTCTCTTACTCTCTTTCACACTGGCCCGTAGTGACCTTAATTACAGCATGTAAAAACCTGACCTGCATCCAATTTCTAGCCCTGGACCCAATCTCCCCTTAAGATTAATGCCTTAGGGGGGAAATTCAATTAAGGGGCTTTCTAAATCAGAATTTGGAATATATAGAGAGTGACAAAACAAAAGGACGAGACATTGTAGCCAAGGAAACATTGAGACGGGGGGCAGTATGAGGGGGGTAAATGGATCCATGTAATTTGTCATTAAAGAGAGGGTAGGCTAAAGGGTAACTGTATAGTTATGTTTGAAAAAATGCTTTTGACAGCATGGTTACAAATGACTCCTGTCTATCAATCTGAATGTTTATTGTGATAATTGATTTGTTTAGATTTGTGATCAATAAGAAATAAATTAAGCTATGAGCTATAGGTTGACTCAGGTTTTTGTGAAATGTTAAAGCTAGTGGAAGTCCACTAACTATAAGATTTGTTTCAGAAGATTCTAGACATTTCAGTGGATTTGAAAGTGATCAGTGTCATATATCATATTCTATACTTATCCATGGTATGCTGTTGGTTCCTTTTGGGCATGATGATGCTTTGGAGAGCCTGGCCCTGAACTAAAGACTAACCTGAGCATTACCAGATTCTGTAAGACTTCCAGCAAAATGTATGTTGTTTTCTTGAAAGATACTGCAATATATTTCAAACTTCAATTACTTTTCTGTAGACTGTTGTTGCTTTTGGGAATGGACTGAACTGTTTTTTTTCTCTAAATACTGGAATACAAAACAGCCCTGATTACGTTTTGCACCTTCAAGAGTACATAGCCTACCATACGAGCATCTCAATAAACAGTTAATCAAATTCCCTTTTCATAGGCATACTAGCATGTGTTATCAATCAATTGTATGTGCTGTGATAAAGTCGTTGCTCTGTCCTTATTATGACATTCTGTTTCTACTAGTTTATCATGTCCATGTCCCTGTACATTTACATTTCTATATTTGCAAGTTTCTACTTAAGCTTTCTGTTTCATGCAGATATTGCACATTTAACATGCAGCGTCAGTCATATTTGTGTCTGCGTTGTTTCACACAAGTCCCAAGGACTGACAGGTACATTTATAAATGGAAGAAAGACTGCATGTGTACAATTATAGAATATTTTTGATCTCCTGATTTTGTATGTTTTCCTACAAACAAATAAGTGGTCAGTCTATCATTTCAATGGAAGGTTTTTCAAAAAGTGAGAAAGAGAATAGCACACAAATCCTAACATGAAAATCCAGTAAAATGCATGGCAACATTTTGATCAAGTGATTTGCATTAGAATGAGTGACTTGAATAGGACCCCTCAGCGAAATATGACTTCTTACTGTGCAAAACACAGCAAAACCCTAGTTGGCAATCACAGAGATCAGATGTTTCTTATTGGTGGATCAGATTTGTGCCCATCTCAAGAGGGATTCTGTCCAACTTGTGAAACTCCACAAGGTGAGATCTTGGTCTAGAGTCACAGACCAAGGGAGACTGACAGTTCTTTTGTGGTTCTTCCATTTGCGAATAACCACACCAACTGTTGTCATCTTCTCACCAAGCTGCTTGGCGATGGTCTTGTAGACCATTCCAGCCTTGTGTCCACAATCTTGTCCCTGATATCCTTGGACAACTTTATGGTCTAGGCCATTTTGGGGAGTTTGGAATTTGATTGATTGATTAATACTGTGGACAGTTGTCTTTTACACAGGTAACAAACTGACAGTAGGAGCGATCCCTTTAAGAGCATGCTTGCAATCTCAACTTGTTTCTTGTTTAAAAGACACCGGGAGCCGGTACTCTTACTAATTTAGAGGAGGTAAAATATGTACTTTGCTCATTAAAATGCAAATACATCCATAAAACTGTTGACATGCATCTTTCTGGATTTTTGTTGTTGTTATTCTGTCTCTCGCTGTTCAAATAAACCATAAAAATTGACCGATCATTTCTTTGTCAGTGGGCAAACATTCAAAATCAGCAGAGGATCCATTTTTCCCTCATTGTACATGTGCGTCTCCATTCCTATGTGTTTTGGTCTGCATTTTAGTGATGACGCCATGAATATCCAATCAGGAATATCATTAAAGAAATGTCCCTTCACTGAAAAGGTGATGGCCGTCTATGCTGGGACTTAGTCTATTACACATGGTGGTAGATTAGCATCAGATAAGATACTCCCTATATTTCCTTTGATATCTGCAAGGGGATCAGAAAGGTTCCTGCCAATAGCTCTCTCCCTGGACTTCCTTAATCGGATTCTCTGGTTGTGTTTAACCTCTCGACAATGAGAACGGAGCTTTGTAACAAGTCTCATGAAACAAGTTCAACGAGCCGTATTTAAAGTCATCTGCAATCAAAAACTAAGGAGCTGGAAACATTGGAGATTTAGCCCCATTAGGTTTGCTATTATTTCATTAACGATGCAACATTCAGATTCATTAAGGAGCCCCTTGATTGGTCTGTTAAAGAGAGAAAGTCCTCTGGAGAAGAATATCACGTGAAGACTTAAGGAGCTTTCTGGGCCAAAAGAATGGAGTCAGAACCAAGGTTGGGTTTTTTTAATATGTTTTTTTGTCAGAAAGTGACCCATTTTAATTATAGTTAGTCTTAAGGAGTGGAACTAAACTTTGGATAACATTAATTAAATGGATGAGTTAATAGTAAGTGAAAATGCCCAAAATGATTGAATTTATATGATATGAAAAATACTATGTATGCTTTATGCTCATATGGACTCAAACAAATGTGTATGTTTTGACTTGTTACTTATATCTTCATATCGTAATGTTTTTCTTTGGTAACGTTATTTGATAGAAATACTCTACATTCTGGGAAAACTGTCAAAATCACATTTAGAGAATTGCTTTTAAAGCCAGCATCTTGGGTTAAGGTCAGCTGTGAGAATAATACGCAATTTGAGTGATGAGTGCAGTGAATCATATAAATAATTGATATCAGATTGTCTCAGGACCTGTGTGTGCGCATATTCAAAGTTTGTGGCAGGCTTGGAGACAGGCAGATAAGGATCAGTATTGAAGCCTGGGGTTTGCCCTTCCCAACTGTGAAGGACGGGGTTTGTGAGGAGCACGAACATTGATTTTTCGCAGTTGGTTCAGCAGCCTCTGATGACCATTGATGGGGACTGAAACCTGCTCAGATCCCTCATCGGTGACCGCACCAGGCCTTTTCCACTATGCTCTACACACACACATCTTCAAACTGTCTTACGCACGCTGTTGAAAAATTTCAGGTGAGGCTTGTAGCAAACATAGATTTCCATGCATTGATGCATTCTCTTGCTCTTTTTCATATCTCAGGAACACAGACATCCAAACCTGATTTGCATAGTGGATATGTCAGAATAGGACAAAGGTTTTGAGACAGGAAAACAACTGACACTTTTATAGAGCTGGAGCCTCGCATGTTAGTAGCTGATACGTCCAACAATAAGGGAGAGTTTGACCTTGTGTGTTTTCACGTGTGTGTGTGTGTGTATCGATCTGTTGTGTTGCATTTCTTTAGTCCCAGTGTTCCCTTGGTCTCATTGCCTTTGTATTTGTAACTACGACAATTCTCTTCTCAACGTCTGAGTGAAAGTGTCCGTAGGCTCGATGGGCCTAGGGTCAGACCTCACTTGGAACACATTAAACTGGCATTGACCGGAATTGAAGCGGTGACCACCGCATGTGGGAATGGTTTAGGCTATGGGGGCGAGATTTCAGGGAACCATCCTAATACCGAATTTCCAATTCCTCGTGTGAGTCCAATTACTTCTTTGTGTTGCAAGCACACAGGCCCATGTAAACAACACGTGAGGGTGAAGAAAGGAGCCTGGGCCACTAAGTGACGTTGGATGGAGATGAGGGGGGAAATGTCAGAGGCAGAAAGAGCAGCCAGCATAGAGATGAGAGATTATGGCTCCTCGTGTTGTGTCCTAGTCATGGGGACTCTGGAGGTCTCTGCTGATGTGCCCTATTGAGTCACGCACTGAACAATGAAGTAGGACTACGGCAAGGTTTGAATTAACACCTTAATATGTTCTCCTGTTAGTTCTTAATTTCAACGAACAGGGGGTGAAGGGGAAGAGTTAGGGATCAGATTCGAACTGTAAAAGCAGTGTTTTAAGGAGAGCAGCCCCTTTGAGGTTTAGGGTTTAGAGTTAGACATTTAAAATAATTGTATATTTGTTGATCATTTCATACACACACAACATATTGTGTATGTAGATCATCCAGATATTCACTCCAAATAAAGTGTTATTGCTTCTTTGTCATGGGTCCAAATTTACCTTCACCCCTGTTTCACTTGTTTGTTAGTCTTATTTTATGTTGCTGTCAGAGTGGGTATGACCTCACTTGAGAATAATTTGATATGAAGCTGAAACTGAAACTCAGACATCAAAACATAATTTGAAAGAGGAAAAAAGATTGTTTGTTTGCCTTGTATATTAACTGTGATCAGAATTCAGCATTGTGTCTATTGGGAAGACCAAACAGGTGCTACTATATTACAGAGCCACCCTACTCATTTGACCCCAAGTATACCTAGCCTATGCGCACACATTATTTAAGCAAACTGAGTTTAGATGCTGTCAGTTGCTCGGAGGATATTTTAAATCCAAGGCTCCAAGCCCATTTAAATGCTGTCAAATGATGTAACCATACATGGATGACAATGAGCAGTCTGCTCATAAACAGCTGACTCCTGCAGGAGAAAGTGTATTTTAAAAGACTATGTGTCTGTAAGCTCACGTTTAACTAAGTGGCATTAGCGACTCCTCCAACAGGTTTGCTCATCAACAGGTTTTGCACAACAGCTAAGGTTCAGCTCTAGGTCTAGCTTCAAGTTTGGTTCCTGTGTTTGGAAATGACGGAGAAAAGATTCACCCAAGATAGAGCACTCCCAACAAATAGCACAGCAGTTTCTTTTTATCTCAACGAAGATGGCGATCATCAGTATAGAACATAAACATTGTGCGTTTGGAATTATGATTTCTCATGACAATGTAACAACAGATACTTTCTGAGTCTCAGTGTCACATGTGGAACATTAAGTTCCCTCGCAAGACATTGAGATCAGCATTCATAGGCAGAGTGGGCGGAGAGCTGGCACAGCAAAGACACTACTATCAAATAAAAGTAGGGATTTATGTTGGTGTTCCCCTTCAGTTATGGGACAGATTTTGTGTTAAATGGCTCCTTCTGCACTTACATGTTTTATGCATTTTATACTTTTCTTGAAAAGGTCACTGTGGAATTCATACAAACATCTTTTGCTTCAATTATTGCATTTCTGAAACACTTGTATTCCCTTTATAGAAGAGCCATATTAACAGTAACATCCTTTGAAATGCATAGCAATCAGTCAGTCATGGCAGTGAAACAGTTGTAGTTCTAGTGTATGCTTGGGCCGTGGCTCTTGTCTAATATGTGGACAGACTAGTTAAAGCGGGGAGCAATTCAGCACAGTGACACAGCCTGATAATGGCTAATTAGAGTGGTGGGGGTCACATTTATTGGTCATATCCCAGTGCATCAGAGCTAAGGTTGATGTAGGAAATAATATAACAGAGTGCTGTAGTCTGATAAAGGTCACAGTATTCCCTAGTCAATCTATCCATCTCCCTTAGTCTCCCTTGTTTCCTCTCTCTCATTCACTCGCTCGCTTTCCATCTCTTGTACTTTCTCTCTCTCCCCTGAACTTTCCCTCTTCACCATATTGCTGGGAAAGTTCACATTCAGAGGTCACAGAGCTAGCCAGACTTTGGTCCACACCGAAGATAAAGGTCATAGTTATGAGGAGAATAACACTTTGAGGAAAGGCTGTGCACTGCTACATTGTGTGTGCATGGGTCGTGCTACATGAGCATGCACGAGTTACATACAACATATCAACAATATGTACATTGGTGTAGAACACAGTGCACTAAGCTGTGCACAATGCAGAAGAGCTAAATAGCTTTGCTCACAACTTATGTACTATGTCATAAACTATTCCTCTTCCTTATTTCACATCAAAAAGTGAACGCACAATGCTGCTACACATTAACTTGTTGCCAACTCTCTAAACATCAACCATATCTGAAGACAAAATTAATGCCAAACAATGTGAATAACAGCAGAGTGGTGATTGGAGACTCTGTGCATTCAACACATTACCCTTTAAAAGTGGTTATAATAGTGGTAATAATTCATATTTAGCACAGCAAACACATACAACATGTTCTTTTTTCAAACCCAAGCAAAAAAGGTTGAGCAGAAAAGCGTTACCTGAAGGCAGGGGAGAAGCGTTGTAGCAGCGATGCAGAGGTGCAGATCCAGGGACGAGAGCCAGAGGACACGACAAGGGTGGGACGAACATTGGTGAGGTCACAAAGAACACAAGGAAATGACAGGAAGGAGGGATGGAAGGAAGCACAACCAAAACAGAGAAACATGGCCCGGGTAAGGGAGAGGAGGAAAAGAGGTGGATCACCAGGGACAAGGACAGATAAAAGGGTCAAAGATGGTAGAAGGATGAAGGGAGCAAGAAGGTGAGGAGGGGGAAAAGTGGAGTAAGAACAGGTGGGGGAAGAGGAGGTTTGGGCAAAGAGAGGTTCTTTCAATTCCTCCAAAAAAAACCAAACAAAAAGGAATGAACCCATACCTTGGTTGTTTAACGTCAGGTGCGCCAGACCTTGAAGGAAAGAACAGAAAAAAAGAAAAGAAAGGAAAAAAGAAGGTCATAAAAGGCACGGGAGGAAAAAAAGCATTGTCACAACGTTGGACTGCAGTTTGTGACAGACATCCACGGGGCAGACTCGGATGTCAGAGTTCAACTCAAAGGTAACAAAAAAAGAGAGAGAAAGTAGATAACAGAAAACAAGCAAACACTTCTTGAGTGAGGTGTGGGGAATAGAAAAAAAAAGCATTTTCATTTGGTGCAACCCCCCGAAGGCTATTGCTCACACAAATGCTTTTTTTTTCTCTGAGGTACTTATGGAACACACATAGAACTGTTTGGCAGAGAAAAGCTTTAACTGAATTTGTCTCCCGTAAAGGGTAAAATCTCCAACTGTGACTGCACAATACAAGATTTGGTCAAAAAAAGTGAAAAGATATAAATCGAGAAACCGATCCAAAGGCGATCTTTCATGTCATCAGATACAGCCCAGGGCCAACTGTAAAATACCTGCACAGATAAAATGTTTACAATGCCACAGATACTCAGCTGAACTCAATGTTGGTGTGCACCAGTCTGTTAGCTCTAAATCAGCTTGAATGCATTACTGGTAAGACGGACCTAAATGTCATGACTCTTACTATCATTCCACAACCAAATCAACTGCTATCATACGTTTGTAATTGTAAATCGGAATTGAGTTCAACGACACATAAAACTGTGGATAAACTATACTACATCTAACTGCTGTTCACAAGTTACCGAGGCACTTATTAAATAACTACACAAACCAGTGTGTAAATCAGTTAAAGAAGATATCTTTAGTGAGTGTAGGCATTATCTGATGTGCTTCCTCTCTGAAACTCTAGGTGTAACCATTTTGTATTTGATCACATCCTTCATTTTAAACAGCAGTGCATTCAGTTTAATGCTAGCCTTATCTTAAGACAGGAACTGTAACCACAAAACCAAAGTAATTCAAGCCTCAGGATTGTAAGTTCAAAATAGCCTTTCGAACAGCCACATCAAATCTAGGAATCTACAATACACTGCATTATCCATCTTTGGAATACGTTGGATTGTAAAATGAATCAAATATTGTGTTAACACAAATTAAAACTGAAACAGGACCTTTTGATATCAGCCTGGAAGTGGATAATATGCAAATAATTTCCCTCTGAAGACAAACTCTGTGCTAATCAAGATGATACCATCATTCGAGGTTTGGCAACCCTTTTTGTATGATTTTGTTTAGTTGTATAGCGGTGTCAATGTGTGTTGACTGATATTATTTTCAAATAAATAAGATCACAATCAACAGAAAACAAGCAGCCAAGGAACAGCATCTAATATTCCACCTTACAGTGAGTACTGGTCAAAGAACTAATATGACACGGACCCACAAGGTGATATAATGCGATATGTACAATATACTGTAAAGGCTACAGTACATTCATTTCCAGAGAACCAGAAGCAATGGTTCAACAGCATAGAAAGGATAAACAAGAATTGATCTACTTCAAGTCATAATAGAGTGAAGAAAAGAACAACATTCTAGAGGCCCTGGCAGTTGAAGAGGGCATCCAAAGAACATTCCGGCATTTGAAGAGGGCCGACAAAGAATATTGACTACCCGACTGTTTAAGTGGGTTAAGTAATGATCAAGCAGTCATCAACTCTTAAAACAGCAGCAGTGTTGACTTAAATGAATACTCAAATGGATGTGTTCAGCAGGAAATTAATTAATGGACTAATGGTACCCTACCTAGTGAAAGTACTGAACAGTAATTTTCATTGTGTAGACTACGATGTCATCATTATAACTTCCTGTCATAGCAGAGCTTTTAAAAAGTTGGCAGCTGGGCATCCATTGAAAATAACTTAATTAAAGTGCTACCTGTTGCAAGTCAATTGGGTGTAACTATTTGTTATGCCATCCAAAAAGTTATAGACAGAGATACTTTTGCATGAGGCACATTATAGTACCTAGAAGACTGCTGAGTTGACAGGGACCATCACAAACAAGAAACACATTTGCTTAAATATACAATAATGGCAAGAGCAATTTCCTTTTCCCAAGCGCCAACTGGAATACGCTAGCTACGTGCTTGGCGAGAACAGAGACACACAAGCCAGAGGTACAGAGTCCTGCCCACCTGCCTCTAACCCCTAGCATCAAACAACCACTTGTGGGGCAAGACTCCTCATCATCCCTTCCCACATACTCCCCAGCCCTCCTCCCCTTTTCAACTGCGGCCCCGCTAAAGTGATACGAGCCATCGTCTGTCGCGCTCACTCTTAATAAGGGCCACGATTCCAGGCACAGAACACATCCTGCATGTTTTATTTATCGACTCGCGGTACTGTCTGCAGGTGCTTCGCAGGGAGTCCAATCATCCTTTTGCCACCTCCGTTCGTTTTGTTCTTTCTCCCGTAATCCATTAGGAAGATAAGAGTTCGGCAATGAAACATGAGGCTGAGGCTGGACGTCGCATACCAAATCATCTCGTTCCTCCTCTGCTCCCCCATGCACCCCCCCCCCCCCCACACACACACACACACACACTCACACACACACCCCTCCCCCTGCCAGCGGAGGAGGACAGGGTTGAAGGGAGGAGTGTTAATGTGCCATGGTGCTGCAAGGCGACGGGGACGGCGAGGACATAGCGGTGGCGGCGGCAGCTGGTGACATCGTCAGCTGGCCAAAAAACAAAAAACACCACGAGATTGCGGAGTGGCAGTGGAATCTGGTAATCAACACAGAGGAATAAAAACCCTAACATATCACAGAATACAAATGAGGAAATAGAGGTGTGTGTGTGTCTGTGTGTTTGATCAAGATACAGGGAGAGAAAGAACGAGATAAGGAGAGAAAGGAGATGGCCAACGGCCTCGGGGAGTATCCTTTGATCTTCATTTTGCCGGCTGACCACATGTGAAAGTCTATCTGGACCATAAGCCTTCACAGAAAGAAAGGTCACCATTGATGAGCACACAACAAACACTCTGAACCACATAACTGTATCTGCACTCTTACTATCACTCTTTCTGGCCAAAATCAAATGACTGCTGCCACAAACAGTATCACTTTCACATACGGAGGGATAATGAAAATCTACCTTCTTTCTATAAATCTCCCACTATAACGACATCTGAATATCTGACGTTATCCTTAATTGAGTTGCAGACGAGAGTGCCCAGCCCAACTGGAGCCGAGATTGGACAAGCTCAGATTGACTGGAGATGATTGACTGACAGATGGGGAAGGGTCATAATTCTGTCATTAGGAGGGGGACGTGCATCCGCGAAATGTGGCCCGCTCTCGCTCTCCCTCCTCCTCGTTTGCTCCTAACAAATCAACCGCTCAATCAGCCAGCTGCAGCTTCCTTCTGCTCTGCTCCTCCCTTCCACCCTTCCTCATCCTCTCCTACATTCTGCCTCCAGTCTTCTACATGTGCCCCCCTCCCCCCACTGTTTGGTAGGCACTTCAGAATTACTCCGATTATTCTACAGCCTTGGGTGAAAAAACAGCTCCAATAGCCGAGGGGGGGAAATATTCAAGCACTGAATAGACGTCAACACGATTTGGACGTGAGCTACATCAATGCGCCGTGACGGGGTTGTAGAGATAATTGCGTCTTCATCGAGATAAGCGACAGAGTTCACTTGTAAAATGAACAATGTTGCTCGATTATCCTTCCAGCAACAGCTCCAATCTTGAGTGACCTTGTAAAATGCCCATCATTCACCAAGTGTTTACCTGACCACCTATGGTGCAGAGCTGCTGTAGCTCATATGCTAGAACATCCCATCATATATGCACATGTGAACAGATGTGCAAGTAGAAGGGGGGGTTGGGGAGACCAAGGACATTTGAAAGGAACATAGAAGAATGAGAGTCATCATCATTATCCTCCCTCCCTTCTCCCTAGTCTCCAATTCCATCGTTTGCCAGTGGTAAGGTAGACTAGGATACAGAGGTGTGTGTGTGTGTGTGTGTGCGTGTGTGTGTTTATGTTTGGACCCCCGTCAAGCTGAAAAAGCATGTGCAACCTCAATATCCTCTCAGGATGCCACACTACCATATGCTTGCACTTTCGGGAGAAACAATGACAACATTAGTTGTTCAAGCCAGGTAACTTTAAATATAAGAGCATGAAGCTATACAATGTGTAAATTAAGGTGTGTTTAGAAATACATTAGGTAATTAAAGTTGCCTTGCAGTAAAATAAATGGTTCTGTTTTAATTACCTAGCAACACAACAGATACTCGCCAAGTTGAGAGTTTACTTATGTATGACAGCGTTAACTTCAAAGTGCTTCATGTATCTCATTGTAGGGCATTACACTGTAACTGGAGAATGACTTTTGATATTGATGTATCATCTCATAACAGTGGAAGTGTGGCTTCTGTCCTAAGGGCTTCTGAGAGAGCTAGAGCCAATTGTAAAACATTTGTTTAAAAGATGTCTGGAGATAATTCTTAGCGAAGGTGAATATACATCTCAATAGGCCAATACATAATGCATGAGGTCTTTCCACAGTTAAAGCAATGTAGAAACTCAAGTTAAATTGAAATGCTTTAATAATTAACGTTGAAGTGTGTGGAACAATAGAAGGAGATATGGGGAAAAGAACAGGAGAGATAGAGAGATGAAGAGAATGATCTGCAGAGATTAGTGGGACAGCAAGGGAGGGAACTGGTTAAAAAACACGAAGATTTCTCAGTCATCATCCCAGGGAAGGTGTCTGGACCCAGTGCCTCTGACTGTCAACAGGATAAACCGTCAATTCATCAAACAGTTGGATCCACCCTTCCCTTAGGAATCCGGCCCAGCTCTCGGTTTAGAATAGAAAAGGTGATGGGTTTTGTAGGCATCAGACATTTGCACTGTTAGAACTGAATTGGTCAATAATCTCCTGCCTGAATAAAAATAAAATGTTTCCACTCAGCCTCAGTGATGTTTATTCCCATTTTTGATAAATATCAAATATCTGTTTGCCAGCAAATGTGTGTATTTGTGCACGAGTCTGTCTGTTAGTAGGTGTGTTAAGGTTATGGAGGTTTCTGATTAAATCCCATTGGGAACTGTTGACCTTAGAAAGGCACTTAGGTTAAGAGGGGCTAACATCAAATCTTTATGGTGACTTGACTTTACACTTTAGCTCTCATGGCAGTCAACATGTGTCAAGTCAAGTTCATGGAGTTGTTTGAAAACATGTCAAATTAAGTGGTTTACCATTTAAATGGAATATTTACGATGAAGGTCAGACAAGTTAGAGCAAGATTAGAAATGAAATGTTTTGACTTGAATTCCAAATGCTTATTCCTTTAGATCCAATGGAAGCAGATCAAATGAGGAATCTCCATATAGAGGCAGTGGAAAGTCAACCGAGATTTACGGTGTCAATATTAATCAGTCTGCCAATGGTCCTTCCCCAGCTGCCCTAATTTGTTGTTTGTGTTTTGTGCGGGTGTATAAGCGTAAAGTGGTGTGTGTGAGTGTGTACACCCGTGTGTATATAAAAGACAGAGAGAGAACCACAGGCCTACGTCATCAGGTTAAATATGTATCATAGCACAATCATGTTCACCTAACTTTCTAAAAATTAATCACATATAGTTCAGTGATTCATTTCATTCGCACATTTTATTCATTAAAACACAGCTAATTTGTCAGAGATACATTTGCAGAATTAATTGGATATTCTTTCAGATTGGCAAGGAGTAGACAACTGAACCGCTCCTTTAATTAAACAGAACCTACATATGGTGTGACGCAGAAATGTTCTAATATTAGAATTTGGGTTGGGAGGAAACAAAGCATAGGCTATGGTAACCTGCTTGTGTGTCTTCCAAACAATGAATTAGATTCCAGAAAATGACCATTTTCCTTCAGCTGGTTATGGTGTTGATGTGCAGTACTATGTGTACCCTTTCAGATTTCACATTCAATATAAAACGCTGAAGGACTGTACAACTCAGGGGTACTATATGCTGGTTCCTATTCTAGGCCCCATGCTAATGCTAACCTGTCTTTTAAATGTCCCCCATTCCCTGCCTTTTAATTCTGTCATCCCTCATGCTTCACATGCATCTGACTAGAAGTATGACCCTCTACAAGGAGCTCATGTACAGTATATCCTTTCATGGTTGGTTGTTGGGAGAAGGCTGTGAATTGCCTCTTCATGATGCTTCCATCATGAGCTGCTGAGAGGGCTGGGACCAGCTTCCGAAATGCTCGCTTCTCTCCTACTTCCCTTTAGCTCAGCGATACAACATCCAATGCCCACAAACCCGTGCTTCTCTTGCTCGACAAGGAACCGTGCTCCAAAAGTGTCTCTACAGATCGTGCCACCTTGACGAAGATGATCAAAGGCTAATAACACGGTTCTAATCATCTGCAACTTCTCTGTTTATTTAATAATGTGCCTTTGATTGTATTCCCCCACCTGTCACCTGTTGCTACCTGTTTTAAAGCCCAAAGTTTGTATCGAACTATGTAGCCCTATGCTACATAAACTCAGTTTACTTCACAACCTAAACGAATTATTTGGGATGATAATATGAAACACCACCTAGCCCCAAGCATTTGTGGATGTGTAATGTTTCATAACGATAATTTGCTCTCTCCCCACGGTCTTACATTGTGTTCTTTCATATTTACTGTATTATCTTCGGATATTTCGCCTTACTCAGCCTGAGGAATGCTAACGACTGTTTGTGTTTCCTATGAAACAACGTACTTTATGGCTGTGCAACACCCAGTTTGGTGCCAGGAGAACTCAGCAGGTATTCACCAAAACATACTATAATGAGAACTTAATGTCCTCCAACATAATGGCATGTTGCATCGTCGTCATTTAGTTTGATAAACTCAATTAACCAAGTGAATTCACATCTCTTTGGCAAGTTGACTTTTGTGGAGAAAGTTAGGTAATTATGCAAGATCAATCACATTTGAATCCATGCAGTAACTACATGATGTATAGTGATTCTTGAGTTATTTAGGCAGGAAACATCAGTGAGTGAACTTTGCAAATACATTTTTGAACAAAGCATCATGTGTTTCTGTGTACGGGTACATTTGTACTGGTTTAGCCTCTGAGGAACTTACAAGGATTATCTGGTATGGTTCAAAAAGTGACCACAGTGTGCCATATATTTTCACATCTTAAGTACTGCTAACTTGTTATAATGTGTTACTGTACGTTTAAATGGGGACCATGTTATCACATAAGTGAAACACGCTTGAGTGAAGAACGGCTCTTCACCAAAACTAATGAGAAACAGCACCCTCATTTCTCATCTGAACGTTCACGCTTTCCATAGAAACAACCATTGGAATCTGTTTTGTGCAACACAGAACTCTTAACTCTGGTTCCAGGTTTCCAGGAGAATGCATTTAAATCTATACCATGTATTTTGTACATCAATGTATGTATTTATAATATATACTTATGTGTGAATACACACATACATAACTCCGGGTTTAATGGATTTGCGTGTGTGTATATGCATATATAAATACAAACATTAATTTATATAAATACATACATAGTTTCAAATACTATAAATAGTATTAGCTACATAGTTTAAATGTACTAGGAATTTAAGGAGAATGTAACAGGGAAAGTTGTTATACTGTTTCATGTCTGTAGAGTTGCCATACTTTTTCAGTGGTTTAGCTAAAAGCCGCGTCGCTTTTATCTAAGAAAACGAACCCCTAATTAGACAAACTGAATAAGTACCAGGCTCAGACAGAACACTGAATCCTCCCACATATTGAAACAAAGACTACAAAGTGAAGAAACGAGACAGAGAGAGAGAGAGAGGGAGAGAGTTGATCACAAGAAAATTAAATGGCACTGAACCTTGTAAACAAATATTTCAACAATGTTAAAACATGATGTACAAGGCGTTGGAGGCCAGTGTGCTGTGAAATAGCGATGCTCTGTTATTCGGAACTGTATTTCACGTATGATGGGATGCAGGAACGGAACCCCCCCCCCCACCACCACCATCACCACCACCACCACAAATAACATCTATAGCGTTGACAGCTCTGGCTTAGAATGGAATCCTTGGATGTAGGGACTCATAATGAAGAAGACTGTGTTGTAAGTGTAACTATAGCTGTACCACCTTTGTAAAACCTGCTAAAGCCTTTTTTATACCATCATTAATAATTCTCACTGTCAGTGTGGGGCATATCACCTTAAAGTGTTGGAAATATCCCACAGAAAGATGAGCCCCAGTGCAATGCAACAAATTATGGAGAGAAGATCTAGAAAAGTATGCCCCAAATCTTTTTTACACAATCGAAATCTAAATGCTCAGCTTTCTAAAAGTCACTCGACGGTTTGAGGCCCTTCGCAGACGTGTGCGCTGAAATGCTGCGGCTCGCCCTCTGTTGGCATGGCAACAGGCTCCCGTGTCTCTCCTACCATGACGACGGCCATATTGGCGTGGCTGTGAGGCGCCGTCTTCTTCGGAAATGCCTCGCATCTCTCCTTTCGTCCGTAGCTGTCGCTATTGGCATGCCTACTGTCTCTTTGAGTTTCCCCCTTTCATTTCATCTCTCTCCTGCATAGCTACTATAGCTCTACCACCCCCAGTTCCCTCTGTCTGTCAATGACTCTCTTCCATGCCTTCCATTTTCCCCATCTTTCACTCTTTCGATGATGCTCTCCTATTTTTGAACTCGCTGTTACATGTTCAAATCTGTTCTCTATCCTTTATCCTCCTATTTATGTCCTTCTCTCCCAAGAGCTCTTTTAGCCCCTTCGCCTCTATCTCTCCTCTCTGTCTCACGGCAAGTAATTACATTTTCCATTGTGCATTTTTATTACATTATCCTCTTAATATATAGGGTTCTAGCCTGAAAAGTCAAGCTGGATTTGCATTTGAAAAAAAGGTTATATAAAAATGAAATAAGAAAATCCAGTAATTATGTTAGGGAGACTGTTTTATTCAGAAAGGATGTTCAGACTTTACCATTGCTACAGGGCCTAGTTCATTGCTGGTTGAGAGAGAAAGTAAAGTACTGACTCCTTGCTGGTATAGGTCAATAAAATAAACTCTTACCCTTTCATAAATCTCCTTGCTGTAAAATTGCCTTTAGGCTAAAATCCGTTTTATATTGCCACGAATCCTACACCCCATTAAACTCACACTGCCAACTGGTTATTGTTTCACTGTGAGCGTTCTCTTCCTAACGAGACGGATGAAGCACAGGTGAGTGGAACAGATACAAGCAGCTATTATCTAGCTATTTGTATTAGCTGCTTCGGAGAAGCTTGGCTACGGATTTGAATCTATGTTGCCATCTTTGGATTTCACACCTGCGTTGAACATAACCTTGCATGATGCAGAATATGGAGAAGATATGTTGTTGAGCTTTGTGTGCCGCTGAGATTATATTGTGTGCACTTAGGAAGTATTGAAATGTAAACAGAGGAACATGTTTGTTGTGTCTCTGTCTGTTGAGTTTGCCTCTGTCACCGATCCAAAGGCAGCAGATTGAGGCAGCCAGAGTGGCCGGGAACCCAGAGAGAATGACACTGTTCCCAAGATGAGGCTGCCGCAGGGGTGAGATAGTCACACACCTGATACAAGGGCGTGTGTGTTTGGATACCTGCGCCGATTCTATCTATGTTCCATAAAGCGGGTCTTTCTCCTTCATACGCACATGTATTTCCACACAGACACTGACACACACACACATAAATACACCAACTGCTCTACCGTCATCAAGCTTTTGGCTACACCTCCAACAGCACTATAACATCAGGGGACCTGAAAATCAGGTAGGGCTGTTATCTGCTTCAGAGAAGCCATCTGTCACAGCGTCATCTATCTGGCATGCTGAACCAATACCACACTGCCAGTCCTTCAGATGAAACCTGACAATCTGCTCTAAACAGTTTTTAAAGGCCTTCTTTACGAAGAAGAGAGAGTTCAAGACTGACAGGCGCTCGGTGCTACGATACATTCACCCTGGGCATGTCTCCTATTAGCTCAGTCCTGTAGATGAAGCCAGGTGCAGTCATCATCCCCTCACACACACAACCCAGATTGGGTCTAGTGCAGCCCCTCACCATCCTCGCCCCCTCTTACTTCCTCTTCCACCTCGCTTGGCTGTTGGTGGCAGAACAGAGCAGGGCGCCATCTCCTTTCCCAGCCCTGTCGGGGAGTAGCGATAGTTCCGCTTGGTTCCGTGGGGCGCACCACAGGAGCGGGGGCACCGCTGGACGGACGCACGGTGAGGAACTGGATTATATGATGAGAGAGGGGAAACAAAAGAAGGCCTTTGTCCCTTGGGTTTGGGGGGTTGGAGCTATTTGTATGGGACAAGCACACCTGGTAATGATGTGCGAATGAGGACAGACCAAACACACAGCGAGGGCTTCTTTGAGAGACATCAAGGATTTACCTGGATTCAGGAAGTTGTTATTTTTCAATGTGCAATGTACAGTGGATTCTGAAGAACAATACTAATCTGTTTCTGTGGCACATCTGCAGTTGAAGATCTTTCAATTGTGAATACAACTAAGAAGAGATGAGTTAGTGTGGGCCTGCTTCACATAAATACCACGCAGTGGGGACTGAAGGGAACATGCCACCATCGTTATTCAGTTGTGTGTCGAGGCTAAAAGTGTGCTGAGATTACTAAGAATAGCATGTGGACCTATTCACTATAAGCGATCTGCATAATAGCTGAGCAAGCTAAAGACTCAAAATTCACACACTATTCACTCTCTGTTTCTCTCTCTCACTCTGTCTGTCTCTCTCTCCCTCTCGTTTCCCCTCCCAAGCCTTTTATTGTCAAGATAGGATAGTCTGACCACAAGGTCATTGAACTGCTAAATCCAATTATATGCAATTATACAGCGCTTCTTATACCAAAGAAAGAGCTTTATCTGAACAGGGGGAAGTGAAAATTGAAAATGGATGCCGTGTGTTCTCTATGGGATACAATCCTTTGGCAAGAGCTTCCATCCTGGGGGGTTCTGGGGGCTGGTACTGTGGGGAAAAGGGGGGGCACATAGGCTTGCTACCTATGTTCCAAGGTGGTGAGCTACACCGTCTCTTCCACACACCCACGTAGGGATATTTTCCAAATGGTTTCGGATTGCAATTGAGGTTTTCGTTTAGGTGCTACGCTGTGTCTGTCAACACAGTCCAACCCAATGACAGAAGACCTCAGATGCTGTTGCACTAATCTTTCAGGCCACAAGCTGGGTTTAAAATGATCGGAAATGCTAAAATTGCGGTAGTCTCAGAGACAGTCAGCTAAGCACATACTCGTTGAAATCCATTTTGATTTAAGCCGCAGTAATTATAACTAATTGCTCGTCCCGATAGAGCTTCATTCTATCGAGAGAAAGATTGATACAAGGCAAAGTGAATTGGATCTGGGGAGAAGTCCGAGAGCGGAATCGATATTTGCATTCTGGATCTTCCATCAGTGTCAGTTCAGCAGCATCTAATTAGGCTCTCATTTAGAAATAGGAAAATCTATGATCAAGATGTGTTTTTTTCCAAAGGCCCATTGAACCCCGTCCACCTCAGCCACGCTCCGGCACAAAACGCCTATCAAAACGAGTCAAAGCGCTGCGATCACAAGGACTGTATTCGTTTGGATGCTTGGGTCTCTGAAAGTGCCTCCCCCAGAACATACTAGTTTCTCTCAATTCGAGTTGTACGTGTTCCGTGCTTCTTTGCATTCCGCGTGCGACAGAGAGAGAGAGAGAGAGCAAGAGAGAGAGAGCGAGAGAGAGAGAGCAAGAGACAGCCGTGGGGATGCGGAGGAGGAAGAATGATCAACGTCGGCTCCACTTCATTCCTATGATCAATGGCACCTCTTCAGGCGAGGCACCCAGGTCTGGGGACTTGTGTTTTTGAACAGCTGCCATCTGCTGCAGTCCCGGAGGACCAGGAATGGCAAGCTGGGCTGGGCTGTGGTCCTGTTTGTGTGTGCGCACACGTGTGGGCATACATATGTATGAGCTATAAGGACGGGTAGCTAGAGGGGCTTGCTGGTGTGAAAAAAGTGAAAATTCCTTCTTTCTGTACCAACAAAGATATGGAGAGAAGAGGTGTAACCCCCCGACAAGGCACATTATCATCATTGCACAATCTTGAACACTTCGACATGTGTCTCCAAATCCTTCGCGTCAAACCTCCCTAAGAGACTCCGTTCCTTTTAGATGATCCTGCGGTCAAAGTCATTGCACATATTTGTACCATGTAAAATGTTTGTCTCTTTACATAGAACATGTCTCTATTCATGCGACTATAGCACAATCTGAAGTGGCAGCTTTGTGTGTGTCTGTGTGATCGAGTAAGGATGCAAGCATTATAATGCATACAGATAGAGTGTGTGTATATTGGGTATTAAAATGTGTGTGCCTATGTGAGATTGTGCTCGCAATAAAGGGCTAAGACTATAATGCCTCTATATGCATGTGTGTGCATTGAAAATATGCAAAGATGGATGTCTGTACGGAATAAAAAGTTGTTTATATATATATGTGTTTGCGTGCGTTGATATATATGTGTTCATACATAAGAGTTTGCGTGTAAAAAGGAGTTCTTGAGCATGTGTATTGCTGCCAATCCCCTTGTGTTGTGTGTGTGTGTGTGTGGTCTCCTCTCTTATCTCTCTCTGCCAGGCCCTCTCTCCTCACACACACTCCAAAGAGCCTATGGCTGTCAGTCATGGCATCACGCAGCCCTGACAAATGTCACGGAACCGAGAGGTGAGAGAGGGAGAGCGGTTAAGGTTCGGCCCCCTCGTTCGATAAAGCTGGTGCCCGAAGAGTGTGTGTGTGTGTGTGGGGGGGGGGGGGGACGCACCAGGAGCCCTTATCTGGCCTCTCGCTTTACTCACATGCTCAACCCCACTGCAGCCCCCTTCTGAGGCCCCCAGGGGGAAGGCTGGAGTGATCCACTCCACCTACAAACACAGCTAATGTTTACTTAAAAGCAATCACAGAGAGTTTAGGAGAGGTTTGATTTTGTAGTATCCAGGGATGTAATAGGTGGAGCTAGCCATGTCAAAACTCGCAGGCACGCTCATGCACATGAATGCACACACCTGCACAAGAATCTCATGGTTCTCCTATTGGCAGGCAAACACACAGAGTGCATAATCACACTTGCTTACAGACATGCGCACACGTACACACCCACACACCCACATTCATTTGTTTCAAACTGATCAGTTATCTTTTGAGTGTCAACTTAGTTGTGTCAACATCTTCTAGATTTGATCCTGTTCTTTTATGGTGTACCCCTTTCTTTCAAGTAATATATTTGCACACACACACTATCATGTGATTTTCTGTCACCGGTGCTTGACTATTAGTGTTCAAATATGTGCATAGCCATCAACACTCACAAAGATATACATACAAATACTGTCATCTATGGAAATTGTTTTTGAATGTCAGTTTCCAAACCAAATGGCGTTTGTGTCATAGTATAGTATAATACTATGGTTCTGAGGTTGACAGCGTGTGAATATGTCACAGCCAATGATGAGTGGACACACTCAGAAATAATAACCACGATACATAATAACCACAACAAATATATGATGTATTCATACAAAGCAAAAAAGGCAAGGGAAACCCAAGCACATGCTCACACACAAATGCACATATTAAAACCTCAGGTGTAGAACTCTCGATACCTGTCACACCATAGATGTGCCCATACCAGTACGCATTCACTGTACACTGATGCACGCTGCACACACACACACACACACACACACACACAGAAACATCACTCCTGAACAGCCGTTTGTGGATAAGGATCAAGAGTGGGGCTGATGTGTTTTTCCTTGTCAGAAGTCTCATTTCACACCTCCACTCACAGTGCGTGGCTAGATTAGAATGTTTTCTGTCTGCTGTTGATGTGGCTTGACAGACATTTTCATTATAATTTCTCAGTCTCTGGTATGAGTGTGTGTGTCTGTGGGATTGTGTGTTTGTGGGAGAATGTGTGTATGTCTCATATCTTTCATCTGGTCACATTGGCATATCCCAAACCGCAATCCATATGTTATGCAAAACCGTCACACGTCAAGCGCCAGCACACAGCATTGTTATACTAGCGATTCAGCCATTTTGTGAAAGGGTTTTTGGTTTTGCAGCCATTTTGGTTTTCTGGGCAAGTAAAAAAAGTAGAAGGCCTTGGAGGGACATGGCAAGTCAATTGTACTTATTTAGGTATTTCTTTTTTGCAAGCTACCATCCAGATATGTGGTCTCCATTCAGTCTCTTCTCCGCATATTACTCACACACAACACACACAAATACTCACCACAATAGTAATGCTATTCTCCACTAGAGTAATCCCATGAACAGTGTGGGCCTTAAATCCCACTTTGAGGTGAAAGAGGCAGTGAGGCAGGCAGGTAGGCTGGTACATTGTAGGGAAGCTGGGAGGTGGACAGGCAGGGCAACATGGAGTCAGGGAGGTTTGAAGGTCGTAAGGCAGGGAGGTAGAGAGGCAGGGAGGTAGAGATGTGGGAAGGGATGGAGGTACCAAAACAAGGAGGTAGAAAGGCAAGGAGGTAGGGAGACTAGGAAGTAGGGAGGTGGGGAGGTAGGTGGATAGGGAGACTCGGAAGCAGGGAGACGGAGAGGGGGAAGCAGGGAGGTAGGGAGGCAAGGAGGGGGAGGGAAGCAGGGAGGTAGGAGGGCAGGGAGGGGGAAGGAAGCAGGGATGTAGGGAGGCAGGGAGGGGGAGGGAAGCAGGGAGGCAGGGAGGGGCAAGGAGGTTGGGAGGCAGGGAGGCAGGGCGGTAGGGAGGAGGTAGGGTGCTAGAGTGCAGGCCCAGATAAGATAAGCACTGTTTATACACTGTGAGAAGAACAAACCCTGGATTTAAGGGCCACGCTGTCCTCCAGTTCATCAGATAGCCCGGTCACCCTATCTTTGGCATGGGTGTTATCGCCCCACCGTGGGTATCTTGGCCCCACTCTCGCAGAGTGCTCGCCCACCAATATTCATGTCTCTCTGGGCTCCAATGATAAAGTCCCTCCCTTTCACCTCAGAATATTTCTCCTATGCCATTTTCTATTTTCCTTAATAACTCTCCAATGCAGCTAGCCATCTAGCCTAAGCACGCTCCAATTTCCTCTCCTTTTCCCCCTCTGACTCACACTTGTTCCAGCCGTGCAGGAGAACACAGACCGTGTTAGGTGTGTCTAATGTTCTCAGTGACATGTCCATCCCTTTTGACATAAGTGAGAGCAAGCATGATGCGAGGATCTTTCCAAATAGACCGCCAAGTTTCCTTTGTATGTCTTGTGCGGTCATACTCTGTGAAAAGAACCCAAAGCTGCCTTTGGGGATGAGATTCCCACAGCAGCTTTGAAAAAGGAGACCTCAAACATATTCATGCAATACCATGTATTATATAAGGAAGCGATAGAAAAGTTTTAAATGATTCATTCTGATAAGCGATGAGACTCATAGGACTATAGCCTTGCAGGACTTACATCTTGTGCAACCCAAGGTTTTTTTCTGAGCATATTGCACATCTTCATTGGTAAACTCGCAAGCATTGGTTTAAAACTTGTCGGCTCAGTCATTGACCACGCATCTGGTTTCACAAAAGCTGTGTTACACGGAGGATGTGGAGAACAGAGATGGAGTGAATGGCTATCAATCTGCCGTCATTGACGACGTAAATGCAGGGAGTTGTAAAGGGCCCTTAAAAGGGTTTTTAGCCTCTGGTTCCGATTTGCTTTCATATCACTCACTATGCCGCAGCTGGGCAACTCTTGAGAAAGACATTAAAAAAATATGTTTTTACCCAAATGACAGCTTCATGCAAATGGCTAGAATGCCAAGATATATTTCCTTGGCAACAAGTAAAAAGAAAAGATTATTCAAGCCATTTTCTAAAGTGTCATTGTCTGCCTTGTGAACTTAGCTATGATGTGATGAATGGGGAGATAAAAGGAAGAAAGAGGAAGAAAGGAGACAAAAAAGAAAAAAAAGAACCCAATGGCATCTAAAAAAGCAAATCCAATTTAGAAAACTCTATATCTTTTTCCAATACCGTCCGATTTCCGATCCCATGCCCAATTTATCTGTGTGTTTGATGTAGCAACGGCGAGCATGAACCAGCTCATCACAGGAGGAATTAAGTCAGATTAGCCTTTTTCGTTCTTCCTTCCCCACATGGCCCAACATTTGCCACTTCTGCTTCAAACAACCTGCATGATAACGGGACGAAAGGAAGAATCCAGGAGAGACCATATAGACGAGAGGGAAAAAAGAAACGTATGTCCTTAGTGTGTGTTTGAGTGTGTTTGGGGGGGATCTTAAACACTTAGTCAAGCAGCAGGACTGATATTTTGAGTTTTGTTGAAACTTCTATCCCCTCTATGAAAATCCATAATCTCACAGTGCCCTGAGTTTAGGCTCAGCACTGCATTGTACAGTTACGTTTTTTACGGATGTTGAGCACATCTGCTAACCTCATCTCCCCTTTCAGAGCTTCTGTTTTGAGGTTATGTGGCTGAGATTTGCCATGAAAGATAACATCAGGGCACAAGTCTGAGCACATGTCTGAATTATTTTTGCTGTGTCCTTTTCTCCAACAGCCTATCCGGCAAGCGGTTTATACTTATTACCCAGGTTCTCTGTATACAGAAAGACCATTCAATAATTCAGGTCTTTGTGCCCCTAACTCCTGAAACAAAGACCTCGGAGCCATAGGGTCTAAATGTTTCTTCCATGGAATGACTGAGGGTGAGGTCTGGATGCTCTGTGAGCACACATGCACGCACTTCCAGGGGTACTGTGCTTGTATAGCATACTTTACTGGGGCGTGGGAAGGCACGTCATGAAATATGAATCAGGTGATCATATCACAGGGAAAGAGAGGATAAAGTGTGTGTGTGTGTGTGTGTGTGTGTGTGAGAGAGAGAGAGAGAGAGAGAGAGAGAGAGAGAGAGAGAGAGAGAAAGAGAGAGAGACAGAGAAACATTTGTGAAATGGGAAAAAGGGGAGTGCGTAAAGATACTTCAAAAGAGGGTGTCAAATGGGTGTCAAACGGCAAAGAATGAAAGGTGTGAATGGTTGAAGGCCACAAATCTCATGAGATACAAGGTGAATTGGAAGCAAATGAGCAAAGAAGAAAGTACTAAAGTAAAAAAATACTCCTCTGGTACGTGCCAACTTCATCAACAAACAGGTCCTCACTTTCTTCCTCTTTGCCTTTTACACTGATACATGAACAAGACAGACAGAAAAGATTCATTCAAGTGAAGTGCACATAAGATAATACACCTGGCATATTACCTCCGAGAGTGGAGTCATATTTCTATTGCATCTGCATGTCTGAATGGTCCACCAAAATGTATTTTCAATTGCATTAACATATACTGGATGTAGATATTAAGAAAAAGCAGACCATATTGACCGAAACAATGTTTACTGTTTGACACTTTTTGTTAATTGATCATCCTTTTGTATATATGTTGGATTATAGTCTATTTTAGTTAATCAACAAGACCTCTCAGCGGGGGGCAGGGCAGGGCAAGGTAGGGCAATGTAGGGCAATGTAGGGCACAGCAGGGCAGGGCAGGGCAGAGCAGAGCAGGGCAGGGCAGGGTAAATAAGCGATAATGCCCTATGAGGTGTATAATATCAACCACAATCCTATGGTCTGGTTTACTAATCAATTCTGATGAAGGGGTGTCCATTAGCAGGTAATAATGTACAATTACAAGTAGTTCCAGATAAAATCTACTTACAAACCCCTGCAGCAAAATAGAATTGAGTATTCACCCAGAATATGGTATAAAAGTATTGTATAGAATAGTATCATATCATTTTCTGTGTGTGTGCTAGTTACATATTATCCAAAACCCACACGTGCATGAAATCCCTGCAAACATAATACTTAAAGATTATTATAATTCATAAAGTGCATTTTCATTTGTTTTGTATTGTTTATAAGAACATTAGTTCACAAAGGAATAGGGTAGTATGTCATTATTTGTTTGTTTGTTTGTTTCAGTTTGATTTCTGGATCAAAATTTTTGATCCTAACCTTTACTATATATAAATGGCAAATCAACTTTTAACTGGTAATAATATCCACCATAGGCCTTTTGCATTATTCATGTGAGGTTAGCCATTCAGGTCTAGCTAAGTAAAGTGCAATTTATGTCATGTGCAGATGCAGTCTGGTCTGTACAGAAGTGCTCCAACCTGCTGCAGAACAGAAAAGGAAACTCATTCCGATTCAACTCCAGTGAGTGATACTGATGCTAGTTTCTCTTTTCCTTCCTCACCAAGCTGGGCACATCATAAGACAAGAGATTTGGAAATTTGCAATAATTGCCTCCCATTTCTGTGATCTTATCTTAAGTGCTGACAATAGCTAATGGCTACAATGAAAGATCTGCTTCAAGTGAGGTCAGATTGCCAGTGACTTGTTTGTACTAGTTAAAAAACAACCTTAAGGTCTTGGGCGTATTAGCCATCGCACTTGTAAACAAAGAGTAGAAGTAAGGATTTGTGATCCTATTAGAATAAAGAGGTTGTTACTTTACCATTTCTTCAATCCGTGCACATTTCAGCA
This sequence comes from Plecoglossus altivelis, assembly GCA_036571765.1. Lineage (NCBI taxonomy): Eukaryota > Metazoa > Chordata > Actinopteri > Osmeriformes > Plecoglossidae > Plecoglossus > Plecoglossus altivelis. The sequence continues at coordinate 1,442,978 of BROE01000023.1, forward strand.
ATGGGAAGATGCACATCTTCCATCGAGAGACAAACCTGATAACTCAACTTGTCACTGTGTGGCTTATGTTATTTGTTGGACCACCAGCACTCATGAAACACTTCAAACTGTTTCCTATAAAATACTAGTAGATGCACTGATAATCAGATTTTTTGAAAGACAGGTTGTATTTCATGAGAGCCCCCTGTTGTCCGTAGCAACTTTGATAAACAGCAGGAGTTGTTACAAAGATGTATGTGTATGCCCAGGAAATGCTGAAAATGCATAATATCTTGCATAAAAATGCATTAAAGATGTTTGCAAAGAATAACAGAACTTCTAAACAGAATGCAGTTGTCAACAAGCTTCTGCTGTGGTCTAGAGATTTACTCTGCCTGTCTTCAACTACTATGCAGTACTTATATCAAATTGAAATACATTGCTAGCTGTTTGTGCTTGTGACCTATATGTTAGGTTCAAGTGTAAAGTTCATAACAATAGCATTTCAAGGTTATGAAATAACTTTACAAAAGACTGAGCTATGTATTTTTGAAACAACTAGATTATATCTATAAACTGGGTAAGAATGCCAACAAAAGAGTCTGAGTATTGAAAGGTTATCCTCCAGTAAAAAGAAAGCCTGTGGTAGCTTCAGAGGCCATCAAGGTAAGTGGAGTATTGGAGAGAAAACTGCCTGGAGGCAACAGACTAGTTGGCTCCCTGTAAGTGACCAGGATCGATGATGCTAGCGAACAGGGATCAATGCGGTTCACTGGCAGGAACAGGTGGACAGTAGCAGGCTGACTGTGCAGAGAGCACAGCCTCCACCTAAACTTAGACCTGCCGTTGTCTTGTTCCATTAACCCTCCGCATCAGGCCCACTTCCCTCACAGGCAGGTGACACCTGTCCACGTGGCGCCTACACAAACCTGGTAAACAAACACGAGTTCAGCTCAAGGCTAGCGGCCATTTTGGAAGCGGCCCAGCATAAAAACCCCACCTGTCACTCCTTCTCTCAGTTTTGTTCCCCCTGTTAGTTCAGTACTGAAGCCAAACAGATTGTAATAAGCACAAAAGGGGGCCCTATTGTTATTCATGTTGCGCTGGCAAGCACCCGAAAGGCTATAAAACGTCAAAAGGGCAAGTACTTTGCGAGAGGTGATGTTTACTCCACATAAATATGTGCATATTTATAGTGTTTCATCTGCACATTGCAGATTTTAAATGTTTACTTTGGGAAATCAATGTACACTGTTTTCTCTCTTTACGTGATTACGCGGGAAAATGGTTTCAGCAAGGGAAAAGGAAACTGAGTCTCTAAAAACCATGGCGATTGTGATCCTGAATGTGAATGTATGTGAACTGTTTCTCAGTATTTAATGGATGTAATTATATTGGTTTGATATGAAGGCACAGACATACAACGTAAAAGCTATTGGTATACACTGTTGCAAGTGATCCACAACCATTAGATCAAGTCAATATTACCAGTAGTCAACAAAGTACAGTTGTGAAACAGCTGGTAGCACCTGCAGACCATTTACTCACCATTGAATTGTCATTCGCACAGGTATTTCCTCCCTAAACAGGATATTCCCCAGGTGACATCCTGTACCATGAAGAGTCATGACATCTCTCTTTCCTTCACCTTGACAACAGACTCCTCCTTTCTATAAGTGAGACGTGAAGACAGAGACGGGTTCCGCGGAGCACGGCTCCAGAGCCGTAGGGGACGTCAACCTCCTCACCAAAAAAACCGTTCCTCCAATCATTCAATTCATCCACCTGCCAGACAGGAGGAAATAAAAACAACATAGCGAGACGCGAGAGGCCGGGAGGGGCTTAGGGTCTCAAGTGGGCATGTGTCTGGCTGTCATATGGTGGGCTGGTCTACATCTGTCAAGGCTGGTACACCCTCCCCACACACTTACACACACCCATACCCCCCCCCCCCCACACACACACACACATGCCATCATGCCATAGAAGAGCCAGAGAGAGAGAGAAAAGCAGGCATAATGAAAGAGACACTGAAGAAAGAGGGGACAAGCAGGAAAAAAACTCCCTTTAAATTATTTTTGACAGGTAACGGTTTCATGCACACATGGAGCTTCTTTCCTTCAGACGGCCAATGAGTAGAATTTCATCTGGGCATCGGTCCCAATTCTGGGAGGATTCTGTCAGTGGAAAATGTCCCTGTTCTTGGTTAATCTTGAACAGCATTAAAATTGACCTTTGAACATTAATAAACCCTCTGCTTTCCCTAAGTGCATGTGCGCGTGAGTATGTTTGTCATTTACTAAAATATTTAGTACTTAGAGGGCACCATTTGCAAAGCTGTACAATATTTTATTTTGTTATTTTGTTATCCATTAGATGAGAATGTTACAGCATATTTCAGAATTCTTATGCCATTTCAATGTCTACGAAAACCCTTTATTGCTGTTTTAAAAGGTGAAAACTGGGCCCACCAATTCCACCTTTGGCCTTGCCCATAACATCTCTTATAGAGATCTAATTTGTGGATCCACATTTGCTCTAATGTGGTTCTGACTCTGAGAAATGGGGTTTTGCCTCATATAAAAAATTCAAGGTTTACAGGGTGACATTGAAAATCAGAAGTAATCTATCCTTCTATAGAGTCCAATCCTAGCACCCTGTGTTAGCACAAGACAGTTTCAAATGATCCTGTCATGTAAATTGCAATTATAACGCATTATCTATGTTGTATTATGTCTATAGAAATGAACCCAAATACCCTTTTATAGGTTACTGAGGTAAGGCCTTCCATGGAGAAAGCAAATTATATTAACATAACCATTTACATTCTGTGAGGGTAGAGTCTGACAAGCTCCTAACCATATCATTACCTAATCAGAATACTCTTTATCATACAAAAAGAGCAAAAAGCAAGCCTCCCCGCTTTCGCGTAAACACTGCCATTATCTGAGTAAATAATTATTTGCAGTGTTTCAGAATGCTGATTACGGCTTTATCCCATTGTGTGTAATAAGAGAGAAAGATGCCGCTTATAAAATATGGATGTAATGGCTGCATATGCTCTGTCACAGGGCTTAATCATGGCACATTGTTGATTTTGAAGGATACAGACAGGATCTCAAGTATAAACATAGACATAGTCATAAGGGTACCTACCAAAAAGCTATGCTATTATATTTTTTGTGTCATACATTGTGGCAAAATGACATCATGATATCCCCCCCCAAAAAAAATGAAAGGTTTGAACGACACATAAGGGGAAGTTACAAGGGTACTGTCGGTGAATCAACAGGGTGAATGTGTATCAAATTATCTGTGTAAAAAAAGTCAGTATGTTGGATGAAAACCTGTGTAAGAACATCCTGATTTAACCAACAACACCTTGTTCACATGAATGAATAACAGAGCAGTGTTGTATAGACGTACAGCACTATGACTATACGAAACAGGTTTCATCAGTATTTCCATTTGACAAAGACAATTCCGTGAAACAAGTCGCTATGACCATGGTAGCTGTGTCAGCACTAAGTGTGAGGTTGTGTCTCCTGTCGTACTGCATGCAGAGTCCAACTCTCACGTACGTTCCATTTCCCTTACTTAGCAATATGTTCATCGCCTTCAGATTGATTTTTCTCTCACAGTGTGGGCTGAACCCAAACAGCACAAACAACTAGAATCCAATTAATCACAGCGTTACCATCCGTTGTTTATATTGATTGGCATAATCAGACAGGCAGAACTATTGTAAGGAATGTTCACGTTTCTGAATCCTGGATTCCTTTGTGAGATTAAATTGTGGTTCAATCATGAGAAGTAAAGGAGGACATTGGTAGATCCTAATATATTTCCATCTACTGTGTATCAGCAACCTAGACATCAAAGGTTAAAACAAAATTTCAATCTTTGGAACCAGGCTAGTCTGTGTGCTACTCTTTGTGCTAACCAGGTTCAGCTAATAGGTCCTGGACATTAAGCAGAGCAGGCCTGTGTGTATACCAACAATTGTCACCGTGGTTAAAGTGGCCATGTAAAGAATGTAGCTTTATTTTAAGACAACATATGTTCATATGTTCTTGCTTGTTGCTAGCAGTGTTGGTTGTGGCTACAGAGCTACTGCCATTTTTGTTCTCAACATGACGGTGAAAGTACTAGCACTTTGGGGCAGTATTCACAAAGTAGATTAAGTTGTTGTAAATCAACAATGAGACCCCATGTTATCTTTCTGCCCAGATCAGGGGTGTCAAATCCTGGTCCACAGGGGCCATTGTCCTGAAGGTTTGAGATGTTTCTCTGCTTAAGTACTGTGGTTCCCAGCTCTGGTACTCAGGGACCCCCTGTCATTCATGTTTTAGATGTTTCCTTGCTCCAACACATCTGATTGTAATGAATGGGTCATTATCTAGCTCTGTAGAATCCTGGTAACGTACGTGTATTAGAATCAGCTGTGTTGGAACAAGGAAACATCTAAAAGTTGCTGGACAGGGGGTCCCTGAGGACCAGGGTTGGGAACCACTGCTCTAGCACACCTGATTCTAATGAATGGTCATTATCAGGCTTCTGCAGAGCTTGATAACAACCCATTCATTAGAATCAGGTGTGCAAGAGCAGGGCAACAGCTCAAGCTTTCAGGACAGTGGCCCCTGATGACCAGGATTTGACGCCCAGATCATTGTCCATTTCATTAGAAGTGGATATTTGCCCAATCTGATGAAGATAAACACGGAGAGTTGCAGGTTCACACAGCCTAACCTGGATGATTTAAAAAAAGTTTTGCTTGAAGTAAGAGCAGTCATAAAGGGAGAGAGGTGATGGGTGATTGATCCAGGCAGAAGATTCTAGATGTGGTTTATGGGTCTCAACCGGGTGGGATGCAAAAGGAAAGCATTTATACTTGGTTCAAAACTAATGTAGGAGAGAAAGCATGCATCCCTCTAGCTGGCTTGTGCCATGTGAGTTGCTGTTGTGTGGTGTTCTACTCACCATCTCACCATCTGCTCTGCCTTATAACCTATCTTTATTCTTTCTATTTTCCTATTGCAATGACCTCTCAGACCTCCATGTAGCTAGAGAATGTACAGTACAGCCACCAACTAAAATTATAATGTAATTTCTCTACAGTATATGTGTGTGTCTCTTTCTTTTCATTGTGTGTCTCCTCTAAACCATAACTATATGTATATATATATATATATATATATATACCTATAATTATATGTACATATATATATGATAATATTATCATAATCCGGTATAAAATTTCTATTCTTTACATAAACTTTAAACCATTTAACGCAATTTTTTAAACAACAACCAATTTGGGGGCATCAACGCACCCCTAATGACTGGTCATTATGTGGCTTCCACAGAGCTTGATACCAACCCATTCATTAGAATCAGGTGTGCAACAGCAGGGAAACAGACTCAAGCTTCAGACATGTGCCCCTGATGACCAGGATTTGACGCCCAGATCATTGTCCATTTCATTAGAAGTGGATATTTGCCCAATCTGATGAAGATAAACACGGAGAGTTGCAGGTTCACACAGCCTAACCTGGATGATTTAAAAAAAGTTTTGCTTGAAGTAAGAGCAGTCATAAAGGGAGAGAGGTGATGGGTGATTGATCCAGGCAGAAGATTCTAGATGTGGTTTATGGGTCTCAACCGGGTGGGATGCAAAAGGAAAGCATTTATACTTGGTTCAAAACTAATGTAGGAGAGAAAGCATGCATCCCTCTAGCTGGCTTGTGCCATGTGAGTTGCTGTTGTGTGGTGTTCTACTCACCATCTCACCATCTGCTCTGCCTTATAACCTATCTTTATTCTTTCTATTTTCCTATTGCAATGACCTCTCAGACCTCCATGTAGCTAGAGAATGTACAGTACAGCCACCAACTAAAATTATAATGTAATTTCTCTACAGTATATGTGTGTGTCTCTTTCTTTTCATTGTGTGTCTCCTCTAAACCATAACTATTGTATATAACTATATGTATATATATATATATATATATATATATATATGGTATACATCTATACATACTTACATACATACACACATGCACACACACACACACACACACGTATATATAGATATAGAGATATATAAATCTATATCTCTATGTATATGTATATCTATCTATCTATCTATATATGTGTGTGTGTGTAGCTATGTATATATAAATAGATATAGATATATATATATATATATGTATGTCTTATACGATCTCAAGATTCATAGTCTCAAACGATCATAAGATTTTTCCAGTGCTTGTGAATATGTCAGAATGCAGGTGCTTTTTACATACCCTAAAAAGAAAGAGCAAAAGAAAGGGCAAAAAGCCTCTTTTGAGTTCTCTTTACAGTTTACTTTCCAATAACCAGTCTGATATTTTCTTTTACCATTCGCCAAATGTTTGACATCTGAGCAATTATGTCAAGTGTCTGAAAAAGCAAGGTCGAATCAAAACAAGCTCAAGTACGTAATTACTATGCAGGAATAACTAATGCTCATTGAGCAAATGCGGTGGTATTTATTTTAAAAGCCATTACGTAAGGTAATGAATAGGCATGCACTCTGGGGGGACGACTTTGCGAGCTTACAGTGTTTACACTCCACGGTAAAAGCTGCTGCTTAGATTTGGGATCTTTACAAACCCACTCTTCATCAAAGGAAAGAGTAGTTGGACAACTCCCCTCCCCCCCCCCCCCCCGCCCCCAGGGATTAGAGAAGGGACTAAATGAACGAGATCAAGCAGTAACTTGCCCTCCCAAACTTTTTTCAAAGTCCAACTAGACTGTAAAGTTGACAAAAGAGTGGAACTCTGGTCTAGCCTGGTCAAAATGGTCAAAAAATAATTTATGTATGCTTTTCATCAAGAGACTGCCGCAACTCCAGTAAACTGATCATTTTAGAATAAAAAGGTGTGTGTGTCTGTGTCTCCGTATGCATGTCTTTGGGTGTCAACATCCCTGTTGTTATTGTTTAGTCTGCTTTCCACCTGCGATGTTCTAAATTCTTATGTAGTGAGGTTCAGATCTACCTTGTACCCATGCTGAACAAAACGTCAGTGGATACTAGTGCCGCTGACACAGAGTTAGCCTTCTCCTCAGGGTCTAACTCAAAGGGCAGAAGTCAGGTTGTCTTTCACAAGGAACACACAATGGGTAGCTATGGTTTAGCTTAGCATGTTCGACACGTCCGATGCTTTGACAACTAATTTGCCCCAACATTTCCGGTAAAAGGTCAGACAACCTTCTCCCCCAAGATCATGAATAGTGCATAGGGGCCTTGCCAAGACTTAGAGCTCCACTGAATAAACGAAGCCAGCGAGAAGCATTTTATTGACATTCTATATACCCAAGTGGAGCGGGAAAGTAATTGTCAGTGTTTAGATAGGATATCTAGACAGAACCTTTCTTCTAAACAGAGGTAGGATTTCTCCTTATTTTGTCCTGGTTCACATTCAAGTTCTTTGGTCTGGATAATGAATGCATTAAGCCAAATAGCTAGCCTTGTTTGTCCTGAGAGCCCGAGAAGAGGACAGAAGGAGGATGACTTGGCGATCGGCACAAACGGCACAAACAGATTGCCGGTTTTCTCTGGCACTTCCGCTTTCTGGAGTTGGCAAAGTTGTCTCTTTGCAAAGAAAAGCACATGGCTGTCAGAAGCAACAACAGCTTCAACAGTTTTCAGTTGAATTAGAGGCAAGTTGTGGCTCCTGTAATTAATTGTCGTAGTACAATTTTGAATTGTTACGACGTTGTATACAAAAACGAATATCAACGGCAAGACAGATGGATAGTTTATTGGTGCCTACGTATGTTTTTCTACATTTTTTTGTTTCTACAAGCCTGAGAGTGTCAACTCCCTTTGTAGCCTAATGTATCTAACCAAAGGAACCAATTCCCAGAATGACCTCTGTTCACATAAACTTGGACAACACTTAATTAAAGTGGTTGTGGTGGAACCAAACCAGTTTATTATCTGTTTGCTGGACAACATTGATCATCCTGTCTAGGTTGAATCAAAGTCTGTGAGACAGCTTAATCTGTCCCTTATACAGTGCATCCCAGTACAGTTTGTGTGTGTGTGTTAGTGTGTGTAGACCCATGGATGTGTGTGTCTCTCCCTCTAGTCTCTCGATGGGCACGAGGCGTTTGTTTCCACACATCAGCAAAAAGTGAACAAAGGAAGAGGATTGTGGGAGATTGGACCAGTTATCTCTCATTCGTTGTCTCGCTCTGGGTCAAGAAAAAACACACAGCTGGATTACTGTTTTCCAGCCGTGAACAGGACGGAAGAAAAGAGATTGGTAGCTTAGAGCGTACAGTATGCAGCATGTATCACTTTAGGCTATAAAACCAATATTTGAGAGGAAAAAAACAAAATCCAACACATACAAAGAGGCTCTGCAGAACTCTTTCAATGTATTTCTGTTAAATGCCACAAATATATTATTTCAAGTAACCAAATGTCAAAATGTCAAGCATGATATGGACTTAAATTCAAAGCGGTGTAATACAGTAGTAAGGGTCAAAGCCATGACCAAAACGATCAGACATCCTGGTTTTCAACAGTTAACAGTAGTTAAGGAAAAAAAACACACCAGGGCAGATAGCATCATTGGTTAGCTGGTCAAATTGAAACCCTACCCAATTTTAACACTCATTAACACTAAAGCACATAGAAATATCTAGGCCATATTTGTGAGTTTAGAGAAACAGGCTTTGGGGGGTTTTGGGATACGTTGGAGGCGCCCATCTTTTTCTCTTCCTCTCTAAATTAACACATGCTGAGGGTGGGCTTTGGGGGGGGGGGCAGACTGAGCCTAGCCAAGTGCAAACACAGAGGCACAGTCGAGGTTAGCCGGCGTTAAGCTGTTTCTCAACAAACACAGCCTCAGAACACTTTGAGGGGAGAAGATAAATAAATAACTTGCGCCAAGGGGGGATAATGCTATGTGGCAGCTGCTGGGCAAATTTATCGTGTTTCCTATAAACAGTCCTCATTGCGGCAGACCAAATGGAGACAGAGGGGAGCTCTGTCAGAGGACTTGTAAAGCTCCTCTCTATCAAGCCCAGCCTACACCCACCATCCCTTAACCCAATGGCCCCTTCTTAGGTGGAGGCTTGCTGGTTATTCATGTATTTGCGGGAGGGGGAAGGTGGTGGTGGGGGCTCTACTAGGGTCTACTAACACATTAACCCCTTATTCTACGTGTCTGAGGTGCTTGAAAGAGTGTCTTTGTGGATGCAGAGGCGCGTGCAATTGGAGGACGCGGAATGGGCGGCACTTTGGACAAAAAGGTTCTGAATCAGAGGTTGTTTTGGTGTGTCTTTGTGTGAGTTTATCACAGCGAAAGAAAGAATGGAGAGTTTGTGTTTGTGGTTATTAGTGTATGTTTGTGAAAAGAAGGGTGAGTCTCGTAGGGTAGTTGGTTGGCTTTTTGAGATTCCCTTTATAAGGTTTATTTCCACCATTGGTATGAGTGCTTTGGTGTACACTCAAACATTCACAGCTTGCCAAACCTTACTACTGTACACGCCAGCAGTTGTTTTTCTCAAAGCACTAAAAACCACTTGCCGTGAGGTATTGAAACTGAATTGTTTACGATCACCTGCTATTGAGCTAGCCTTCTACCTTCGTTGTGGGATTGGACTATAAAGAACAATGCAGAGAGGAGTAGACAAGCTTTAAAGAGAAAGCTCCATGCATTACAATCAACAATCATGACATCAGGAATCCCTTTAGATTGGCCTTCTCTAAAATGGAGGAAGAACCGGATACTGCAAGACAAAAAGAAATGCACTCAAGTGTTACCTTGTTACTATTATGAAATGGAGGAAGGGATTGAAAAAGAATACCTCCCCCCCCCCATTTCCTTCTTCTCAGGTTGGCTTTTTATACATCTCAGTGGCCTATTGATCCCAATTTTACCACACCATTTCACTTTCCACTGCCTGTGTTTCACTTCGATCATCTATACATAATTGCAGTACCGGCTAAATAAATGTGATTCTAGGTTTGTGTGGGCAGAGCTAGGGACACCTAGTTCAGTGCTCCTGCCTGAAAACAACAGAGCAGCCAGTGCAGAGAACAGATGTGTATCCATAAAATAGCTGTGTAGTGCATCTTCTGAGCACTCTGTGGAAAGTAGCTCTGTGCTGAACTTGACCTTCACACAAGAGATAGGATTGCTCTGTCTCACTCCCTTTGTTAAGGTGTTGAGAGGGAGCAACAGACTCGACACAAAGGGAACAGGCAAACACACACAAAAGCATAAACACACTTTTTTAGCCTTATACCCAAGCACCTGCCACTTACCTTCCACCTCCGCACTTTCGCCCACCGACAGACTTGCACAAACTTTCATTCTCCCCTTCTTTCTCAATCTCTCTCTCTCCTCCTTGGATACACATGTAAGATGAACCCACATGCACACACAAACCCACACTCATCCAACTCAACACCTTTAAGAGGGGGAGACAAGACAGCGTTCGGTTTCTCGACCCCGTTGCTTAGCAGCTGTGGTGTGAGTGAGGGCTCTTATTTTGGTGAGACTGGCCTATAGACGGAAGGAGATGGGCTTTCTCGAGGTTCAGCCCAAGTGTAATCTTCCCATGTGTCACCTTGGCATCCAGGCTTCTGGGATTTGTGGTCAGTGGCATTTCGCAGCATAATTGAATTCAGGAGTGGGGGTCCGGGTACACAAAGACCACGCCAACCCACCGCTGGATATAAAAGAGGGGGGCTAGCGTCGAGGAAAATGGAGAATGAAATGAAGTTGTGCTTTTTGACGGAGGCGTGGCTGTCTTGAACCACCCGTAAAATCTGGTTATGAACTTGACGAGGGGTGTCAGGCAGAAAATAGGGAAGTGTCGGAGGCTCGTCAAAATACTGTCTGTAATAGACGTGCACACGCCAAACACTCAGCGAGACAGGCTGGAGGCTGCCTCCTGCCTTAGCAGACAAAAGAGACCAATTGGGACTAGTCCTGTTGCAAAGACTGATCCAGTCTCTTTTAGGAGCTGACTGTTTGATGAGTGTGTTTCAATGGAGTTTTAGAGACTGAATAAACTGCAGAGCAACTGAGCAGACAGGGCTGTTTTTCTTAGTACTCAGTTAGTTAGTGGTCAGGTCCCTTTGATAAATAAACACCACTGACAACTAACATTTAACAATATAAAAAAGCATTATAGGAAACTGCAGAGCAATGCTGTGCTGCTGTAGCTACACTAAAGTAGAAAAGCAGCAGGTCACAGTTAGGCCATTGTGGAGCATTTTACAGCCAGATCATAGTCTAAAGTTTAGAGTGTAAAGTCTACAGTACAGTCTAAAGTATAATCATGTCGCATTCCAGATATCTTCGGTGATAAATACTGTATGTCGTTTTTGCACCATTAGGTGAATCCTCAGCAGCCTCCCCCATCCAGATTGCCTCCTTCGGGCCGATAAAGGAGCAATTCAGGCACCTCTGCTAAGCCTCTTAGCAACAGTCGACTCGTTTATCAGCTCTGCCAGAGAGGGGTAAGGGGAGAAAGAAAAAAGGTGAGAAAAAGGGAATTGGCAGAGTAAAAGGTGAAGAAAGTATGGGAATAGAGAGATGTCGAGGGCTGGATAGATAGATGAGATGAGGATAGAGCCATTCAACAGCCATGGTGCATTGTGGGAATGGCAGAAAGAGAGATGCCAATTGATTACAGTCAAAGCTGTCCTTCCTTATATGGCAGCTGTAATAATGTAGAAATGAATACCAAATGGAACTTTTCTCCACTCGAAAGACTTGATCTAACAACCAAGTCTTCAAGTTATTAGGGACCATCTACAGATTTCAACTCCTAAGTTCTGTAGCTGTTAACTTAAAAATAAAATAAAAGAGTTTGACGTAATGCAAGTAAGGAATTGACCAAGTAAAAGGTACAATAGTTAAATATTTTTCCTCTGACAAATTTGTAACACGCTGTACTTGATACAACTACTTCAATTTTTGGGTGGGTAATGATACACACTTGATGACTGAAATGACTCCTTTGCTAATCCAAAAGTCTACAGCTGAATGGACTCTTCTTGGTTTTGTGGCACACAGTGCTCCTCCAAATAAATAATGCACCACCTGAGGCCATATATGATCCACTTCTACTGTGTTGCCAGATAGTGCTCCTTCACTTTGCGCTCGGTGATGCCCAAGGCCATGAAAGTTGACATGAGCACATCTGGCGTTGGCTCACAAGTATCTGCCTACTCTTTTGCCTTTTGCTCCATCACAAAGCTCCGAGAGCAATGTGCTTGCGTGTGTGTGTTTGTGAGTGTGTGCATGTGGGTGCATGCCTCCGTGTGTGCGAGGAAATGAAAGGCCTATGAGAGTGAGCATGACTGTGATGCCTCTGCCATGACCGAAGCACCTCTAATCTCAAGACAACATCTGGAGTAGGCCAGGCAGGGGGGGGGGGGGGGGGCATCAATGCCTCCACACACGGGGCCAACATTTCAGACATACAACAGGATGTCGTTCAGTTACATTGTCTGTTCTGGTTGCTCTCTTTCTTTGGAACGTTGGAAGAAAGGAAGTTGGATGAATGCCACTCATTTCATCCACTTTCATTTAGAAAATGTCTAAACAAAACTCCCTTGGCACCATCAAAATTTGACGCATTTGATTAGAAGTTCAGTCATAGTGTTTTAAAACAGGAACTATGCTTTTGCAAAATGCAAATAATGCAAATGTGCTAACCATGGAAAACATACATTATATATATACATGGATATATATCCATAGGGAAATGCATTATGATCAACAGTCAAGTGCTTTAACCAATGAGCTATGCCCAACCCTGTTTGGAATAGGATTTAAAGATGGTATTCAATGTCTTTATTGTAATTGAACCGTACAGTTTTATGAAAGGTGACTATGAGAATATACTTTTTTTAACCAAATGAACAAAGACCTGACAAACCTGTTCAGAAATAAATATTGATCTATTTTGAAGAATAAGAATTCTCAAATGTAACCTGTAAAATCAGTTGGAATTAATTTTCTCCCTAGGTTTCCAGTCTATTCCAGTCAAGTTCCCAGACTATTCTGACAACAACATTCGGATATGGGTTAATTCCCTTGGTGACATCAGTGACCTTTATCTATTTCTGTTAGTCTCTCCCCTCCTGTATACATATCTAGGAAATATTCAAATGTGTAGTCCATTTTTGCTTTACCCTTAGCAATAAGAACAAATCCATAATCTGGTTTGTATAATCCGAAGTAATCCCCTATAACTACAGTACCCACTCAATCTATAATCCTATATCTTTGCTGAACATCTAACTCCCATTCTGCAGGAGGGGAGAAATAGAGAGATTTGCTTTCTCCCAAGCCTCAGATCAACTCTGGAGCTGTTTGTCCCAGAATGAAAAGATCATTAGCCTTGATCAGATTGATAAAGATCTCTGTGTGTGTTTGTGTGTGTGTGTTTGTGTGTGTGTGTGTGTGTGTGTGTGAGAGAGAGAGAGAGAGAGAGAGAGAGAGACAGACAGACAGACAGACAGACAGACAGACAGACAGACAGACAGACAGACAGACAGACAGACAGACACTGAACTGAGTTGCCTTGTCAGTACAACATCCCTCCCCCATTTAAACCTTTTTCGGGTTAGCTGCCCAATGGCACAATTGTTGTCTTTGTGGCCAGCATGTGTCTGAATTTGTCTCACTTACTATATAGAGTCAACTATCTGGGAGACAATCTTAAAACTGTTATAAAAAATCTGCAATGTGCGAGTTGTTCTTCACACAAAAACATTTTAATTGTCAACAGTATCCATTCTTGGGAAAGTGCTTACTTGGCAAGCATCATACATATGCTGTACATTATGGTTCCCCTTAGTCCTTAAAAACAGGCATTCCTTCTACGAGAAAAAAATGCTTTATTGGGAAACATTATGCAGATGGCACGAAGGGATTGGTTAGGCTGTGAAAGCGGGTCACTGTGCTCTAAAGATCATCAATCCCACTGTCTGTCTGGCAGAGGTGACCAGCCACCTTCCTACCTACGGTCACTGTTCCTCCCTCGAGCTTTCAAGGTCCCTGCGTATCATTAATCTCAACCAACCTTTGAACGCACAGTCACTGGCACTAATTAGATCAAATTTGGTAGTGGAGATCTAAAAATAGGATTAAAACTAGAACACAAGTTGTGTGTGGTGCTTGTCATGTTTCCCCGGGTTGGGGATTTAAACAGCAAGCCATTCAATATCCTATCTAAGTGTGTGTGTCTGGTTTTATAGCATCTGTGGGAATGCGTAGCCATGGCTTAATTACAATGAGCTGACTAGGGAGATGCACAAAACACTTATTGCTTTAGGTTAAGTGATATTCTGGCTAACATTTTATTTTGCACCTCGTCTGACAATCTGAGAATTTGACAAGGAGTCTCTGAGCGTCCAAATTTAACCCTGGAGCTTTGTGGAATTAGGAAACTTTTAGAATTAGGAAGTCTGGGCAATCACTTTATGCTAAACCCAGAGTTACCACAGTCAATAAGAGTCACCTCTCCAGTATGTAAGCAATAGCTAACATCTGGGGAAAACTGTCCATGTACGCACACTTGCATATTCCATACAGCACACATATTGCACCACACCGTGCATGTACGTATTGCCCAAGTACATGCACATCCACAGCCCCACAAAAAATTCAAGGACAGTGTTAACCTTAAAAATCACAACAACAAGAAACTCCATTACAATCTATACCCATGACTAAAGCGCAAATGTTGGCAGAACCTTGAATGTCCTTCCTCACCACATCAAGTGTATTTGCCGTAATCTGGCCTGGGTGTCCTATCTCTTTAGTTACAAAATGAAATTATATTGCTATTTGATGAATGTGTACCAACCGCTGGATCCATGACTACTTGGTTGTGAGCAAGCCTGTCGCACCTCAGTTCTCCTGCAGCAGAAACAGAGAGAGATCTACTCCGCACCCCTCAGGAGCCTATGGGCAGACGTGGAACTCCCTCTGGGGCCAGGGTACGAAACAGATCGCCACACATCATCTCAGCATGGGTCATTGCTCTGCTCCTCTGCGTCAAGCTTACACACACCCAAGCACATTCTCCGCACACACTCTGTCTTGGCTGCCCCCTAACCCCACATCAGACAGAAAAAAGGTCCCACCAAGGAGAACAGATTCGATGGGCCAGATCACAGGGGACTCTGGGTACGCAGCTGTCCCTGGCTGCCTGCTCGCTGCCATCCTGACATTTTCCCATCAAGGGCTTCAACTCTTTCGACATGTGACCTGGCAGACAGGGTGGTAACACAAGCAAATAAGTGTGCACTCTTCACACACACACACAACAGAAAGAGAGTTCAGGGGGTCTTTGATACACAAGACTCAAACACAGCATGTGAATGTCAGCATTAAACCGAGTCTATTATCCCAAACTGCACAAACTCTATGTAGCAGAGAGGGGTCAAAATTCAAATTGAGTTCACAGCAACTGTGAGATTATACTAGAATATGCACTTCTCTGATTCCAATATGCCGCACTTTGAATATCTAGGGGCTTAGCTACAGTAGCAAATGCATAACTGCCTAATTCAAGAGTTCGTGTTTATGTAAAAGAGAAAAAAAGAACAGAAAAAGAGGGTGTGTTTCCTAAGCCATTTCCGATTTCCATGTTGTGTAGAGCCTGTGAGAGGCAATTCATCAAGCAGTGTTTCTGTTTTGATATTCTTGTTATTTGTTGCTTTGGAGCATCAATGTCCTGCAGAACCAGTTTGCTCTCGCTCGCATTTACCTTTCATGTTGACAGAGCATTGGTTGATTTAGGTCATCATATCAATAGCAGAGTCAACTCAAAGGTTGCTAGCTGAAAAAGCTGCAAAGCTGCTCCTCCCCTGTCTAAATTTTCCAGTTGATATTCTGGTCCATTCTCTGTCACCAACTTCTGAAGGCAAAATGACAGGCCTGGCCTGGCCTGCAGATAGACAAGATGCTAATGCTAACATAGTAAGAAGGTCTGAAAGGCTGGGAGCTAGCCTAGTGCCAAGCCCCCAGGGCTATAGGATTATAACTGGCAGTATCCACACATCCTTGCTGATAGTCACTCAAACGTATTCCTCTTTCTACAGTAATTCTGAGTAATATCTTTAAAAGTGTGTTTATATTCACCTGAGATTAACTTTTGCACAAGTGATCAGACTGACAGTACGTCCCACAAGAGGAGACCCACCACAATAGCTCAAAGAGTAGAATCGATCAAAGTAAAATAAACAGAGGTCAAAAGAAGGTATGAAACAATATTTAGAAACCAGCAGCTGTTATGAACAGCGGCATTTAGGCCCCCGGGAGTCACCACAACCGCAGTCCAAACTAACAAAGTCCCACGGTTCAAGAGAAGGTGCACAGCACCTCCGACTTTAGCATCCAACAGTAGCATCCCAGGCAGCAGCCAATCAGGGAGGAGCTGTTAAATAAACAGAAAGCAATAAAGCTATTGCCTTACCTTCGACAGCATACTCCTCTGTTTGTCAGCATGGGGGAGGAAAAGAGAAGGAAAGAAAGGAGAAAACAAAATAGATTAGACGTCACTCGATGTGCTTTTGTCACATTGAACAACTGCCTTGATGAGAAAACATTTGGGAATGATTCTGGAGTGACTACATTAAAACAGCAATTTTTTGTTCACTGTTCAAATGTATATATCAAAGATAATAAGGGGCTAGGGGTGGATAGTACAGACAGTTTCTCTGTCAGTTTTCAAGGTCATCGAAATACCGTTGAAATGTCCTCACTAATAATTAGGTGCGTAGCAGGTAGTGTTGGCACATAAAGTGATAAAAAATGATGGTGTCTGACAATGTTAAAAACAAACTCATGCCCTGGCATTTAAGGATGTTTCAAAGGGTCACCTCACATTTTCAGAGCATTCTATCAATTAAATTGGACGTGGAATAACTAGGGGAAGATGTAATATGGCCAACACTATCAAAATGGGAAATATAGGAAATATGAGGCACAATCCAATATTTAACTGTTTAACGGCTCAAAGAACAGTTTGTAGATTCCCTCCAATTAGACTCCTCATTGTGAAATATATTTCTACAGGAAAACATAGGCCTTTAACACTGGTTTTCTGACTCCATTATCTTAAGTGAGACAACCTTGTGAAAAAAGGAGCCCATTGGCAACCTCAAAGATGCTTAAATGCTAGAGCTCAAAACAGAGAGAATGAAGGTGCTTCTCAGACAACATAGATGGATGGATGGCAGAGAGGTGTAATGCCTGCAGCTTAACACTGGACCCTGTGGAGAGTTTAGCATCTTGATTCTTTATTACAGCTTGGCAGCTGGGTCTGGGTCTTGCCTTTCATTTTTACTATGTCATAATTAACGGTTTAAAATTGAGGTATTTACAGAACCAAGTTCTTCTGCGCAGTTTTTGGCCTCGGTTGAACGGCTGGCAGGTACTGTTAAAAGAATGAGGTGCGCAGGAAAAAAAGCAAAGCGAACATTTTAAAATAACATTTGTCAGTGTCATAGATGTTAGGTGCAATTGTAGTAAGTTCAAGAATATACTGACAGTTTAGAGAAACAGAAACAGCTAAATCCTAGCTAAAGGGAGCCATTCCATGTATTTCAAGTGTATGTGCTTTAGTCTATAAGGCAGGGCTGTTGACCTCTCCTTTTACTATTAAGGTTTAATGACCACACTGTGGCTTTGTAACAAGCTGGTCTGTTGAACTAGGTCTACTATAGATGATGTTCCGCATACAAAGCACCGCACCCCCTCAAAAGGAGTTTTCTTGGTGTACAAAGCACCGATGACACCTAGCTTGGACCTATCTATGCGATGAGTGTGTGCTATAATTCATGGCAATGCGCTTGGCCATAAGCCGTGGAGACTTTTTAAACGCAGACTGTCTGTTCTGACATGCAGTAATTGGTAGCATGATTCACATCTATTGACTGTCCTCAAGGTCTCTCATACAAAGACATTTGTCAATGTGAATTTTTTATACACAGATGAGAAATATTCCCAAGCAGAATGGCAACGTTGGCTTAAAAAGGAAGTTTGTGGCTGGGATTTTTTGTCTGACACCATTAGTCCTCTTGAACCTCAATTCCCTCACTCTATTGATTTCAAGATTACAACATCCACAATTCTGCAGCAACCACCAGATGGTCATTCCGCACAGAGTCAAGAGTGTAAACAAAGCTAGAAGCGGCCAGTCGGTCAAATGCTATTGCACGATTCCACATCAGATATTAAGCGCGTCTGAAGTTAACGGACCTTGTTTGTCAAATGTAATGGCTGGTGTGATCTTTGGCCATGATTCGCTCTTTTTTCCGGTTACTCCTACTCTCACCACGGCTCTAACAACACTCCCTGAACCATGGATCTCATGCCTTGTCTTGGCTATCTTTTAGAAACACATTTGGTGCTTCCCCAGTTCTGTGCTTCAAAGTAGAACAGGAATGAAAGAACAGTTCCCTTTTACTCCAAAATCCCTATTCATATTTGAGTCATTAAGAGGTTTGTGTGAAGCGTTCCTCTGAGAGCGATGGACTTTCTCCAATTGTTTCCCGCCTGTGGTCGTAGATCAGATGGACTTGAACCTAGTCTTCAAGACTTGTCTTCTAAGGGGTTTCACGAAGCACAGCTGACATCTCTGTGCTGGACGTTGAGACAAGAACAGAAATGTTTAATATGAGCTGTAGTTTCATAATGAAATAGTTCCATAACTAGAAGAGCAGAAAAAAAAGGTTCTTCGTTTATTCGAGATCTACCTTTAAAGGCTTTGACACTTCATTTTAAAAATGTCAAACAATATGAACAGAGAAACTAAAGGAATTAAACTGCAAACTGTATTTATGATGGTGTTCCCATTACACTGATGAGTGTTTTCCATCCCTTGAGAAAGATTATAATGCTTCCTCAAGAGGCCCCTCACTCAATATAATTAATATAATTAATTGGGAAGACTGTGCCATTTTCTGGCAGTTATAGAGACACAGAATTACTTAGTAATACTCTTGTGTATTACAATACACAAGAGGATACATTTTTGTTTGAATGAGTTGGAGGGAGGAAAATACTATTTATATCTGTGGACACTCCCGGTACCCATCTCTTTTATCCCATTCCAATGTTCAGTGCTCCTTTTTACTAAAGTATATCCACTCTTTGATATTACTAGGTACAGACTGTGTAGCTTCAGGCATTAAACACCAATGGGCTTCTAGTCTTACTATAAATGTACTCTGGGCCGTCAGATAAATGAAGTCCATTTTGAAACTGAGAAGCTTATTAGCTTTCCTCTGCAGGTACATAGACTTTGTGTGATGGCAGCTGAGAATGTAATGTTTCCATATCCTTCTCAACTATCCACGTCTAGAATGGAAAAAATACTCAATTTTCTTGTTTACAATACTAGACATCTGAGTTGATTTGAAAAATACATTATAGCCTAATAATAAGCCACAACTCCATCTCACATCATATTTAACACCTTTGATATGATGAACTTACAAATGAATAGGCCATACATGCAAAACATCAGTATCATCAAAAGAAGGCATTGGACAGACTCGAGAATTCAGAAAGAGAGAGAGAGAGAGAGAGAGAGAGAGAGAGAGAGAGAGAAGTTTGAGAAAGCCAAAGCCTCTATTAATTTTGAAGGTAAATGGGAGGCTTGGTGAGAACCAAACCTTGTGAAAGCTTAATAGAGGACAAAGGAACATGTCAAATCTGACACTGTCCACCTGTTTTGCACCTGACATAATCTATTAATGAGGAACTCAAATGTCAAAGTACAAACTACAATGGTTTCCGTTTTCAGTGACTATCAAGAGACCACATTTTAAAATTTAGAATGAACTTACTGTGTAATAATATCAATTTGGTTCACCCTGTCGGGAGTTTTAGGTTATGGGCATTATTTAACCAATCTAAAAGTTCTAAAAGCTTGACAATGGAAGTTTTGCAATACAACTTATCTGAGGAGGTTCACACTCTAGACAAAGCCAGCTGGAAAGTAGCAGTCACTTAGACAGCCTGATTGTACAAAATGTCACCCACCTACTTTCCCTAATACACACATTCACTTGACAACAGCAGCTGTTCACAGTATGCCGGGTTTAACAAATGCTTGCCTATGTAAAGCTATGGTGAGCAGGTCAATATTATGGCTGAAGAAGGCACACCCTACTTCTGGGATACAGACAATTATATGGGTTCTTGGTAGCAGGCTTGCATTGTACTTTAGTAGATCACTTTGGAATTACTGTAGCCAAGAATCTATGTCTCTGTGACTCAACAGTGCTGACCTATGTCAATATCCTTTTACCAAAATAAGCACCGTAAGACCATTGTTTTACAACTTCAATGGCTACCACCTAAGCTGCCTGTAGCTCTGTCTTTCCTACAGGCAATAACTGCTTTACCAGACAAAAATCTAGTGTAGATGTATTGAGGAGCTACACAACTCAAAGCCTAATAATAATGGTTGAACTATTGCATGTGACTTTTTAAACAGATTATTGGATCCCAGAATGATCTTAAACTGAACGTGTCTATGTTTTTCTTCACAGTTCAAAAGCTCTTTCATTTCCACTTCAAATACAAAGCCCAATGTTTATTTTACTCTTTGGTACATCACAATTCATTTGGCTCTATCTAAGGCATTTCTTTTCAAGGATACATTTTTGCAAGTGGTGTCAGACCAATATTGAAGACTTCTCGATAGCTTCTGGCCACATTATTCGCAATGATTTGACAGCATGTGGCAGCTTTTCCAGAGGGAACTCCAATTTACAAACACGCATGGGGACTTGCATTACTTTTTAAACATCCGTTTGTTTTCGGAGCAATATTAAGCTCTCACTCTGACTATCTTAATCCACCAGTTAGCCCTCACCTACTTCATGGCAATATGTAAGTCCTTGATATCTTAAAATATACAATACAGCCACAAACAAATGATCTGGCATAACTTTCTATTTGTTTTTACGATCAAGCTGTTTTCCAATACCTTGGTCACATTTTCCAAACTCTTCATACAGTTCTCCTAACCAACTTTCAACTCAGCAGTTATTTTCTCATCCAAACCACTACAACTACTAAAAAACTAAACGTCCCTTATCCACTCATTATTCCATTACACTGGCGAAGATCGCCACCCAACAAGCACACTTCATCAATCATTAAACTATGAAAAATGTTTGCAACATTTATAAAACAAAAATGAGACCTCTACTGTTTAAAATCCATTGTAGTATATACTACAGGGTTGACTCAGACACAATGCAATATGTATCAATATGACAAATTGGCAAATACCTTATCTTTTGATATTGACTTCAAAATACATTACAGTAAATTATACATTTAGTAACAACACAAGGCAACCCTGTTTACTATGTTTGGCCACAGGTCCTCATCCATATCATATCTTATTTTATGTAATCTTGCGTAATACACCAAGAAACACCTAACTATCTTCCGCTGAAATGTACAGAGGTCAGCTTTCATTGCTTACAGGAGGGAGTGAATTGGTCTAATTGTTTTGATATCCTATTAGGTATCGTATCTTGACAATGAAGTGTGTGGGAGATAAAACAAGATGGGGGAGAGAGCAAGAGAGAGAGAAAAAGGGAGGGAGGGAGGAAGAAATTAGAAAGACAAGCTATCACACAGTGATTGAGGTTTAAATGTGCCATCATGTTGCAGTGAACTGTAGATCTGACTCCTAAGGCAACTGTCTGGGTCAAGGACAGTTAAGGGAGGGATGATAACCTCAAAGAGGACTGAGAGAGGCCCTTGTTTTAGCCAGTGGAACAAAAGCATTTTAACGAAAGGGTTAAAAAGTAGTTAGGACAATAAACACATAACCAGACATAGGGGCAATGACATGAATGTTATATGAATGTGTGTGAGAAAGACAGAGCAATTGAAAGAAATTAGGTGGAAATTGAATTGAGAAACTACATATATAAACCTCCACCCCTGTTCTCACCTTTGTGAGCACATGCTGGAAGGACATACCCACTGTTAATCCCCTTTAACAAAGCAACAAGGAAGTCTTAGAACTTCTCTCCGTGTCTCAAACTATGGAACATGAGAAACATTGTGTTTGTAACTGGGATATTTCTGTCTGGGTAGGGTGGGAACACAGCAGCAACAGTTTTAGCGGGGGAGAAGAACACAGAACGGAGCTGATTCCGAACGATTCCAATTAGACATGCGCTAATTAGGCAGGGGATGATCGTTTGCTTAATTAGAGTCGACTGGAGAGAAGGTTGAAGCAAAGAGGGTGAAAGAATTGGTAAATGTGAGAGCAGAAGCCTATTTGGAGTTGTTTGTCTTGAAGAAGGCAGGCGGTTACATGTTTTGTAGTGTTGCACAAAGCAACGCAATGTGTCTAATAGGGGGTGTGGTGGAGTACTTGTCTGCATTTGAAGGTGGGAGTTTGCCATAGGCGTGCATCCTCAAAGCCAAAACAAGTCTGTGTCAATATTTACACCATGTTGAGATTCCCTAGAGAGAAAACCCATTCAGGTGTGTCTCTAGCACTGTGCGCGCGTGTGTGTGTTGCTGTTTAATACAAAACTAGGCATGTGTTTCTTTGGCTGGTTTCTGGTGTAATTCCTCAGTACATCCAAGCTTCACTCTAAACCTGATTGGGGTTTCGATTAGTACTTTTCCTTTGTTACCAGTATCACAACCTGAGGTGGGCTGACAGTGCTTTGTTGAGCGACAAATCTGTGTTATTGGGAATGGTTGACGTTTCTACCGTCCAGCTTTGAAACAGAAGGGAACAGCTGCTTTAGTGTGACAGGGTAAGTGATCATAGGGGAAGATGAACAGGGCTTGGGTGCCATAAGTCCATGCAGTGGGGCCTTTCAAAATGTCTACTGTGAGTGGTTGCCACAAGCTGCTACGTTGGCAGGTGACACAGACGAGATAAATGCTGTCATCCTCAGCAAAACATGACTGAGGCTGAGCCCTGTGTGTTACAGTGCAGTGAAACTACTGTGTATTGAGAAATAAATAGTCCAGTTAGTGATTAAATGGTCAATTGGCTACTACTGTGTACAGTAGAAGGTGTCCAGATGCATAGAATTTTAAAGTGCTTGTCCTAAAAACTGTGTGTGCCCTTTATTCCTTGTTCATCCTACAGATAAGGGTGATGCGGTATAGCAATGCAATACAGCACCAGTTTTATAGTACTGAAGTGTATATTGTATGGCATAGTGCAAACTAATGACAAAGTAAAACATGTTTATATTTCTGGGAAAAGGAAACCTTCAATATCAAAAACAAACAGCCATGTTTTGTAATTTTAGGACAATATTTAATTGGTTTCTTTGTAATATCAGTGCTGTTTTAGAATATGATATCTAAGGTCATGCGATTTCTGTTGTACAACCTCATAATCTCTCAATGATTCTTTCAAAATGAGCCAAATGAAAATATCTGATTGGATAAAAGAATTACATAAGGGTATTTTCTTAAATTACGTCAAATAGTCGGTTTGCGACTTGCGGTTTGTATGATGTTTCCAATATATGCCAGATCTTGTCCGGCTTTTTTAATGTTTAAACAGAATGTATGAATTTTATTACTGTTTTACTAAATGACTGAAACCACTCCTCTGGTCATATCGACCCCATGTATATGAATTCCATGCACATGATGCAAAAATGCAAGTATTAGTGTTTGTATGTGTGTTGTAACATAATTTGAATTCGACCTATGTTGCCTCCAAACCTAGGTCTTGCAAAATCAAAGAAAATAGGAAAGCACTTGAAATAATAATATAGACTACATAGCTGAGAAATTATTGTGTCAGTCATGGGGGGGGCCCATTGAAAGGCACCCATTCCTATTCCACCCATCTGACATGCAATTAGTTTAAGAGACTGCTTAATTGCGATGGTTCATCAAACCCCCGCTGAGTGACTGTTGAGCTCGGAAGTCAGTCACACACATATGGGCAACATTTGCACTTCAGAGCACTAGTACTGGCCTGCTGTAGCGGCCAGTCCCTTCTTGAAAGACAATTATCGACAGATAAAGGTAGCTGAGAAGAAACCTAAAAAGGCAACCTGGACAATTGCTGTATCACTTTTGTCTTTCAGAAGGCTATCTTTATGAATTGTAAGCTAACGCCTATTTTGAAAGGTAGGCAGCCATTTCAAAGTCACCCCTTTTCTGGTCGTCCCGCGCATCAAAGATTTATACTAACGTTTCTGCCACATATAAAGTCGATAACACTCTGGCAATAGGAACCACAAGCTAACCTGACCTTTGTGGGTGTATAATGTGTAAAGAAGGAGATTTCACTCAGGCTAAACATGTCTCACTCTTATGTTACTGTAGTACTGTGCAAAGGTTATTTAGTTCACATTTCCTAAGAGGATGGAGACATGTTTGTTTTAGCAAGGGACAGCCTACCTCTCCTATCTAGAAACCTCCCAGAGGTGTAGCATTAGGAGTCAAACACCATCAACACCAAATCTGGCCTTTTTAGTTTTACACTAGGGACACAACTTACTGTTTGTGACTGACCTCATAACAATGCAAAACACAGTACACTACAGCATACAACCGTTAAATGTAACAATCCTGTTAGGCTAAACTACTATGTTTCTTGTCATTCAAATTCGAAACTTAGTACCAAAGAATCCATTTTATGGACAGTACCGTCAGTGAGCTCAGGGTATTCTATAATTATGTCCTGCAATGCAGTTGGTTGGGTAAATATACCGTAAGCTCTCAAGCTCAAATATTTGACTCCATAAAACATAATTCATGTGTGTTGCAGAATCCAGTATGTTGGAAGGTCAGGGCAGGAAAGTTGAGGGACAAGGGGAGGGACTCTGACAGTTTATCAATGGTAACAGCACATTAGTATCGACACCAAGAAGCCACGAGGGAGATGCCACCTTATCTCTGCAAAGCTAGAACGACAGGAAAGTCAGTCCACACTGGTAAGATATTGGGGAGAAAAGCAAAGGATAGTGGGGGTGGATAAGAGAGAGAGAAAGATGAGAGAAAGAGAGAGAGATAGAGGAGGAGAGAGATGGGGAAAGAGAGATACAGAGAGAGGAAATGAGAGACAAAAGTGTGAGAGGGAGAGAGAGGGAGGGGGCGAGATTGGGAGATAGAGAAGGGCAAGAGACATGAGATTGTAAGAAAAGATGGCAAAAAACCTTATCTCTGAAATGTGAAATGATAGGCAGGAAGGGGTTGGAGAGGAGAAAAGGTTGGACTGTGGGCTAAAGTAGAAGAACCAGTAAAGGGAACACAAAATGCAAAGTAGCCATTTCTTGCTATTTATAATGTGATTATTGTATTATTAGTGATACATATTGTGTATGTGTTAGAATATTACTTTACTGTATTGAACAAAGAATACGCTGTCACATTCAATGTTACTTGAAAACAACAATGTTACTGGAAAGCAAACACCCAAAACTCAATTTGAATTCTTAGAAGGAAACAGATATTTGGGGGGTTTACACAGTAAATGTTGTATGTGTTTGATAACCTTTTCATAAATCTGCATGTTTTAACCTTTTCTGTTTTGCTTTCCTTTTTCCTAATCATTTTCCTCGTTCATCTAATTTATGATACATTATTTACACTTCATGTATTGCAATTATCTATGAATTTTGACAGAGGAAATTGAACTTAACAGAATTAATGGTACAGTAAATAATGGAATCTGACAGAAAGAGACAGAGAGCAGGAGGAACAAGGATATGAATCTGAAAGTAAAGTGAGGATCAGAAAGTGAGAACCCACAAGAGAGAATCTTAAGACATATGTAAGAGGGAGTTTTCGAAAGCGAAAGCAGAGCAAGGTGAGGCGTGAAGCTGCAAGCTAGCCCAAGAGAGTGTCACTGCCATGATTGAAAGGATGAGTCTGGAAAACAAACAAGGGAGGAACAAAAATCTGGGGGGCAATAAAAACCAACAGCAAAAGGGGGGCCGACAAATCTCTTAATCTCTCCCCAGCTCTGTTTGCATTGTGCTGGCTGCGGGTTTGGCCTTGAATTGCCTGTGGATCCCCTCGTAAATCGCCTGTGTCGATCCAACCCTTACAAGCTTTCGCTCTCTCCCTGGGTCCCTGTTAAAATGGTCACGCCAATAAAAGCCTATTCACTTGTAATGAATTGAGAGAGACTGCTGAGACTAAAGGGGCTGATTTAGTGACAATTGTTGATGATTCTCGATTGAGTTAGGATTGAGCTTGCCAAGTCATCCTCAAACATAGAGGTTATTGTCAGGGATGTCTGAGAATGCAGGAGGGAAAAGAAGAATTACCTCAGAAAAGCAAATATTTCTGGTCATAAAAATATCTTGAGTCTCCACTCAATCAATTGTTTTCAAATTGAGTGTCAGATACTGGATAAAGAGATATGGTTCTCTAGAATCTAGAGACAATACCTTTTTTGTCAAACATTCATTGAGGCTTATACAGTCTTGCCCTGTGACTAGTTTTGTACAAATCTGATGATGGTCAGACAAACCAAAACTCATCCCAAACCAATATGCGTAGCAATTAAACACTAGTGTTATGTCTGCCACCGCTTCACACACTAACTCATCAAAAAGGGTCTAATTGTCTCTTCTAATCAATTTCACCACCCTCCATTGTTTATGTCATTGAGAAAACAATGCCAAAGACAATGCAAGGCCAATGACAACACGTGGGTACACAGAAACTGTAATCTTGTTTGCAAACGGTTCAAACCAAATCTAACAATTCTATTTTTTTATATTCAATGTAAAATGTTCAGTGTCAAAGCAATATGATAGTATTTAACTGGCATGTTTGAGAAAGATCCAGAGTTTTTAGTTATTTTGTTACTGTGGGTGACCTGCTGATGCCGTTATCTCCAGGCAAACTGTTGCAGCACTCGCTCCAGAAACGTTTTGTGGGGAACAAGAATCTTACACAACCACAGATGACCCTGCCTAGCTGATTACAAGAAAAGAGGTGGAGAGAAGCTAATGTGACTGTCTGGGTTCACCAGGCAAATCTGTGAGGTTGTACCCTGGCAGTAAATTACAAATTGAATAAAGGACTTCCAAAAGCAAGATAAAAAATAAGCTTCTAAAAAGTGCACAATTTACTTTATGTAGATTCCTTTGGTTCTTTCTTCATTTATAACAGAGGATAACCAAGAGGCAAAAATCCAATATCCTATGATTAGAGATCAAATGTAATTCACAAATTGCCTGTTATTTTCCTGCACTGTTTGGAAAGCTGATTTGTCTATTTGAGAATATCGATTTGTCTCCAAAGCCTTTGAGAATGCGTGTGGAGACTATCCCACTGGATAATCTTGTCTCTCTTATAAAAAAACCTAAACACATTTCAGATATGTCATATTTATCCCAATATATAAAACTATGTTGATAACATTTGGAAAGTAACAGTGTTTTGAAACAATGTTTTGTAATCCATGCCAAACCATTGCTTTCATCCGACTAAGGGAATCTTTCAGAAATGACAGCCTCCTGAAGTCTGGGGAAAGGCAGTTGTACAATAAATGAGACAGAACTACCTAAAATATTATATATTTCACATATTTCATACTTCATCTACTTTGGGTAGGAGTAATAGAAACTTGTATTTATATATGACCATTCTCACACCAAATGATACTTAACGGAGGAATATAAATGAGATGTGATAATAAAATACCAACCAGGTTATTTATATACAGCAACGTTAATTTATTTTAGGTGTCATTGTATTATCTTTCAAAGGTGTCAATTTAATGTAGCACCAGGGAAAGGGTCTGGGGTTGTAAAATACTGTGTTTGGTTTGGGAGGACTTGTGTGCACAATATCTCTCTATCACAATGTACTGTCTCTCTCTCTCATTATTCATTTTTTTTGGGGGTGTGTGTTTAGTTATGTACTTGATAACATTAAATCAAGTTTGATCCTGCACTGTGCATCTATTTCGAAACAGCAATTGTCCAGCAATTGGAACAATTTCCAGATGTACAGTAGAAAACAAAGAGAACTTTCTCACTGGAATACAACTTGATAAGGCTCCAGTCCTTTACACAGGCAATTTCACGTTTTAGCAAGTTTTAACAAAGTATGTGTATGGCAAGACAACATTTCAACCAGAATGTATTTATTTATTCATCTTTTTATTCACTCATCCCTACATTCTCCCACAGATCCATCCATCTATTCGCTTCATCTTTTAATTAATTGCAGGCCATGTTAATTTACATATAAAATGCAATTTAGTAAGTAAATTGTATGGTTATGTTACAGTATCTAATGTTTTTTTAATCTGTCAGCTGCTTTGCAATCAATTGTGTACGTATAACCCCTTAGGACAATACACAGTGATGTCATGCAGATCACAGAGGTCAGACAGTACAGTATGCGCGAGCAGTTTGGGGGAGGGGAGGGGCAAAGGATTAATATGACTCATCATTTCAGCTAAACTGTACATAGTGTAGGTCAAATCAACAAGTTTGTGTGTGTGCGTGTGTGTGTCAGTGAGAGAGAGAAAGAGAGAGTGGGTAGGCAGAGAGGAGACAGAGACCACAGGGGCCCAAGAGAGAGAGAGAGAGAGGATGTGTTATGACCTACACAGGCGACGAGCAAACAAACACCCTGTCAGGACATCAGCACACACTTTGAGCAAACACTGGAGCTGAGATGGGTGGCACAAGTCCAGGTTTCAAACAGGTGAGAGGCAAGGAGGCCGGGCGGCACATGGTTGCATGACACCGCAGTGCCTAGCAGCAAATTGATTACTTTTTCAAAGGTCAAAAAGAACCTGCTACATTCAAGAGTATCCCTCGTATTGGTGGTGGATGGGGTTGTTTTGGGCAGTTGAGTACTGTTCCATTAAGTGCCTCATCCATTCAACATGTTTACAGTGTAATGGAGCATGAGCATCAACCATCATTTACAGTTATTTCTGTTAATGACACAAGGTGAATCCAAAGCTAATTCAAACTCAAGAGAATATTTCTGAGAGGGGGAAATGTGACACTCCCTGGTGTGTAAATACATGAGTAAGAAAGTCAGCTTCTATATTTGTCAATTTGGGGGTGCCTATGTTTGTTTGAGTCATTACTCGTTGATACAAATTCCAAAATTGGCTTTCTCTGTGAATCAT
The DNA here is from genome assembly GCA_036571765.1 of Plecoglossus altivelis. NCBI lineage: Eukaryota > Metazoa > Chordata > Actinopteri > Osmeriformes > Plecoglossidae > Plecoglossus > Plecoglossus altivelis. Next base: position 1,472,123 of record BROE01000023.1, read on the forward strand.
TTGCCACCAACAGCCAATACATACGTGCACGCATACACGTTTCCCCATTTATCAACCACACATAAGAAAACCCTGCTCACAGACAAACTTGCGTGTACGAATACACACATGCAAATGTGCACACGCACATTTACGATCAAGGATCTACCACTCTCAATGTCATTGGACGGTCATCCACCAATATTCTGCATTTAGCCTTTGACAGGCGTGAACTCAACATTATTATTTTCCGTTCCACTCTGCCACTATTTATTGTAATTTCATTAGCCCAATCTCTGTTTTTCTAATTATTGAGACATCTCTTGCAGCAAATAAAAGTTAATGAGCTTTCATGAAACTGTCTCAACGTGACCTTTTTATTCATTCATTTAAACCCCGCCCCCGTGGCTTGTTATGGCATGGTGGAGGACCCTGATAGCATGAGACAAAGAGAAGACACACCCCTTTCTCATGAAACCACCCCTACACACACATACACACACACACACATACAGTATATGCACAGGCACACTTGCACAGGCATACCCACACTCCATTAACCTGTTTATTCCCAAAGTTACGTCCTATAAATCATTTGCCATTGTCAACCATTAATCTGGTGATTGCCCTTTTCAAGTGGCTCCTAAACAGCTCAATATATCTGTGACAACTTGATGCCACCACAAACTGATGATGCAGTCCTCAGTTCCAGCCTCACTGGTGCTGTATGCCGATGCAATTTCCGATTGGTCCGGATCCTGTTTGTATTATGTGATGCAATATGTGTTGTCATCATAGTCATCCGAATGATCTCCAGCCTCACCATGATCAGCTTTAGTGACAATTTTTGATGGTTTTCCTTTCAAAAACGCACAAAACTTGAGTTTCTTTAAGGTAAGTTGATACGTGTGACAGCTACGGTAGTGCCCCATTGTTTAGTTTAGTGTGTGTTGTTTTGTTGTTAAACGTGTGAGAATCTTTCGTAACATGCAACCCTTTCTTTGTGGAACCCTGTCTCCCGGCTTTTCTCTGATTGGGTCCTGCCCCTGAAGTAATCCATAACATTACTACTGTACATTGATTAGTTATTGGTTAGGGTAAGGTTTTGATATGGTTTCTAAAGCCTCATTCAGCCTGGAATGTCAAAAGGTTTATATTGGTGTGACCAGTAGAGGACAATGGGGGGAGGGGGGGATTAGCTGAACAAAACTGCTTTACTAGAACAAGAAGGACTGCCCTTGGCTGGTCTGGAACCAGGAACCCATTACTTCTGCTCCAATCCCTCAAGGTTCTAGGACACTCAGCAAATTCATTTTAGCTCCACAAAAGTCTTTTGTCTACTCTACTGCACGGTATTTGCTGCTAACCCCATAGCCTAACCTGTCACTGGCCTCTCTTCAGACAGACTATCCTGTGTAAAGGTGTGTGTGTGTGTGTTGGTGTATTTTGACAGCTCCTCCTCTGTTGCCTGGCAATAAAGAAGTTAATGGGGTGAAATGAGACCCTCCCACAGCCTGCCAGCTAGAATCCACACACATTCATTGTCAAATACATAAATTACAGAACACACACACTTAAAATGGCTAACAGAATGGCAGGGCTTTGTGCCCATAAACTAAGTTCTCTTCCGTTAATGACATTAAGTTAGATTGATTGAGTCAGTCATTTTCTATACAGTACTCCCATGAATAGAAGTATCATATTTGGATTGAACCGGAGGCTAGAGTTTAGGAGAGTAGCATTGGTGTGGCATTTTTATTCATAGGAAATATAAGTCTTTCCTGACTCTGGATTCAAGGCATATCCTCCCTGGTGGTTTAGAAGCTAGTTTACTCATTGCAAACAGTTAGTGCATTAATTCAATCCTATTGCTTCATCTCATCTGTGGGAGGTAAAGAATACATGGAACAGAAACATTATGTTGCAGCTACTTTAATTTCTGAACTTGTTACATATGCAAATCAATATAACACTGGTTAATTAGAGCAAGGTTTGTGTCATGAGTACTCAAACATTGCTGTCTAAATCTGTATACATTCCTTGTTAGTCCAGTGGTAGAGGTGGTTAGGGTTCTCGGACAACAGGCTTTTGGTTTCATTCCTAAAACCTTGCGTCTGTCTTTGTGAATTAGAAATGTTCACTTTGGGAGTTTGCAAGACAACATTGCCAAGCGGAAAAGCCAAATGCAAACTACAAATAGACAGTGTCAAATCATATTTCGCTTTGGGATAAATCTTTCTTTCCACTCTGACAAACCAGGTCTGTGTCAAGCCCCTTTCAGGACAAATAGCGACATGGGCAAAGCAATATGATTTCCAAAGGACTGCACTTTTGTTTGCAATGCACACACTCATTTGCATTTGGTCACTTTCATAATGTCGCAAGGGGGCCTATTTTGCAGTCAATGTCTAGCTATACAGTTGTTCAACTGGCAAGGTCTCCCAAAATGGATTCCCCCTGTCTAATTCAAAGGTAACTCCACCTCCACCTCCAGAATTCAGGACATCCATTTTGCCTCAGGCATACATGTTCAATTACCCAAGGACTCCTCTCCCACCACCATTTTCTGCTTCCTGCAATAGGTTGAGGTGAACATCATTTCTCTGGGCAGTCATGGTAGGCAGAGAACAGAGAAAGGTAAAAGAGCAAACACTGGAGCACAAGGTAAGGAAATGGGGAAGGGAGAAGACAAATACTGTATCTGAGATTTGTTGAGACCATTAGGCAGCAGTGTTAGCCTTTGAGATGGCCATTGGCTTGCTAACTGAGCATGTCCTATATCAACCAAAAAAATGTAGTCAGTACTTTAGTGTTGATGTCCTTTGACTAGAACTTTTTTGGACCTTTATTTCACTTACAGCTCAGGATGTTTAATCACCTACAGGTGATATTAGTTGTATTCCTCTTGCATTTTTACAAAGCAAGGTCTTACAGAATACAATCTGAACACAAACAAAAGTCCAGAAAAAGCTGACCCCTATCAGTGAAGGAAGTGAGACCGTCCGCTGGTCTAAAACAATGGCAGGCCTGAGCTAGCTTCATCTTCTGACACTCTCTCTAACAGCTACATTTGTGATGTCAGGCTGACAAATCTGGGCTAAGAAGTGAAGCTCGGCCCACTCTGACCCGCCCTGAGGCCTTGAAGGCAGCAACAGACTGAAGAAGGAAAGCATGAAAACGACGAAAGAGCAGAACCGACTCTTCCTCTTCTGGCTAGTCGAGATTTGATCACCCATGTATGGGGGTCAGACAGTGTCAGGAAGTGCTCGCTTCTTCTGTCTTGACAGCAGGGAACCCCTTCAAGCAGTTGTTGCGCCTTGCACTTTTTATTCCCTGTTGGTCTCTGAAGCTCTTCTTCTGGCGACTGTAAGAATGTTCACTAAACTCCATGGGTCAGTTATGCAAGGATAATGAAGCTTGTCCCACCTGGAGTAATAATTCCTATAAGAGGAAGTGAAACAACATTTGGCAGCGTGTGCACATGTTTATGCTCCTTGAGAGGTGTAGCGTGTGCTTGCGGGTGCAGAAGCGTTGCGTGACTTTGCACGTGCCGTTTTGTGTGCGTGCGCGTGTGTTGGTGTGCATGTCGAAGAACTCACAAGGGTTAGTGTGGCTTTAGCTGTGCATGTGCGTTTGAGCGCGTGTGCGAGTGTTTACCAGTTCCAGTCTGCCAACTGAGCAGCAGGAGCATAGTGTTACCTATGGTATTTCACGCCAGGGTGCATTCTGGGACCACTCAGGCCTGTGTGCATCCAGACTGCAGCACAGGTTGTGTTATTTACACCTCAGTGGTACTGTACCTGCTCACTGGCTGGCTCCCTTTGCCTCTCTGTTTACAGCCACCTGTACAGCAACTCTCAAACAAAAATGAGGATACATCACAGCAACAGACCAATTGAGCAGAAACTGCAGTATGGTGGCGCTGTCACCTTACAGGAAGAGGAGGTCACCAGAAAATGGTTGATCCTGGCTGCCCTCAGAGGAAGGACAACTGGATGGTAAAATGAAGAGGAAGAATGTCATTGGTGGACACAGGTGTGTGTGTGTTAATATCTGAGTACACACTGTGTGCTGGTATGCCTCTATTCTTGGTGCAACAAGAAACACATGTTTACAAGCAAAGATGGAGTGGCAATCCTTCGTGCTTAAGTGAATGGAGTCGGGGCATGCTGTGATGACATGAGGCCTGCAACTCTGCTAACACCTTATGCTCATCGGAACAAACATTTTGGAAGTGTGTGCATGCATCTTAGAACCAATACTATCATTAAATTTTTTGGGGATCAAGGACTTTGTTGGGTTCTCATCTTTGGCTTTGCCTCTGATAAATACTTTTAAACAGACGGTTTAAGTCTGTGTATAGAGGTTGTTATATCTGAGAGGCTATTCCATTTTGAGGTCAAGAAAAATCACAAATTTAGTGGGAATGGGTGCCAATAGTTCAAAGGCCAGGTCAAAGCTGCAATGACTTTACTAATCAGAACCCTGAGCTTCCCAGATTGAGTGAGAATTAAACGCCTAATGGGGAGGATGAAAGCAGGAGGTCGCTGGCCGCAATGGATGGAAATGTTTGGACTCCATTTCAAGCACTGGGATTAATGGCGAAATTGACTGAATTGATCGCTTTAAATCTCGCTGGTAATTGCTTTTTCATCTGTTCTTCATTTTTGGAGGGCCCCCTCCAATCCTAACATGGCTTTGTACTTTTTGTTTTATTTCAAGATCGAGTAATCTGTTGTGAAGTCTCTACAATTTAGTTTTGTCATGTACAGTAAGCTACTACATTTGTTGTGACTACAGAGATGCAATAAAGAGGCTGAAAGTGACATGAATGAAATTAAACTCCTATAGAAAGCAGAAAGCATAGAATGTGCCTTGCGTAACTGCCAACACTAAACCTATCTGACAAGATAGCTGTATAAAAGGTCAATGCAGTTTACAAAGTCAAACCAGGGACAGCTACTGAAAACAGGGTTGAAGGGGAAGCGTGGTGAAAAGAAATCTGTTGTTTGCGCTTCCTCTCATTAGAGAGAAGAGGAGAGAGGATCCAGGCAGAATACATCGAAGGGCCCATGTCTAATTACGTCCTCTCTTTCTCATGAACCTCGCTCTTTTATTCTTGTTGTCGCTCTCTTTCTCGATGTTTGTCTCTTTCAAATATATCCTCCCAAATGCTCATCAGGGTACTCACTGCTGAATTGTGTTTGTTTTTTCCGACATAACGTACGTGTTGACCTAGGTAGTTTGACAGACCTAAACTAATCCGAGACATTGAACACTGTGAAAAAAGGTAGATGCAATTAATCCAAATCAGATATGCAAATAAAAGCATGCTGCAAGCATAGTGTTTTACATTTCCTCAGATTGACTCATAGGCTAACTGATAGATAGATAGGCGTATTCATAAAAAAAAAGAAAACATGTGAACCCTGTCAAATGCCTCTCCTTGCCAACCAGGTACAAGACAACCAAGATATTGTCTGGCTTGGCTTTGGAATCAACATCTCCTGATACAGTTTATTCCCTATTGTCATAGCTTTTGTAATTACAACATGTCATGTGCATGCTCTGACAAAGTGGGCCTTTAATGAGAAGACACTGAGTACATATTTACCTACTCCCCGCAGAACGACACTGCAAGATGTGTGTCAACTGTTTGTGTGATTATGGAAATTCAGGACAAGGAAGCTTTGCCTAGAAAGATGCCACCAATCCATACATTTTGTATTGCTTTTAGTAGTGACTATTCAGAAAAGGAACATTGAGCTCAGTGTGGTGTGATGATACAAGTCTTTAATGAACAACTACAAATTCCTATCACTGACCTGTCCAGAACCTCAAACAAGTTTTTGGTGAATCCCATAATATAAAATAATTATGTGGTGAGGCAGGGTAATACTGTAGATATGAGTGTTTTGCCCCCTGGTGTCACCAACAACCTGGACCTACACGACGAAAATCTTTTACATGACATACTGTATTGCTCTATATATTAAGTGCTTGGCTGACTGATAGATTGAATTACTCGCTGAAAGCTGAATTGCTGAACAAGGCATGTTAAGAAGGAGTATGACTGTTTTGATGCACCGCCCTTCCCCCAGACACATCTTCTCAACACACCCTAAACTTTCAACTTTCAAGGCTCATTTTGTGGAATCTACCTAAATGCAACTCAGGCGACATGAGCAATACATTATTTGACCGCTGCAACAGATGAAAGCAGTATAAAAATGTTGTCTGTAACATTTACTCCCCAAAAAGCTGCCTAAAGAGCAATTCTGATAAGCCATCCATTCACCTTTCTTATAAATTTCTCCTTGTGAATTATTCTGTCCATCTGCCCGCTACGAGGCAGGCCGAGGAACAGTTGAACCCCCCCCCCCCTTGAGGCCCAGGGCTCAAAGGGGGCCTGAGGTCCCCCACACACGCGCTCTGATTGTATTTCCACACTCTCCTGCTGACACGCAATCTTACCGGGCCACGTCAACGTGTGCCGCCCTTTGGTATTCACAGCGTGTCAGTCAAGCTGTTTCAGTTTTTTACTGACAAATACTGGCCCAGACAATCTGTCAGAGACACAGGCCCACTGTCGATATATTCAACAACATTCTCATCCCCCATAAGGTGATTTTCATGGCCAACTACCACCCACCAACCAATCAATCCCAAGTAGTCTCCTCTAGTCCTCGCTTTATCTGCCGTCACCCTCTCTACTCTACATTGTTTCCTGTTCTCTCTGGCGCCAATGTAATCCATGTTCAATCCGTAACCTTCATTAGCTCCACCCCTTCAGTTACAGTATTTCAGCTCACTCCCACTCACTGTCTGTAAAGCTGAATGATGGATGGACACTTATCTTGACGTGCAGCTTCAGGGAAGAGTAAAAGTCCCACGCTTTGTGTGCCTGTCCTCACTGTTTATCTCTCTGGGCAACACCTTGTTTCATCTACAGATGTTCCGTCTGCTCAAGCAGAACGCCCTGTGTGAGTTTCCAGTGCTTCCTGTTTGGGAATTGGCCTAAGTGCACCTTGAGAGAAGTCTTCTTGTTTTCGTTTATGGCATGCTTCTTTGAAAGTCAGTCTTCATCATGTTAGTCAGTGGGAAGGGAAAGCAAAACTGATTGGTCAGAATAGTCCAAGAGAACACGTAGAGTTCAATCTCAGCTTAGCCGCCACGCAAAGGAAGGAATCAAGCCTCAATTTTGAGAAATCCCCACATGCTATTTGACTACTTAAAAATATATAGCAAAAGGTGGACTGTGCCAGATTACCACATGTCAGTGATAAGCCCTGTTATTTGCGGAAGGAAAAAAAAGTCCACCTCATCATCGCTCAAATCAAATTGCCAGCGTGGCGTGCGGAGAAAATAATTTGGGCTTCTGATGTTGTCAGAAACCTTACTTGCCACGATGGAGTCCTGATGACGCTTCCAGTACAAACAGCTCCAGACTTAACAACCACAGTATGGCAAGCGAATCAGCAATCAAGGCTCATTTCCTTGTAATTGGCTGTCACAGGCGCTATATTAACACTATAGGTGGTCCCGTCTGTTTCAGATCCCTCAACAAATAACTAAGTCAGACCACAGGTTCAATGCATCAGAGATCCATAATGTAAGTTGAAATAATGTCTTGGCTCACTTGATATCATATCACAATTCATCCAGGCACTCAAGCACAAAGAGGCCCTTTTAGAGGGCCCGTGTGAAAAGATATCACTGTGTCTTTTTGGAGGCTTGGGTAAAGAAATGGGGTAGAGGATAGACAATGAATGACATATGAATGATATAATGTGCTGTAAAATGCATTTATGGGGCACTGTACGAGGTCCAGCAACTGTAACTAATCTTCCTATATACTGATTGCACCTGATATGTGTCAGAAGGTCGGGGAGAGGTGTGTGTGTGTTTGTTTTTGTGTATGTAGTGGTGGTGCTGGGGTGGGGGGGATTATGATGCTCTTTTGAAGCTCAGCCTGCAGGTGTTTGATTGAATTGGAATCCACAGAGCAAGGGACGGCTCTGTGTGTGTGTCCACAGTCTTGTGTTAAAGCCCCACTGTGCTGGTTGGTATCATCACTCTCCCACGCTCTGCTGCCTCTTCTGCTAAACCCTCTTCATTCAGCCCTCTCTCACTTCCTATTTTTCCATCCCTCTGTCTCTCCCTTCCCTCCTCATGTCTCTTTTCTGACTCAAAGCACAAACAAGTCATCTACCGGAGGCTGCAAGGGTCACCTGACGCATGGCGGTGGCTTGGGCCGCCATCAGTCAGCAGCAGCACTGAGAGAAGCCCCTCACCCCCCCCCCCCCCCCCCCCCAGAGGTCGGAAATCCACGTCTCGCCGACAGAGACTAACAATGCAATGTGAGATGAATGCTCGAGGTCTGACAGCCGCAGCTCTGTCCCCTGTCCCAACAAGGTGCAGACTCTGAACAGGAATCCAAGAGGATCTGTAGGTACAAAGTAAGCTAAATGAAAGTTAGGAAAGCTGTAAACCTATTGTGATTCTGGAAGCCAGTCAAGGATGGTAATGCGACAGACTACGCTAGTTTTACGGCAAAGAAACCTCACGTCAAATCTCTCCTGAACTTTTTGAGGCTCATTTACCACTGTTCTAAAACACCAAAGAGACTAATACAATTAGACACCCCTGTACCCCTGATCAAATATTAGATGATGCAATTATGACTGAGAACATCAACTGAGGTGTTTAATTGGAATTTCAATGAGGTATAAGACAGGGTTTTTTCCCGGAGGTTTCCATTTTATATTGAACTCCCCTGGCACAAGAATGTCTCACCTCATAACGAAAACATCTGAACACAGGAAACCACTATTGGAGGTAAAATATCTAAGTCAGCTCACACGTCTTGGGATGTCCAGGCTCGATAGGAGGAAATGAGCATGTTTCTGTCTCTCGCTGATAATCTCCGCCATTCTAAAGGCTGTTTTCTCCGGGGAGCCCTGTGTCAGTTAATTAACGGGACTTGCAAATAGTCTGGAGGCCTTAACGGTAGGAAAAAATCAAGACAAATTGTGTTAGGACCCCGCAGCAAGAGCTAAAAATCCATGTATATGAAATCAGTGGGTGCTGACGCTGACTGTCATTGGACACTGATGCCATGTACTGGGTTCATTTGAAGAAGCCCTCGGAGAACCAGTCCAATCGATATAGGCTGTTCTGTAACAACCACTTAAGGAACTAGCATACTGGCAGTGTATTAATACAACTTCTTCAATCATTTTTAATAAGTGTGAACAAACCGATGTTGTCAGTGTGAATGGAAAGACCTTGGAAGAAAGCGTGGTTGTCTTTCGAACTGCAGCGACACGCTATAAATGCAGCTAGAACAGATTTGGAAACACGTCTCTGTTTCAACGACTTGATATGGATTTCAATGTATATTATTATTCAATATGGAATATGGATTAGTGTAGAAGTTTGGGGGAATTTCGTCATCACTTTGGGCATTATGTCTACGAAGAAGAGATGCTAAGACGTCTAACTGAGTGGCCTTTGAAATAGGAAGATGCCCTCTTGGTTTTCCATTTTGTGTTCTAATTCTCCCTCCACATCACGTTCGGACCGTTAATGGCGATGAATCAGAAGTGACATGTGTGACGGCAGCTCGCACGGCAGACTTATTGCGGCGCCTCACTTTTTCCCCCGTTTCAGCGTGACAGCGGAGAGAGAGACGGCTTTAATTGCTTGTGACGGCCATTCCGCCTCTGCAGCTCAAAGCCAGTAAAGACTCACCTGGGAGAAAGGAGAGAAGGCAACGGCTTGGAAACATCCCATCGACACCGGGCTCCTGAACGCTAGCCTGAACGCTTGCGGCGCCCGACGTCAGCCAAGAGCGAGGCTTATGAGTCAAAACAAACACGTTCGGCGCGCGTCGCACCACCGCAGAGTGAGAGTCAACTTAACGTCTCTCTCTAATCCATTAAGGCTTGCTTTGCTGCACTTTGCCAGGGAAAGATATCTCCATAAATGTATTCATTTGGTGCGATAAAGAAGGAAATGAGGGGATTAGGGAATTAAGGAAGTCTCTCGACTTGAGATGTTTCATGGGATGGGCTTTGCTTGAGGTAGTTGTAGGGTTTGTAGAGATTGAGAGGCGCAAAGCATGGCATCTCAAAAGCATGACACACTTCACGTCAGCAAGCCAAACAGGCACATATACAGAAGAGTGAGCGAGGACAAGGGGAGACAGAGAAAGGGAGACAGTGAGAAAGGCGACAGACAGGGTTGAGAGAAAGACAGAAGCGTGTATGTCAATGGTGTATCTTTAATCAAAGTATGGCAATATTAGGAAACCCAAGGCCCAAACAGGTAGGGTCCTCATGCTGCTGTCTGTTTGAGGGTGCTGGGAATCCATCAGGAAAGTGGAGAGGAGGAGAGAGGAGCAGCGTTGTGTCCTTTGAACCTGTTATTGCTCCGCTAGCAAAAAGCCACGACTACTCTTTTCTATCTGAGGCAAAGGAAAAGGTGTGGAGGATGAACGTGTGTGAGAGGGAGAGAGACAGACAGACAGACAGACAGACAGACAGAAAGAGAGAGAGAGAGAGAGAGAGAGAGAGAGAGAGAGAGAGAAAGCAAGGTAACGTAGCAGAGTGGGGAAAGAGGAGGAGAAAAATGGATGGCTAGAGCAGAGAAAGCTGAAGAAAGAGCAGACATCAGCACTGCAGGGTTTCCCATCGTCCCCCTCCACCTTCCCATCTCAACTGCTCTGACAGGGACAAGCAGGATAACTGGCCTGATCCGCTCCGCTATCCACTTCCCCTGCAGCCCTGCTGCCTCCCATTCCCACCCACATCCACCCCCCTGCAGATGAACCCCGGTGGGGCAAAGCCAGCTCAGAGCCATCCTCCTCCTGGGGAGAAGAAGGTCACGGGTGGTAGGGGGAGCTACTGTAGTGCTCATCCTTTTAATTAACCAGCAGGCCACAAGCTGCTGGGTTCGGGCGTCTCTCGTCCAAGCAGGGACCCCTGTGGGTCTGGCACAAAACAACACGAGAGATCAGGGGGATTGTGGCTGGGAATGGATGATGTGTGTGAATAATCCCCCTGAAGTCTAAGGGACAGGAGATAACCGTTTGATCTTACTGTTGGGGGGGCTAACTCACGGTTAGAGATAGCTAACACATAACAAACTATGACTTTGATCTACTGTAAAGTCCATGAATCTAAATAAGAGGTCATGGTTAACCCCCTCACTGGTCAGTTTATCATTGAGAAGTTCAGTTTCTCAATTCCAAAGAAGGCCTTTCACCACAATGCTCTATAAACCCTTTTTGAATACAAGACCACTAACCTCACTCTAAACACAATTGCTTGTTGATGGGTATCAATTGCATGTGAATTATCACTTAGTGAAACATTTCCAAGCTTCACAGTTCAAGTGTCTGCCCAAACTGAACAGTATTTTGGTTGGCAAAAGGTGAGTGCTCTGTGTCAGTGATTATGCCTAGCATAGCCAAGCATATTACAACAGCAACACCTTACAGCCACCAGTAACAGAAATTTCAACATGTTGGATGTTCTTCACCTTACTGCTTTGTGACCAGAGGCAGTTATGTTTGCATTGATGTATGTACATTCAGGAGAGGTGCTGCTTTTTTCCAAAGATGCACCTCCCCCACCAATCTTCCACCTAGGGTGTAAAACACAGTTATCATGGTGATGTACAGTATGACTCATGTAAGTGTCCTCATCTCTGACCTTCTCCCAAACTTCTATGGATATTGAAGGAAAAATATTGGAGGATTTTCTAACCACTTCTTTAGTGAGGAAGGACTTAAAATATATCAAGCGGAATAACCAAGAGAGTTTCTTTGCAGACGTTCTTCATCAATTATAGTATGATATACACACATAACTACATATTTTACTCAATGGATAACAGATTGTTAAACTAACCAATAGATGACCAAGTTGGTCAGCAAAATAATCTGGCAAATCAAACGCTGATGCATTAAGATGGATCAGTTATGCAAATTCCACCTTAAATACATTTGGTCAGGCTTAAGTGGGCTTCCCACAGCTATTACTCATCATGCAAATATACAGACATAGAACAGTAGTACCTCATTCCATTCCATCTATGTACATTGTTTCATCCCCTTCAAACCATGTCTGCTTGTCACATTCCAAACTTCGTAACAGCCTTGCAAGCTTTCCGTACCTATTCAGAGAGATTGTGAGAATAGAAATGTGGATGCTCTGGTTGTGATTCTGTTCTGTTTGCATAAGTATGTTTATAAGATTACATTAATAGACACACTGACCCTGTAACTATATTGAGGATTGATATAAAACATATGATCAAATACTTTATTTAATATATTCCTCATATCATAGATCAACTATGTATCATACATAAACTCCAATGAAACCTCTTCAAGGAATCCCATCCCTCTTGAAGCTCAACTCAAGCAATAAAAGGAACTGCTCATTTTTATTAAAGCACTCAATCAAAGATCAAATTTCAAATGAACTGCACTCATAGTATATCAATCCTGGGAATCCCAAGGTAGATATTTGTTCATGAGAATGTTCAGGTACAGCAGTGGAATATGTGTGTCCGTAATCCTGTCTATGTTTTGGAGGAAGAAAAAACAGGTTGCACGCATGCGCCACATCAAGCTAACAGTGGAAACCCTGATAGCAGCTTTCTTCTGCTGCCTCTACGGTGCAACGTGGCTCTAAAGCCCCAGGTCACGGCTCTGTGGTTAAAGGGGTCTCCCTGCCCTATGAACAAGGGCTAGGGCTGTTAAACGGCAAATCTCCTGAGGGAGTAAGGTTCAGCCGTATGATAAAAAGCGATGATGAGAGTGGAATTGAAGCGAAGTGGTTGTTAATGAGAGAAGCAGCTGTTTTGAACGCCCACCGCAGAGCGTGCCAACGACAAGGAGGTACAGTATTGCTGATGCTGTACTTCGCACCCATATTCTTGTGACGGAGCTGCACCGGTAAAGAAAAGTTTAAAATAAATAATTTTAAGCTATTTAAGCATCATCTTTAGTAGCTCTAATTGACATGATGAGGATTTATAACTGTTTTTCACAATCCCACATTCAAATACAGACTCTCCGTCTTTAGGAAAAAAGACATATATGTGTGCGTTATATGCTGGATGGAACACGTGAAAAATGTAGAGTAAATATCAAATGACTTCCTTTGACACGCAAAAAAATACAAAACCCTAATTGGCATTATTTTACAGGGAAGAAATCTAAGCCTGGACCAAACAAATCCACCTAAAACATAAGCTCATGGGTATAAGCACTTTCTCAATCACTAAATCCATTAAGATTCATTGAGGCGGTTTCGTTAAAAAGCAAGATGGCGTTTTGCAGCTCAGATTGATTGTATCTATCCAATAGTGTCCGGGGGCATTTTGGTCTGTGCCCATCGACGATGCCCTTTGTAAATCGAAAGTGAACGAGAATTTTGAGATGCAAATGGGTCTGGCAATGCCAGGTTATCTATTCTCATGTCTACCGGGGAAATGACAGGAGTTTTAACATCAAGGCAGTCATTGCCTAAGCTCATTTAACCTTTAATTTCCCCAGATAGTGAAACTATAGGCTCCTGGGCCTCTGCACTGCCAATGGGTTTATCTGAAAAGACCCCAAGGTCACCATCCATTATAAAACACAATGGCCTGTACAGGTGATACTCAACTCCCTTTAATTAGAGGATCCCATGCTTGAAATCATGAGAAACCAATTGGTTCAATGGCAGGGTGCAGTGAGAACAACTCTAAGGGTGAGGCTGGGGGCTGAGGTTGGGAGGAGGAGAAATTGTGTTTGAGTTTTTGTCTTGAGGTTTGTGTGAGCGTGTGCTCTTGCGTGTTACTGATGTTTGACAGACACAGCATTCACGCACCCTGTAGGTGCACAGAAGAAAACACTTATTCTGCACTCTTTCTTTGTATTTGGGCTCACAGACTTAAAAGCTTTTTCTTGGTGCCAACCTACACTCTTTCATGGAATCTTCAGACAACTCAATCAAAGGTAACTGTTTTCCAGACCCTCTCTTCACAAGTTAGATGTACAAGCGAACTAGAAGAGAGAAATGTTTGATGTACCATTGGGGAAAAGGGTTGCAAGGCTAACACCCCCCATTCTAAAATATGTAACACACTAATCCCTAATCACAACTCAATATGCCACTCAAATATTGATTATTTAAACTTTACTTATACTTCAATACCTTTTTAGTATTATGACCGTTAAAGAACTCAATATATATGAGAGAATGTAACGGCTTTCAAAAATGTTGCAGTACACCCTCTTTTCTCCAAACGAGCAGAGGTCTTTAGATAAAAGATTCAAGGCAGTTCCTTTGACATGCCCTCCTTTCATAGCAAAGCCAGCACAGCCCATCATAGCCTTGGTTAGCAAAGACATTTAAGTGGCTTAAACCAACTAAAGAGACAAAGAGAAAAAAAGGGATAGACAGAGTCAGAGAGAGACCTTTACATCTCCACCCGCATGTTAGATAAAAGGAATAAATAGGCTTCTGTACAGGCGGTTGGGAAATAATGACCCAATTTACAGTGCTCAAACCAAAGAACAGCTCAGAAACAAATTAGCACAGACCAAATGAATATCTTCATGCTCTCGTTTCAGTAGCCCTCCCCCTCTCAATCTTTCTCTCCCCTACTTGCTCAGTTTCACTCGCCCGATTCGTCGGTCTCTCTCCCTCTTCCCTCTCTCCATTTCAAAAGGACAAATGTTTCCTGCAGTCACAGTGGCATCGCATTGGTATTCTGCTCTCAATTTCGCCAAGAGCTATAGGGCTGTATCTCCTCTCAGCCCCCACCATACACAGACGCCAAGCAATCTGACACAGAAGAGAGAGGAAAGAGGGAGGGGGGGTGGGAGGTTGGGAGACAGAGGAAGGAAGAGCGAGAAAAGAGGGGAAAGGAGAGGAAAACAAGGTGGAGAGAGAATGAGAGAGTTGAGGAGAATGGAATAATAGAAATACTGATTGAGGAGAGAGCAGAAGGGGCAAAAAAAGAGTCTGTGTCAGATACGCTTGCAATTCATGGGCATTGGCAAGCACAAATAACAGAGCCTGGCACTATCAGGAGACGAAAAAGGGAGAGTGTGCAAGCGTGTTTCTTCAAGTGTGTATTTTGATCTTCTGGTGTGCAAGGAAGAGTGTACGTGTGTGCTAGTGTGTCAGAAAGAGAGGCGTGTGTTGCACTGAGTCAAACTCATTTGGCTCTCCATAGAGAGCTGCACTTTCAACATCCTAAACTGAAGTATAGATAAAACCACACATCAGCATACCAAACTTAAGTTTGACCTTAGCACTGCAATCTCCGTAGTATATACATGCCATATATTTTCATCCAACATGAGTTTACTTACTTGCATTTAAGACATATTTCAAAGTTCTAGCATTTGCATTTATCAGATATACTCGTCAGCAAAAGCATATTCAAATGGCATGGATTGTATGAGAAGTTTGTTAATGACCACATTTGAAAACGAATGTACTCGCTTCCAAAAATTACTTAGAATGACATCACCATCATCAATCAACTGAAAGCGCATGGAGGCGCATAGATTTAGGATGATCACCAGAGATACAACGGATCTGCACAGTAAAAAGAAAATGGACAGCTACGACAGCGGCAGCAAAAATACTTGGCGTGACAACTTATGAAATGTAAACGAACAAAGGAAGCAGCGAAAACTAAGGAAGACAAAATGGTGAAGGCAGTTGTAGATATGCCTGCAACACAGGGAGAATGGCCAGAGGGTGAGAGTAGTGCGAAGTTTGAAAAAACAAACAAACACAGGGGATGATTGGACCAGCTGACAGCAGGTGAAGGTGAGGAAGAAATAAATAGGTGAAGAGTGAGGGAGGGAGGACGAGCTAGAAAGAGAATATTGGTGGGAAACTTTGATTTCAGAGAAATGGAAAGGATATGTTGCCTCAAAGAAAGTATAAACATATTTAGTGGGGCATAAGATAATAAGGTGGAATGAATATGTTATATGGCTGTGGAAGTGAGGGAGAGGTAGGCCAAGAAATAGAAAGATGGGTGGTGACTGGTCATGGTTGAAGCACTGACAGGAGGGGCAAATCAAATGCGAGAAGTATCAAAAGCAACTTAGGGACCAAAGAAACCATTTGTTGGTTGATGCAAACAAGTGGTAGAACTAGAAAAATGGATGACAAGAAGGAAAAAGCTGTGCTCGACTGCTTCACCTTAGATTCACGAGGAAACGCTTGTCAACCTCACACGCAAAACCACATTCAGGTTACATTAAGTAAACTCTCAAGATGAAGTTAGTCGCTAACATACAGCAGATGCATCTTGAGAAATACATCTTATTAGCAGTATATTTCATTTCATTGTGAAATGTGACTGTCACAAGAAAAAAGTATGACAGACATTCTCATCCATCAGACTTGTGTCTCCATAAGAGTCCACATTGCCATAAAACAGAGACATCACTCGAGCCTGCTCCAAAAGCGTGAGTTGCTACCGCCCTGCGCGATTCCTCAAAAGGTCACTGAGCAGACTCCATTAGAATATACATTAGCATCTTAGTTTGCATGGCTAACTTTGCCTGGAAGATTGTGACAGCCTTGCTGTCGCTTAGCTGCTTTTAAGGGGATCACTTGTTTCTTGTTCATCTCATGTGATTATTAAATTGCCTACCCAGATCATTTTATGTCTTAGAACCACAATGTTGACACTTGAATAGAATTTGGGGTTTTTGAAGCAATTATTGTCCAAATCACGTCAGTTAAAGTATTTCAAACTTTGTTTAAGACTGTATATCCCGCCAACTTTAGTTTTTCATTTTTCATTATACTATTTTCCGATCAACTGCAGTACATTTACAGTCCAAATAACTGGACAAAAGTTTTGCCACCTTACCTTCCTTGCAGTACTTCCCCTTGAAGCGCGTGTGCGTGCAGTCACAGTGGACTTCTCCATACTGGATGGAGCAGAACCCTCCGTTGAGGCAAGGGTTCTGCTTGGTGCACAGGTACTCCAGGTCACTCTGGATGCCCTGGCTGTTGAGCAGGGTTGGCGGCATCTCACCCACCTTCAGGTTGGAGATCAGGCCTAGAAAAGGGGGCTCGTATTTGACCGTGCTGGAGGTCAATGCCGAGAGGCGCACGTCTGGAGGAATGCCTCCGACAAAAAGATCGCTGACCACGGCCATCTCCTTCCTCTTCGACTTGACTTCTGCCACCTTGGTCTCACCGTCCACCATCAAGAGGGTCTCACGGAAGTTGCGGGTAAGAAGGACCATATGCCAACGGTCATCGTTGACCCGTGTCTCCATGTGTAAAGTTGCCGGCTCGGCGCAATGAATAGCAAAGCGGAGCTGGAGGCGTCCGCTGACAATCAGGAGCTCCATGAAGTCACAGTTCCCACCATCATCGAGGTAGAGAACCACGGCCTTGCTGATGTTGGTTTTCAAACTGAAGCTCAGCTCACCCACTGAGCCTGCCTCCCAGCGCCCATAGCGTGCCCACTGTCCAGGAGCACCTCCAAACTCCAGTGCCCTCACCGTGGCCAGAAGGCTGAACAACACCAACGACCACAAGGGCCAACATGGAAAACTCAACCCTCTTGGCATGTTTAGTTTGTAGGGGGGGGGGATTCGTAAACAAGTAAAAAATGAGAGAAATCTACCTAGCAAATATGTGGTCTTGACAAACCTTGCTTTTTCGGTTCTTTGTTGTTTTTTCAACCGTAAATAGTGATTATTATTGTGTCTGTCTGTGCTGGGATAGGAGTTCTCCCAGGCTGGGGGACCGTGAGTGAATCAAACCTCACAGGACCCAATTCCAAAGCCTGACGAATCAGCAGATTTTTACTTCCTCCGGCACTCGATTTCTCTGCTTTATCCTGACTCCCTTCTCCGTCTCTCCATTGGTTGGTGCCTTTGGGACTTCAAGGAAGGAAAATTATGATGGGAGGGAAGAGAGGGGAGCTATGTGATAATTCTATATCAGCTTTTTGTTCCAAAAAAGCCTTTGGTCAATTGTAGGCCAAAAAAGAACTGTAGTCCTAAGAATCCGCATAAAGCTTTTCCAGAAACAGTTCAAAGTAGATCCTTTCGGTCTTGTTTGTTTTAGGGGAGAATGGGTAAGGAGGAGAGGATGAAAAAGAGCACCGAAGAGCTGTCAGAGTAGGGTCATGATTTTGTTAGAAAAACCCTTCCTGTCCTGAAGGCTCTGGTCCAAGTTATTACACAGGTCCTGCTCCCATCTTTTTCCCGCCAGACAGGGTACTGAAAGAAAGAAAAAAGATCTCATTAAGTTACAAGCTCATCATCCAACGTGCTTTCAAAACCAACAAATTATTATAAATATTTAATTTCAGTCTCTGAGGAAAAGTTAAAAGAGTATTTAAGGCTTGTTTTGGTAGCAAACACATCTTGTTACATAGTTTTGTCAATTATATGCTTCCTTTTTAGTTATTGCATGTTGTATATTTTTGTTGGTATATACCTGCTGGTACTATAGCAATATTTAGACTGGCTTCTGAAATTACCATTTGACTTGCTTTTTTGCTGTAGGAAGACTTTCTATAGACTTTCTATAAATGAGCGACAGGCAACCTAGAAACAACACCTTGTTGCATTTGTTGGATGACAAAAAGCAATGTGTATATTCGACTGCAAATACTGATGTAAGATTGCGGCAGAGTTGATGGAAAAAATTCTGTCCAACCTTAACATGGATTCTTGAATAAAGATGAAGATAGAGACTAATAATCGACAATGTTGGTGCTCAGTGACATTTAGTGAAGACACGTCAACTTGAATGAAACAGGACTCGACCTAAGTCAGATTTCCATAATGATTTTGTAACCCATTGTATAAAGTTTGGCTGGCCTGATCAGGACAAAATAAGTAAATATCTTTAGCCTCCATTCAGCGAATACAAGGTTAACTTTCACAGATGGCTTTCTAAACATAGCGGAGCACCTGTCTATAAACATAAACAATGCTCATTCATTTTAATTTCCTAAAAAAATGAAATTACCACTTCAGTAGATGGACTTAGTTACTTTCCACGTGTGCACATGCAGACACACAGATGCACGCACACACATCATTATATTCAATCTAATTTTAAGCAGGGTGCTTTCGAGTCAACGGCTGCCAGAATAGACCCTCTTGACCCCTAGCCCTGCCCTAATACTTTCCCATTACTTCTCAAGTGAGATTTAATTTCCATCGCCGACAGTTTACAATTAAACCTCTGCTCTCCCCTCCCCCTCTGTCATGCTGGCACACGCTGCAGACGTTGACTTTTACTTGACAGAACTGACAACATGACTGCCCTAGGGAAGAGGGAAGGGAGGGAGGAAGACAGGAACTTACAATATGACAGAGCAAGAGAGAGGAATGAGATAACACCATAATGACGAGGGAGAGAACTAGAGAGAGAAAAGAAAGAGAGAGAGCTGGAGGGAGACAGAGAGACTGGGGCAGTTTTTCTTCAAGCAATGTTCACATTGGCGAGCACGTCATGCCTCGAGGAGGGAGAGCGACAATTTATTTTGGTCACTGACTGATGGAGCCGCCACTGTGGGTTTGCATAAGATCTGCTGCCTATGCTCGCACACATGTTTATAAGCACACACACACACACACACACACATACACACACACACACACAAACACACACACACACACACAACATAAATTAAGCCCTGAACAATAAAACTCCTAGATCAAAGCAGTATTGATAGATATAGACATTTTCCACTGGAGATTATGGAGCTGCGATGTCTATTAAGAGACTCTGCCAGGAGAATGCACAGGCTTTCTCAATCAAAGGAGAAGGAAGAGAACCAGGGTACATGCACAGAGAGATAAGATAAGTCAAATGAATTACGAAATCTGATCTCAAACTCCAACTCTCACACAAAATAACATTCCTCCCGTCACATCAGCTGTCATTATTAGTGAATGCGATAAATACTAGATGTGATCGTAGTTGCGGCATGAAAATGGTGTGTGTGTGGATTTAAAATATTGGCAGTATGTATCACACTATATTTGTGTCCCAGATGAGCACAAATACATCGAATACAGCCTTTGCATAGCCTGAAGTATTTACTTTGTGTTTATTATCTAGTACTAGTGACTGTGCCCATGATGCCTACCTGTGCCCATGATGCCTGCCTGCGCTCCAAATGCCTGCCTGTGCCTGTCCTCATGATGTCTGCCTGTGCCAGTGCCCATGATGCCTGTCTGTGCCTGTGCCCATGACACAGCCAGTGATTCAAATGTCAGTTGATTACCCTAGTCGATGATGATAGTACAGAGTAACTCTCACTCTCTTGACCAGCTACTGGTTGATATTCACAAAAAACACCTCCATTTCTTAACTTGTGAAAGGAGCATTGCATTACTTTGCACTTTGGGGTTACATATAGTAAACAGCGGCGAATAATCTGAATTGCAGTTGTTATATCACATTGACACATTTACCAGATGTCTCATTCTCTATCCGATTCTTGAAAACATAACACCATTCATGCAGTTGGCCACTACACTATGACTGGTTACTAGTTATTCTTGGACCAAATTTCTGTTCTCTTGTCCATTTCCCCATTTCTCCAGTTAAACAGACATATTGTGGGTTGTAAATTTCCTTATTTCAAATGGCCCACCAACTTGCTGAATAACTTGAGATCAATTAGCAACTTAATATGAAAGGCCCATCTAGGAATGGCAGAGACAGCATTTTTTTTTGTATCCCTAAATTATTTAAATATAACTGAATGCATGCATTAATATTCACTTTCTTTTTGTCTGCTAGTTAGCGAGTCTGTCGTCATTTGTTCCACCCTACACCTCTCTCTCCTTCACCTCATTTTCCTGCACTTTTCAATTCAAACATCAAGATTGTTATGGATATCGTAACCATTTGTTGAACTGAGCTAGCTAATGTGATAGTTTGTCAGCCCTCAGAACCCCAAATACAACAGAGGCCTGTTAAAAACCTTTGCCTTTTATATCACTTTAATTATATATTTTTACTAAAATGTGTGGTTTATAAGAGCATTCAAATAATTTGTGGTATGGGAATATGTTTTTATGAGTCACACACACACATATGCGTGTGTGTGAGGGTACATGCATCTGCTTTGGAGGAACAAAAAAAAGATACTTGAATTAGACCCAAAACACCCTGTCACCGCAACCACTTATGAACCACGAGCCACAGCACAGTTGTAACCACATAGAGACAGATAACCTTGGACCAACTTCAACGTTTCACTACTGCTGTGCTGGAACCCAACAAGTTTGTGATATGGAGATGAGACACTGTGAAATAGTTGAGACAGAGTCAAAATAGAAGTCACAGGTGAGAAACAACAGGTGAGAAATTACTTGGGGTGTTGGAGAGGGTCTGAAAGGAGGATTAACTCTGCAAGTGGTTTGTGAACCACCTTTTTGCAGGGAACAAGAATTGTTCATGTTCTGTGTGTTTGTACGTATGTTGACAGTAGAAGAGTGTGTGAAGGAAAGAGTTTTTTCCTCATATTCAGTCTAGGTTTTTTTCACGCAACTATGTGGGCGTAATAGAGTCAAAGGTCATTCATGCGGCATTCCACATGTCAGCATAGTAGCATGGCGGGGCGGTGGCTGGAACGCCACTTGGCCGAGAATGGGGTCAGAGGGGTGACGGCGTGTGTAGATTGCTGTCGACTTTCTCTCTGTGATGACTGGGGTACTGAGCTGAAGCAAACTTGATTGAGAGTATCATTTCCCAGTATTTTGAGAAAAGGGGGTAAAGCCAAATTTATGTAATTTAAGTGGTTAGAAAACTGTGAAGTGTGTGTGTATGTGGGTGTGTCAGTCCTTGTTAAATTATTAAAATTGATGAGGGTTTCTATTGTTTATTTATCTATTGCATTTTTTTTCTTCTCTTCCGCTCTGCTGAAAACACATACACACACGATCACAGACACACAGACTATAAATCTAGACTCCTGAGAAATGTGACTTGGACTCATCCGTCAGAGTGAGTTTGCCGAAGCTGAAGCAGCCGCTGTTCACTAATTAACCAAGGCCCATGCTGAGGCACATCTAATGTTCCTCAGGTTGGGGACCGAGGGGGGTGGAGGGGGTTGGGGGGGGTTGGAGGGAGATGAGAGGAGGAGGAAGTTGGGCACAAAAAAAGCTAGCACCATGTCTGAATGTTTCCAGACTGAAATCCAAACATTTGTATTTGGAAGTCTTTCAGCCTCGGGCAAAGATGTATCATTAATTGTTCAAGATGTTTTAACTTTAGGTATAAAATGGCATGTTTTGTTTTTTAGAATTGTATGCAACTGCTTTATGCAGTTGACCAGAAATTCGCAATTGCCCAGTCAAGTCTTCAAAGTTTGCTTTACAAAATTCAGTTTCAGTGAACACAAGCCCCAAAAACGATCTGTCTCTTGAAGTTGGGCCCAAATGTTTTTGAAAATAAAATTCGTTAGGACACCTGCATAGGTTCTAATGTCAGGCTGCCAATGTAACATTCAACACACTGCAATTTGTGAAGCAGTGCCCATGGAACATAAAACACTCTCCACAGCAGGGAAGAATTGCTGCTACCAAAAAATAATGAGGCTGTGTCCTCAGTTGAAACAGTTGGCACCAGCAGCACCACCGGGTCAATAGTTCCATGTCTCAGGCATACTTTAAAACAGAGCCTGATTGCGGCCTTTTGACTCTTGGCAGCTCTTGTGGGATCAGGCTGCGGTGTCTTTGATCAGACACGCTTGCTCTACAGTAAGCCCATAATGGCTACACCAGCACCATTTTACTCTGATGAGGAGATGCTAATAGTTTGGATCAAGGATTATTCTTGGTGTTAGAACACAGCTTTACACAGCACGATGACAGGCTCAACCCTTTAACTAATCAGGGATTGCCACGTTTCAGCGATAGATAATGTTGTCTGAGAGTAAGACCCGTATTCGGTGTGCATGTGCACGCATCAAGACAATCGTGTATATCCTTGTGTCTGTGAGGAGGAGCAAGAAATAGGCATGCAAAACCTGGATCAGATCCCTTAAGATCATCAATACCGCAGCAAAGACCAACTGAACACTTTGTTATGTTCTCATTACCTCAGACCTCTCCCTCTATCTCTCTCTCTCCATTCCCACTTGGGGCTAATCCACATCCAGCCTATCACTTAGTTCTGCAGTAACAAGTCGCAGCAGGGTTGGGTGACCTCGCCTTTCACCGTCAGCCAATCAATCGAAGTTTCATGGCTGAATTTGGAAACCACTTCACCAAGGGATCCAATATGGGAGAGGCTATATCAGTGGTGATCAATGCACCGTTAACTGCTCCAGCCAGCCAGCCTCCAAGGACACATACGTAAGCTTTCGATCACACACACAGACGGACACTTAGGCAGACGCGCACACACACACGAGAGGGAGAGGTTGATGAGTGAGGAGACAGAGAGACAGACCTCCCACCGCGAGAAAGAGCCTCATCAAGACATCAGTGATTCATGGATAAAGACAAGAAAATGTCCGACACCGTGAAAAGAGCAAGATGGGGAGCGAATGGGAATTTGTGGATATCCATTTTTAAAGCTAGTCAGAGAGAAAAAGAGACAATTATTTGACATGCATAGAGAGTTAGCGTATGTCCTTTATGCACACATACACGCACGTATTATCCCCGCTTGAACAAATATTTAAAGAATCAATAAAAGATGGTCAAGACAATGTAATGTATATGTCAACCTTTCATCCCATATATGGTCTAAACTCTTCTCTCATCCACATCCTTCTCCTTCTGTGGTATTGACCATGCTATGTTTCTTATTTCAAATTCCATTCTTTTACTCTCTTATTCCGTTCGATCTCACTCCACTTCTTTTTTATCAATCTATTCTAAGCCTGTTCTCGATCTTAAAATATGTTTAAATGTTTGGTTTTTTCACTGTAACATTTACCTAGATGGCTACCTAGAGCTGACAATATTTCAGAAAAATGTATTGCAACAAAATGTTTGATTACAACATTATGTATTATTTTAATTCATTTAACTTATATTTGTGAAACGTTCAACCACTGTATTTAGAATTTTGCACCACCTTTCTTGAATGTAACACTATTTTCCAAGGCATACGGGCAATTGCTTTCATGTTACCACAATCATGAACAGGCACTATTCATATTCTAAGTAGACCAAGCTGCTGTTTAAAGAACGCATCCTATTCATTTTTATGGCAGTCCAGTGGTTTATTTAAGCTTATAAAACTGATGTTGAACTTCTGGCTTTGTCTGGTCTTGCACAGTAGAATGGCTCAATGTGCTCCTGGCACTAGCTCTACTGCTAGTTATGGTTGTTTAGGTAGGGTATGGTAGCTATGGTAGTTACAGTAGCTATAAATGATAGTTTCCCAGGTTGAATTTTTTACTAGCTCGTCTTCAACCAAATGATTCTCAAAAAAGATGATTTTGCGTTGTAGAACAGAAAATAAAATAATTAGGGAACATAAGTTTAAATTTAAACTGCCGTGTATCTATAATAATGTCAGCAATATCTTGTATCTGTGTAGGCTATGTATAAATTAGAATATGTTTTCTGTCCAATAAGTATCTCTAGAACCGGGCAAAGTGCATATTTTGCAATTGAACTCTCATCACCAACTGCACCACAGGCACTGCACCATTCATAATTCCAGAAATCAGTGTCACCAACAATATCAATGGCCCTCCAATGCTACCAATTTCATGACAGACACTGTGCATTATCTATTGTTCAAGTAATCTGTAATTGTGTGTTTCACTGGCATCTTAACATCAACAGCATTGCAGGCACTGCACTAGTAGAGCCAAATATTAGGAATGACCCGGGTGCCAAAACAGAAATGCAACACCACCAAAATCCATCAGGCTCTTTCCTTCTAGCAATAAAGCTAGGGATGGGGGCTTGGCACAAATTAAAACTGTTGCTACCACCCGTGCACATGCAATATACGGCCTACGAATCAAACTATAGGGAGCTAGTCAGACCTGAAAACACACATGCTGCTTCAAGCTGTTAAGGTGAGAAAATACTTTTGTGTATGTTTTAGCTTATAATTGCTCTTGGTCAGGTACAGGTTTTTTTTACAACCATAATGGCTGACCATTGTTTAACAATAAACTCCTTTAAAAAACAATTTCCCTACCATCTGTTTTGATTTTCTATCTTGACTCTGTTGCTGATGTTGAGTCACATGTGCAATCAAAAGGCTGTTTATGAACCAGGGAGCAGGCATCCTTTGGTTTGTCTGAAACCAAACTTAAGTATTTGTTATGCACTTTATGAGCTGGTAGACTGAGTTAAATGTAATAAAAGAACAAATAAAATATGAAATAGAGCAGTTTTCTTATTACAAAAGATCATGTGTCTATTGCTGTCCATATTACTTTTTTGCATTTTTAAGGTCAACATTTTGCAGACATTTTTCACGCAGCGGCTTTCAAGAATGTACATTCAGTAAGTAAACAAACTATACAGCACATCTCAGCTCATCAATTACAGACAAATACATATACCAAAGCATAATGTTAGTTTTATGGAACACTGATAAATGTACAGATTGTTAACACCTGAATTGGTAACTCCTTTGCATTTTGGTCTTTGATGGTTAAAAGATAAAACGCTGCAGATTAATATCAGTATAGCCCTGTTGTAAAAAGGGAAAAGCCATGCTCCACTTCCAAGCTAGTGGTGCAGTCATGTTTATTTGTGGGTGACAGGAGATGGGTGTGTATGCTGTAGATTGTGTGTGTGCAGTAGGGTGCATATGTACATGTGGTTTTTCTCATGTGCCTGCAGATGTTTTGGTAGTGAGCACAAGGCTCAATGGCACTGCCCGGAGACTCTCTCGTTCCAATTAAACAGCTCAGCAGCCTGGAGCAGAGCAGGCCTTATCTGGGAGGATAGGGTGAAGGAAATAGAGAAGGGAGGATGGGAGGCAAGGAGGGGGTGACCAGAGGAAAAGGAAAGGGTGGGGGTGGGGGAGAGAGGCCAAAGTGGAGCTCTGAAGCAAAAGAGAGAAAGGCTTAAGAAGGGAAAAATGAAAATACCTTTCTATCAGACACACTTTCTATCTCTCACTCTCTCTTACTCTCTCTCTCTGTCTTTCATCCCTCCATCTTCTGTCATCCCCACCATTGTATCCAACATTCCATGTCAATGACCAGCAGGACAGAGAGACTTGGTTGTGCCTCAGTGAGGAGGAGCAGATCTTGGGCACTGACGGGGGCTCAGTCTTCTATTTTAGTACAGCGAATTAGACTATTTAAGAGACTCTTTTTCTGAATTCATCTGAATCTAGAGTGGTCAGCAACACACCACAGGTGTATCAAATTATTCTCAATTGCCATTTAAATTTTATGAACAGGGTTCATAAAATGTCTATTTGAAAGGAATTTGAAAGGCAGTGCTGCCATGGAAAGAGTATATTTAATTGTTATATGGTATATCAATGGATGGTTTTACATATCTGTTGAGTCAAGGGACCCACAGAAAACATAAATATCTCCCTGACTTCTCCCAAAGTACGTCTATCAAGCTCACAAAAGTGCAAAGGATCCATTTTCCCGCACCTTGAGTATCTCCACATGGACATGCTGGCCCCAGAACACCCCATCAAGAGAATATACAGACGCATCAATCTAAGGCCCCCTGGACTTTAATTGCGGAGATGGTGTACACAATTAGATGGCATCTTGCCTTTCAGAGTGGTCTGAGACAAGTAGCCTTTCAGACACCCTGGCCACGGTGTAGAGGATGAGAAAGGGGCCACTTGGAGAAACACAAGCACAGCCATTACTTTTTCATGAGAAGAAAAGCAATTAGAATGTGGAGTGGATGAGAGGGACATATACAAACTCGTCCAGGCGTGCCAAATGTGCACACACGTCATGCTATGTAATACAAATGCCACTCTCAGACACGTACACGTGGCTACCAGTTGCGGCAAAAGGTTTTCTTTGGCTGACCATGCGTCGCATTGTGTGCTCGTGGCTGTGTAACGCAAGCTGTCAAAAGGTATGTTCTGAGAGTTTTCAAGAAAATAAAATGACATTCTTCAATTGACAAATGTAATCTTTGAGTCATGTATCTTTATATTATGTCCACCATACTGTGTCTTTATAAGCACAGTCTAAAGGGACATTCCAGTCTTATGCCCAAACACAAACACACCCAAGTATGCATTTACACTACCTTAGTATGGATTGACTGAGAGAGAGAGAGAGAGAGAGAATGAGACAGGAAGGAAAGAGAGAGCAAAGCAATTCAGAGGAAATTGGCTGCCGTAAATGACAGTCGATTACCATCCTAAATATACTGTCAAAAAGCAATTTGCGTTGCACATGCCAGAGGCCTGAAATTTGCACCTTATTAAGAGGCAAAGTCTACCATTTAGTTCTCTCACCTTCCATTTACCCACAAACCTCTTCTATAACTCAGCAACTGTTTAACGGCAACCATTTTAAGAAAGGAGGGACAAGATAGGGACAAGATAGAAAGTGACCGGAAAAAGCTTTATCTGAGTGTTGAAGATAGTAAGACATTTAAATTCAAATGCTTGACAAATAACCATTCAAACTAATACTTAAGCCTAGTGAAATAGATTAAAAAAATAACAATGTTGCCTGCTATAGTACTTACTATTTTTGGATACAACCATTCTATAAGCGCCTTGACTTCAGGTAATGTACCAACCATTGCCGGTTTTATCATGTCAAATCCAACATGCAACATCTTCACCACTTCCTGTTAGTGAAACAATCTTCACCCCCCACGTGTTTGCTGAAGAAACACCCCAAGGAGCCAAACTCATTAGGAAGAAAAAATGCCTCATATGAACAAACCAGTTCTTTGGCTAGATACTTGAAGAACACCGGAGCAATAAAGTTTTGAAATATTGTCTTTTATTGCCCCCCCACCCCTTTACCTCCCCCAGTCTCGGAGTGTAGCAATTTCTATTGATGTTCAAGTGCAGATATGATTACCAAACAAAGAAGGTGCGATGGCGTAAGATAGAGCGAGGTGAGCAATGTGTTTAATTTCACAGAGCGTGTAGACTCGCAGGGCTCATTACTGGCCACTCAATTCACCTCAGCACACTTCCTACGGCTGGCTATCGATCAAGCCAGTATGGTAGCGAGCAGTGTCTTACAAAAGACCTCTCACCTCCACGTTCCTCCACCTCGTCCCCCCTCCTCTGCCTCATCATGGTGTCATGTTGTTCTCACCATTTCTTTTCTTACATTAGTGGAGTGAGAGAGGAAGCACAGGCCTAAGAATAACTGACAGCAGTTTGGAAGAGACTCTCTCTCTCTACTGTGAAGGTAGAAAACCGTTACAATGCAGGTGGTCTTCTCTTTCTGAATCCAGAAAAAATGAAGGGCAACTACTGTACAGTACCATTGACAGTTTTGCTGTTTTGTGAATGTTGAAAGGGTAATAATCTGTTTGAAATCGGCATGGATGACAATTCGTAGTGGAACAGTCTGGAATTTATTAATAAGACATCAGACAGAAAGAAAGGAAGGCGGTCAGAAGAAAGAAAGAAAGAAATTAGAGACCAGAGAGAAAAAGAGAGAGCCTGGAATAGAAGAGACCACAGTTTGGAATAAGTGATTAGATTATGTAAGCATCACTAATGCTTTCCCTCATTCTAAATAAAGCTGCGAAAAGCAGAGAAGAGCTTCAAACCTAGACTCTCTTCCACTGCATTGGCTTTTCCAACAGTATTTCAGACAGGACACCTTTTAGCAGAAATAAGGCGGTAGAACTCTTTGACTTGTCGTTTCGAACTGGCTGGATTCTCACCAAAAGAACTATAGTGAGCTACAGAGATATTAACAAAATAGGAACTTGGTGAAATTAGTATTCACCAAGATATGCATTCACTAGTAAAGAGAAAGTGTTTGTATATAACTAAAATGCTGATTATCAAGGTAACAGTGTAGGATCAATAAACGCACCTGTCTTACCTATTGATTTGCTATCATGACATCTTGCGTCAGGGGATTTGGGATTAGTCAAGTTTTTCTATGTGTAACGAGAGGCACACATAGCTCGCAGCCGTGCGTGCTCGTGGGGGCGTGTGTTTGCGAACGTGTCAGAAAAAATATCGACCCAACGAACCAAACACGAGCTATTGGACTGTGAAGAAGTGTCGTTCCTTTGAACGCATCGCATGCGCATGGACACACTCGCGCGCAGACAGAACCACACACCTGCTCATAATGCAGGCTTTCTGTTTCCCAGGTAACTCTCCACGGAGCAAGGCCAGAGGCTTTCCATTCTGCTTAGCCTTCATTTCCCTCCATTGATTCATTACTTCCCGAATAAGCTTTCACCTACTTTCGCCCAACATCGGCTACTATAGTTAGATAATGTCTAATATCGACAGAGCGCATAGCACAGTGGACCTGGGCCACAACTACAGCAGAAAAATATCCTTGGACATTCTCTTTGGGTCTGCATGAACTTTCCACTTTTGGGTCCCGCATTAGGTCGTCACTTCAAATATAATGTGGAACACTTCGTTCAATACTGAACCCAAACATACTGCACTTCTAATGTTGCTTTTCACACATCTTATAATACATAGTTTGACTTATGTGTAACGTTTTGATGTACAGTAGATGGAGAATAACCTTATTGCTATTATTGAGCACACAAGTCACTCTTTAGACATGACAAGCTTTAAACAGAGCAGCCCAATCTCCTATAAATGATTGAGAACATGGTGGCGCCAAAAGCAGACGCAAGTCACCCACTAAATTAAATGTGCTGAATTCCCCTTATTAAACTGTGATGCCTTAGAGGAATGACTTAACAAGCTCATCAACCAGCCATAATGACACATACAGTATTCATGGATAGCAGGACAAACGTGAAGCCTACTGTACAGGAAAAAAAAACATCTTCAATAACATGTTCCTGTGCATGTGTACTATTATTAATCCCTGTGGAAGCCAATATTGACAGACACAGGGCCAAGTACATGTTTGAAGTTTGTGCGTTGGTTCATATATGTTAGTATCCATTTAGTGAAAAAAAATAAAGTAAATGAAAGATTCTGCAAAGTACAAACTTGTGTTCTTTAATCGGTATTTAGATTTTGTCAGGATGTTGAGTATAGTCACAAGCCAATTTTTTAAATTAAAGACACATAATCAAACATATACTAACACACATGACGCAAATGTTAAGATTCAAAATGTTTATTTTCCTGTAATGTTACATCGAAGAGTGAGTGTATTTTGAGGGCAAAAGATGAAATGACTTAAACCATATGGCTCTGCAGGTGACAGCAAGCTGCAAGATACAACAAGCTGAGGGCTTGCGCAAAGCCAAATGAGCAACTGCCTGTAATGTAATGTAGTGTAATATGCAGTGATAAGCCTGCACAGTCAAGCTTGTAAACATCACCTCATCTTCTCCCACAGAGAGAGTGAGAAGGGATGGTAACAAGACTGCCAGGCCCTGCAGGGGCCAAAACACCACAGGCTGATTCAATTCAGGGGAGAAAAAGTGGGAATTATTATCAATCGTGCAAAATTGCTCTCAACGATCAACATTTCTTTTTACATTCCCTTTTTTGTTCTGTTTGTCTTTCATATGTTCCCAGCGTCTCCATGCTTTCTTCCCTTTCTCTCCCTCTTTTGATAGATTTTACATTACATTCTGTCTCTTAAAAACAGACTATCGCTCCACATTTGTTCGTTTTTGGGGTCGGTATTTTTTCGCTAAGTCAAGCAAACAACACAAAAAACTGTTTTGTTTGCATGTTTTTTGCGATCTTCACATAAACCCTGCTGTCAAAGCAAGTTTAGGGAAACGCAACGTGTGGCAGAGAGACCGGAGGAGCTACCCTGATGTTTTCCTCTTCTTTTTTATTGTTATTTGTTTTCTATTGCCAACAGAATTAGAAAAACACTTCACAACTAGTTTCGTCAAGTCCCCCTGTATTGCTGTCTGCTACAGTGCTGGACCACACATTCAGTATTCAATCTCTGCATTTGACGGCAAGGCTTTATGTAAACTTTGAACTTCAAATCTCATTGATGATACAACCGCTCGTCTGAACATGGGCGCTGCATCCTCAGATGATGATTCAAACCAAGTTGCTCCTGCAGAGCTGATGTACCTACTAATGGCTCCCGTTGGTGCCAAGGCCCATGTTCTGCCCTCTTCTGGGCTCAAATTCCTCTGGCTGACTTTCATATGAAAGCGCCTGCCATCATTTATCATTCATCTTTTTCCTCTGCTCTTTTATTCATTTATTTTTTTCCCCCATCTGTCTCTCTTTCTGCCCTTCCCTCGCTCTCCTTCCTACCCTCGCTCTCCTGCTTTCGGCATCACGCTGCATTTGTCTTCTTAAGCGTGTGCTAACCACCGCTAAGCCCCTCCACAATAGAAGAAGAAAGAGAAAGCGCCAATTGGGGGCTCAGCTGCATGGAAACATGCATTCTCTTTCATCCCAAACTATTACCAAGAGAGAGGATGGATGGATGGAGGAAAGAGAGGGGCAGGGGAGACAAAAGTGCCTTGTAAGAGACTGAGCACAGAACTATAGAAGACCCCTCATCCGCGTGGAATACAGCGAATGAATGTAGACACCTCCCCACGTGAGACGAAAGCCTTTGTTGGAAGATGTGCCGGAGTCAGGAAGATTCTAGAGAAGGAATCAATAAATAATACCAACAACAATCATGACAATGAGAGCAGACAGAGAGGAGACAGACAGAGAGGAAGAGATGCACTTGGTGGGATCAGAAATACTCCAAGCCATGCTGCCAAGCCTCTGTGCCCAAACCACTGACTTACAACGTACACACACACAAACACCCACACACACACACACACTACACGCCAGAGGGTCCAGATACACACCCATTTCCTCTCTACACACTGAAGTGTAACATGCATACAAGGGAAACTTTGTGGCAGAAGACAGCATCAGACAACAGTGGACTATTGAGTTGAGGGGTTGGGAGTAGGGGCAACGATTTAGAGGGGTGGGAGGGGTGTCTCTAACGGTCTTGAAGTCAACTCCGGTGCATGGCGGTGGAGCGTGCATTTGCGTGCCTGTGGAAAGGCATACGCATCCATTCACAAGATGTGAGTCGGTACACGTGTGTTTGCGTGAGACTCAGGGGCACACACAGGGGGGAAAAGCAGGGTAAATTCTTGTGACAAGAGAGGGAAAAGAGCCATAAATAGAAGGAAAGATGAACAGAGCGAGGAGAGAAACATCCCATTGAATTTGACGCCAGTCTCAGCTTAGAGTACAAACACAATAGCTTCATCTTCGGCAGATCTGCATGAAGATAATAAATAAATGTCTTGTTTAAAAAAAAAGTGTATGAGAAGTGCGGCTTATGTGTGTTTGCTGGACGATATGTGTATACATGTACAGTATGTGTTTCAGTATGTGAGTATATGTGATTGTGTGTGTGTGCACGAGGCAAGTGTGAACCAGATGAATACAGTGCTGATTCATAACACACACATTGCATGCCAACCCAATGTAAGATCACCAAAAGCTATGTTCTTTGGTCTTTGTCTGCTTTGGTCACTTGAGTATACATGAGACTTGAGTATACATTATGAAGACTGCTAAAATGAACTTCTAACTACTAAAATACAGAACTTAACAGTACAGCAGCTTTGAAATAAATAACAGTTTGTTCAAAGCAACACTTGCTACTGGATGTGTGGTGGTGAATCTGAAAGTTCTTTCTAAAGGTGTTTCAGGGTCATATCTGTCTTGACATGTACATTTTAGCTTGGAAGTAGATGACAGTCAAACTCATCGCTGGTGTACTTTTTGTGTTTGCAGGTCTAAAGCATGGACAGTGAAAAGCATGGACAGTGAAAAGCATGGACGGTTACCAGCTTATAAAAGCTCAGTACTGTGCAAACTCCGGCTCCAAATGACATCAACAGTGCAAGATGGCAACAGCTGTATCCAGTAGAAACATTTGGTATAATACCAAATGAATAGATGAGGAGCAGGCATGGGAAGCGAGGTGTCTCGAGTTATACAAAGTTAAATCAAAGGCCTATATAACTAGTCCGAGCTACGGCAAGAAAGAGAGTGGAATGGACAGTGTAGAAAAACAAGCCTGTCGCTCATAGGCTCGCACATGTTACTTTTCATTGCAGAAACGGTCTATTTTGTGCAGCATCATTGTAACTTCCCATCATGCTCTAAGCGTGTCTGCAAACCACACGCTGAGCCATCGATGGCTGACTAGCCGTTCGCCTTCAACTGACGACAGGTATGGAAAAACGTCAGTCACAAATGCATTAGCAACAGACAAAAAGATCCCAGCTGGTCATCCCAGCTCTATGTCCAGAAACGCCTGACAGCATCGCTGTTCAACAACCTCGTTGCCCCCATGGTTGACACCAACACCACCGCACCATCTGTTCAGGCACCAAGCCCAAAGACCCGGGGGCACCAACACCTGCCCCCTGAATGAGTGTCTGGATAGGAGAAACCCACTAAAAGAAACGGAAAGGACAGAACCCCTACGTACGTCCTTCCTTCCCATCTTCATCTTCTCTCCGACCATACTCAAGGGGCTCCAGTCGGATGCGCGCCCCTTCTGGCACCCTTCACCCCAACAACCACTTCAAACCCCACTACAGTATCCACAACCGCTGCCACACCTTGGACCCTTCTACTTCTCAAGTCCCGTACAGTACCCCCCCCACCACCACCACCACTACCTCATGCACAGAGACATTGCACAACCTGAAAAGGCACCGAGCCTGACCTGGAGTAAACGGTTTTAAGTAGTGTTTCATTGGTATTTATATCTGCACTGGGTGAAATGTGGTGGAAGGTTTAACTCTGTAATAGTTGTATATAATTTTGGTGAAACCAATAACACCACATTTTACTAAAGACTTCCATGGAAACAAACATCACGGTCACATTTTGTAAGCACAAGATGTAACAGTTTATTAAACTTGAGAATCATGGCTGTACATCAGACTAAAGGGTGATGGCTAACATGGCACCTGTTACATTTCTGTTTGAATTTGTTTTGTAAAACAATGTTGTGAGACAGTTGGATTCTCAAGAGTATGACCACACCACAATCCATTTTGTGAAACCAAAGCTATTTGTTCTTTCATGAAGATTTGATTGATTATGCAAAATCCAAGCTTGAAAAACAGGCAACAAAACAATATTTGTTTTATTCATTTATTTATTTGTTTGGTAATTTGTATAGAATGCATTTTTGATTGTTGAGACAACATAGACCATTTTACTGTTACAAAGAGCATATACTCTGGTTTGCATTGTTTATATATTGTTTTGAATGGTTTATTCCCTACCTCGGAAATACACATCAATTTGATTTTTTTGTAAAAAAAATAAAAAATGCAACTGGTCTCATGAACCCTGTATTGTGTATTGAATTGAATTCTGAGTTGAGTTTATCACTACATCCCTAGAAGGAATGTGTACTGTGGTTAGCTATGTGTGTCTATCTGTGTATGGCTGAATTTTTTTCTATCTGTGTGTGGCTGCGGGGTTTTTTTCACAGCTGAAGGTCACTGGCTGTGAAACCCTGAAGCGTATTTTCTCTGCAGAGGTGTCTGCAGTCAGACACCCCAACCCCTTCCTCTCCTTCCCAGACCTCTCTCTCTCTCTCACACACACACACACACACACACACACACACACACACACACACACACACACACACACACACACACAGAACAGCACAAATCCCAGCCAGCAGCCACACATCCAAACCATCCAAGGGCAGGCTGGCAAAGTGCCCCAGTTTGAACCCCTCTGGGCTGGGTGAGAACAGGGCCTTGTTTAAGGGTTGGAGGCCCAGGGTGGTAAGCGCGACTGGGGGGTGCGGGCAAGCGGGCGACTGCACTCGTCAGGAGCCAGGCTGGAGAGTTCTGGAGCGGATTAAAAATGTATGGACCCGCTCTCGCTGGTGTAACAATGAGTGTCCTCATTCGTCACCTGCCACCTCCAGGGACCCATGGGATGAAGAGAAGAGGGGGGGTCAGAGAGGAGGAGAGGAAAGGAGGGGAAGATGGGGGAAAAAAAACATAATTCACAGCCATACTTTATATAGTGTATGGGTCAAGAGAATTGTTAACAAACAGGATAGAAATGAAGAGAAGGGTAAAGGAAAGGAGAACTGTATTATACAGTGTAGGCAGACGAGCCTACACTATATAGGCCTGGATGAGAGGGAACAGGGTGGGGATTCAAAAGTGA
Source organism: Plecoglossus altivelis (assembly GCA_036571765.1). Classification (NCBI taxonomy): domain Eukaryota; kingdom Metazoa; phylum Chordata; class Actinopteri; order Osmeriformes; family Plecoglossidae; genus Plecoglossus; species Plecoglossus altivelis. The sequence continues at coordinate 1,507,402 of BROE01000023.1, forward strand.
ACTAAGAAGAAAAAGAGCAGTCCAAGCAGCCGGGGGGCAGGGTGGGGGGGGGGGGGGGGGGGGGGGTGTCAAGGTTTGGATGTGGACAGGGAGGGGCAGTGACCTCCACAGCTCTCTAACACACAAACACACACTGTGCACACACACATGCGTGCACTCGTAAGGACAGCTGGCTCAAGAACCCTGAAGGTGAGCGTGCAGGAAATGGCAGGCAGTGTGAATAATGAAATATAATGTAACGTAGAGAAGTAGGCTACATCTGCGACATCTGAATTTCCTAACAAATAAAGTTCAATCCAAACTCATCTAACATCACGAGCGATGTTGTAGACTATTAAAACTTCCAGAGTGAAGGGACCAGGAGGAGCAAACAACGTTCAAATATTTTTCTTTATGACTATTAAGGAAAACTTGCATTACACAATAAACAGCCCTGGAACCTTGTTGGTGGTTTTTTCTTCAGATATGTTTGCATAGTGGCGTTTCTACAACAGTCTATAATGTTAAACTATTGTGTTTTTTAAAGCCTATTAAAATCAGAACTGAACAACGCTGTCCAATGAAACAGTGAAGCACATCTGACATTTTCTCTGTGACCCAGGACTGTCATGTCATTGGGCTACACCATTACCAAAAGCTCTCACTGTCATGGAGGCGATTAGAGAGTGAAAGCGATTGTAGCTGAGAGAGACAGAAAGAGAGAGAGAGAGAGAGAGAGAGAGAGAGAGAGAGAGAGAGAGAGAGAGAGAGAAAGAGAGAGTTGATGGTGGATGAGCCACAGATGGGTGCTTCTCAGCCGCTTTTTATAATTGCATGTGGAACAGTGCTGATTTCACTGTTGTAAATAATCTGTAATGGGCTTTGCAGATCTGGCGTGGGATAAGAGTTGTGTCAACATCAATGCAAACACATTTGTCCCTTGCTGCAATGGCCCAGTGCACTCAGGGGGGACCGGGAAAGCGGTGACTCGCTTAAGGTTATGATGATGAGGGAACAAAGGACACAGTGTAACCTTTACTAAACTCTGGGCTCCATGTATAAACAAACACCCCCCACACACACATACACACACACACACACACACACACACACACACAACAATAGCAAACAGACACCCACGGTCTCTAACACCTATGTGGAAGGGTTCAACCTTCTACCCTTTCATTAGGGCAGATAATTAAGTCAGTTGATAAATTATGCCATAACGTATGCAGATGAAAGCAAAGGCTAAGGGTAGCGCTAGCTCCAGGTCGTTGTAATGTGAATATCTATCAGGTCAAAAAATTTACTGCGCCCTCCGCTCCACCTCTACCACTTGGTCTGGATGTAATGTATAGAGGCCATGACCACAGACAGACAGAGTTTACCCATTCATGATTAAGGCCTTCAATAGTTTTCAAGGCTCGTTTAAAGGGAAAACATCCATTGAATTATTCATACAAATACATTTTTTAAGAAAAACAGCCCTCCTTGAACAACTGGAAGGAACGTTATCTGAGAAGGTCAGAAGGGATGGATGCAGGGTAGGAGTCATAAAATGTTCTTGCTTCAGTCTGGGCTGAATTAGCCACTTGGCTTACTAAAGCCAGAGGAGCTTAATTGACCAGCAGATCATACTCAGGATAGAGTGTGTGAAAACGCTTTAATTCCTCCATTAAACTCATCTGCCCAGGGATTTACCAGATACACATTTGCGTGTGTGTGCGTATTTGGGCATGTCTGCATGTGTATGTGGCTATGTGTGTATGTGAACGATTGTATGTGTGTGTGTCTGGATGTGTGTGTGTATGTGCTCCATCAAAGCATTAACACGGTCCGCTGTGTATGAAGCACAAGGATTAAGCCGACGAGGTCGTTTTCGGCTCAAGCTTTTAACACAAAACAGGGTCAAGGGTGACTAAGGCTCAGCGCATTACACACTCCTGAGTTATGCAACGCTTTGAAATCCCCCTAGAACGTGTTCAAATCCCTCCCCATGTCATTAGCTTGCGGCTAAGGATCATAGTCTGAGGGCTACATAGACACCACGTGCATGAGGCAACCATCGAGTCAAAGCCCTCATTCCCTACCTCAATTAACTGCGACTTTCTCATTCCAACTTCATTGATGAAATCCTCAATTGTTGCTCTTTAGACTGCCAACGAATCACACGTGTGCAAACAAACACCTCCCACACAAGCAAGCCCGTTGTGTATTCTCGTCTAATAGGCAGGAAGAATGTTGTAATGAGATTCCCTTTGCTTCCATTGACAATAATGAATAGAGGCGTCACGCCCAGCCAAACATATCTGTCTTCTGTAATGGTTCCAATGACACCTGTAGTAGGACAGGACAAATACAATGGTCCAAGGGCGGTCACTCTGAGAAGAGATGACAGCGGTTTGACATGGATCAATGTGTGCTCCTTAAGGTAAAAGGGGACAACCACAGCGGTCACCCGCTCTCCTAATGGGGCCTGACGTGGTCAAGTAGTCTTGTTGTTTGTTCACTTTCGAGGTTGAGACCATTTGCGGTTATACTTTCAGTCAGCTTAAGTTTCTGCAGCTTGAATTGTGTTTGTCTTTAAGAGAATAAAGTATATCACCAATTTGTAAAATATTGTTTTCAAATGAGAACCTTTGTCATTATTTCATCTTGTACAAATTGAATGATGAAAATGATCACACAGAATTTCATCTCATACAAAGAGAATGCCAGAAATAAATGTCGTTGGCTTAATCAAGGTCACTACTAAGTCAATTTGTACTTACCATTGTTAAAATTGGAACATGATCTTTAGTGTAAGGACATAGCCAGAGGCCAAGTTTCGTTGTATCTCTCTTGATAACATCAGATGAAGTAAATTACTGTGTCTTAAGGCTGCGTTGACTCAACCTGACTGAGGAACATCGCCAAAGCGCACGATGCTTACAGTGAGAGAGAGGGCTCAGCTCTGCTGCCAGGGGTGACAAGAAAGACCATCTTTCTTTAGTGTAATGCATGAGGTATTATTCTTTTCTACGGTGTAGCTCCTGGGCTACGAGAGTGTGTGAGAGGCTGTGTGTGTGTGTGTGTGTGTGTGTGTCTGTGTGTGTGTGTAGGTGTGAGACATCTCTCTCCCTCCTACTGATACTTGTTTTCACAATTCCTTCCTCGTTTCCTCTTGCCTCTTCTATCTCACTCAAGTACTTCTGCAAAGGTGTTTCCATTGTCATAACCTTTATATGCACAGGATGAGTGATTAATGAGCCTTAGGCTTTCACCTTGCATCAAACTTGAAGAAAGTGTATAAGAATAGCTATGCTTTTTTGCGCCAGTGACTTGAGAACGTTGGACATTTGCGAAAGAGAAAAAAGGTACGATTTTCTTTAATCAAGTGTACATGCACACAAGGTGCATGCGCGCAAAACGCATGTTTCAAAAACGCACGCAACGCCCCCCTTCCCCTAACATGGAGAGCAGTATTTAGCTGAAGTCATGCGCATACATCATAACCGCAGCACCTACCCTAAGCAGAGACACCGTAGAGACACCACAGAGACGCTGACAATAAGAAAGGCTGTTCTGCAGAGGAGTGAGGAGTAGGCCAAGCAGCCCTGGGCGTCCTGGAGAACCGAGGAAGTGGCTTGCAAGATTGATCACCTCCCTAGCGGGCCAGGTAAAACTATGGCCGCTGTCCTGTTTATGTTCGAGATGAGATCTGAGGACTGAGATAGACAACGCAGGCGGTGACCCCCCCCCCCGCCCCCCAGTCAAAGGCTGTTGAAACGGACACGACCGAGCGCAGTCCGAGACGCACGCCGATGCGCCCTCATCCATCGTCAAAGTCGTCATCGGCAGCCTGGTTGGTCAACGTTGTCGTGTTCGCCGTTATTGTTGCCATCATTCTCGCAGGTGCAAATTTGTGGCCTTTCAGCTCAAACACACATCCCTTGAGCTTTCTATGTATCTATCAACATGGCTGTGTCCACTTACAAATCCACAGAACAGCCACTTCCACTAAGCAGAAATCAAATGCGATTGGGATCCTTCTGAAGGCTACATCTTTACAGGATTTTCCTTTCAAAACGCTCTTTTGAAATGCAGTATCCCATTATGGCAGACTACACTATGAATCACCCGTGTAATTGCGATTTGACTCTGACTTGTTTTAGGCTCATGGTTGTGTGTCAAAAGAGCTTCTAAGTTGGGCAGATGCACTTAATGTAAATCATTACTGAAGGAAACACTGATCCGTTCCTGCTAACATCCTCAGAGAGGGTGGAGAGTGCTGCCCGCTCGATTGATCACTCCCTTTGAAGCTGATGGGCTCAATTAATTATTAAAGCAGTGTCTTTTAGCGATGCAAAGGGACTCCCATGTAGCCCACACAGTGTGAGCTGTCTGGAAGAGGCTACGAACTCTATAGCTCCAAATGCAAGGCTCTAAGGAAAAGAAAGTTAGACCCTATAATCATAAATTGTTCTATCATTAATGAAGGGTTTATTTCCAGTGGTTCCTCCCGCAGGACAAACATAGGAAGCGTTCAGAACCTTTTTTGAAGCGTGTAGTCGTGGAATAATGTTTCCTGCGTAGTTAGAGGGTCAGAGTGTCTTGGTGTGGAAATTGGGGTCAATGCTTGGAATTAGACAGTATGTCTCGTTCAGTAAAGGGAGAAGTTGATGAGCTGACTTTGAAGGTTCGGTATAGGGCAGGAAATGTTTGTGTGCCTCACACAGTGTTTATGATTGCAAAGGTGCCACGAGGAGTTTAATAAGTTTGCGACAGTCAGTGATTATAAGTGCAAAGTTAATCTAAAGATGTATGACTCTGAATATCCCACTGGTCTACACAACTGGATTAACACGCGCTCTGATGTCACCCCCATACAACTGCACGATATGGGATAACTCCGCTTCCACCCAAACATGTATGTCTTCATGTCACTCTAGCAATGGCTGGATTTTCTTTACGTCTACCTGTGTTCTGTTCATATCAGCACATCTGGTCACAAACCACTGCAGAAACATTGAGGCGAATAAGGTTCTCCAAGCTTTGTAAATTCTGCAGAACAACTGGTTTTGTGCGCTCCAGTCAATACTCAGGGGGCTCCTATAGGTCCATAATGATGTATCCTTTTTGTGGTTCAACTGCAACAAGAATTTCAATTCATTGTATTCAACAGCTACAGCATTTTAGCATTGTGTATATATGGAAATCGCAAGAAGATTACTTGAGTCTTTAAGTGTTTTTTGCAGTTTATGTTCAATCTGGGCACCTCAATGGAGGTTTCTTAATTATGGCTATAAAGGTCTTCTTTCACAGCCATTTAGGAAATTGTTCTTATGAGAGGTTTAAGGCAAATTGTAATTCAAATAGTATTTAAAAGTTAAAATATTTTAAACTATTAAAAGTTATAACTTTGTAACTTACACATTGAATTAAACTTTTGTCATATTTGGCATGAATGCATGGAGATATGTTTTTGTTTATTTAACGTAAATAAACTGCATGGGGTACAGTATGTTCCATTCTCAATAGTGCATGTGTCAATTGGCGGCAAATGTCGTTTCATAGCATAAGAAGCCTGCTGTCAACATCTCAAAGATGAGAGCTGAAAGATGCTGTCACATCTCTTTGCTCACCTCCTCTCCTGCCCTCCAGTGTCAATCAATCCTGCTCCTGCAAAGAAGAGCTGTGTTGGAAGATATTGATCTAACCCCCCTCCTGCCCCCCTCCTCCCCCCCAGTCTCCCCATCATTTGTCTATCACAGGGGGCACCTTTCAACTGAACACGCACGTACACAAAAAGCACTAAAACAGAACAGTGCTGTAAATGGGGGTCTTCCATTTTTAGTTCTCCATTTAACTCCTCTGTGACTCCACCGCTCTTAACAGCTTCCTGAGCAGGAAGCTAAGCGAATGGAAAAGCTCAAACTAACTACTGGATTTGCCTTGTCATCAGCTCAGCCTGACTCCACCCGCCCTCTCTAAGTCACTTCCAATCACCCGACCGTCTCTGACGGAAGTAGGATCCATCTCTAGGATCCTGTGAATACCAGATGTAACACCCCATTGCCAGCCATGTCCTTGTTCCTCCTCCCTCATCCTAAAGATTACAGAACGGGAGGAAGTGGAGGAAAATGGCATCACGAGTCTTCATGAACAATAGTTGAGCAGAGATTTCATATGGTGTATGCTAAACGCCGAGCCTTTGAAAACAGCACGGTGCACTCAGCATGAAACCTCAGCTCTTCCACACAGAGACACTTACAGGGACAGGCCTCCATGACCTTGGCTATGTCCCCACATGGCACTGTTTTACACACAGCATCCTTTACAAACAGCAGGAATTTCTCTGTGCATACTACGTGCATTCAGACTCATGATTTTCTAAAGTGTTTGAATTCCATAAGGAAGAAGAGACAAGACGTGTTCTTTTTTTCTAAAGGTTTGTTCTCTGCGTGTGTTTTTTCTCTGTTCTGTGTTCAATTCAGGGAAAGAGGCTTGGTGTGAGAGACACAGAGGAAGGACAAAGTAGCAAAGTCAAATTCAGCTATCTATTGTCAAACTCCAAACTTTTTATTTGGCCTCATGTCTCCAGTCTGCCCGGCCGCCCACAGTCTAAGTGTGCGTGGGTAATTGAGCGAGAGATGGAGAGCAGGTTGAAAGAAAAGATTAGATATAATGAGCAGAGAAAAGAGTCTGGCCACACAATTACGGGGTTAATTAAAACGGGGGAGGACGTTGGCCGGGAAACCGACGAGGCCCACAGCCAATGAATGCAAAGGTTATCATTGTTGTTGGTGAAACAAAACAATTCAGACAGCGGACACTGGCGGCTGGTTTAGCTCCGTTTTAAGGTAGGCATTTACACACACACCTCCCCAAACTTCTCCGGGCCCCACCAAACCCCCCCAACCCTCCACTGCCCTTGGCTAGAAAATTGAACGTGATGTTTCTTTGGGGAAATTACATTTTGGGTGAGGCATAGCTGGCTATCTCCGCCTTTCACATCAACGCTTCTGATCAAAGACAGTTTCTCTCATATTTATCTGGGGATTTTTCTAATACCTCCTCGATGCAGGTGTTCGTTTAGTTTCTGGGGAAACTGCAGATCAACACAGTCTTATGAAAGCTGTATATCTATCAATTCACTGAATAATCAGGTGGATGGAGAGCTGGAAACCAATCATGAACAACCCTGGGTAAGCACTCTCACTCAAAAGTCCTTTTACAGTCAAGAGTGGTCCATCGTTTAACACATACTTGGCTACCACGATGCAGAGGTGCGAGAGGTTGACCACTTGAGGACTTCCAACCACAGATAGTCGGTCCCTGCTTCAGATGACCACAGTGTGAATTATCCATCGAGAATCGGTGGGGGGTGGGGGGGGGGGGGGGGTAAACCTACTATTATATTGGAGTATTTCTTCTAGAAAATGTATTAGCAGTGGGAGGAAAGGTTAATGAGGGTTGTGGGGGGAGTAGGACTGTGGCTATTACAGGGAACTCCCTTTAAAACAAAATATATAGAAGTACTGAAAACCTTGGTTCGGGTGTATTTGTTAGAGGAAAGAAAATAGATTAAACCATCGGAAATAATATTTCTCAGCTCAGAAATGACCTAAAAATGCAAAAGTAAAGTCATAGTGTCAAAGTGCAGTAAAAGTGTATTGGTCAAGTCCCCCCCATAATTCGACCCTTGGGTGGCCCACACCTAAAACATACTTGTATACATGTATACACACAGAGACACGGAGCAATCAAATGAGACAGAGAGCGAGAGGGCCCAGTCCTCTGAGTTTACAGCATGTCATCCGCAATCTATGTTGGCGCGACACTCAGTAATTCCCAGACCTCCCTAACTGACTTAGTCCGCTCAGTGCTGGGCACTTATGTTGTGAGCGAGCTTAAAAGATCCATCCTAAATCTTTATGACTTTTGTCCTTGTAAACTTCCACGGCAAACACATTCCTCAAGAGAGTTGAGCTGATAGTGTTTGCGGTGGCCTTTATTAAGTGTTCAAGCCTGGATACCTAAAAGGTACCCTAACCCCAGGAAAAGAGTCAGCCAGTATGGAGTATCTAAGATTATTAACCACATTTACCAAAAGAAAATATTCCCAAAAGTTTAAATGTAAGGTACCTTCATGGAATACAGCTCAATTCACATCCCAAAGAGAGACAGAAGACTCCCTTCTCATTCACCCTCCAATGTCACAATTTGCATGTATTAGCAAAGGTCTATACAAGTCGCAATGTCAGGGTTAAAACATTTTACAAACATAAATAACTCATTAATAAAGTGACATCCATACCCTTCTAGCATTTTAATAAAATGCAAAGAGATTATTCTGGTTCACCCCCTAAGGGCACCCTGCATATTCCATTTCATTATTGCTCTGGCACATCCACACCACACCATCCCCACCATCACCAGTCCTTCTCCTCTTCCGCCTTTCTTATTTTGTCTACCTTTGTGAGCATTTCGTATTCATATTGACCCACTTTTGTTTTTACATGCCCTGTGGTGTTGTACTTTAATAAACCCAAGAAATAGTAGAGGGTTGTGCAGGCGGAGAACGTGAGGGCTGATGATACGGTTCAGGAGCTACGCTGATGAGTCACTATCCTTTGAGCGTGCCGATTTGGGCGCCTTTGCGAAAAACAATTTGTGGGAAACAAGGATGGTTATATGGTGAACTTTCTGTCCACACAGCTATCAAGAAAGTCAAACTAGTATTTCAGTTCCTGTCCGCTGCCATGACAAAACACATCAATGCTAGAAGTAATCAACTGCTGATCATTATCATCATACTCGTCTTCATTATCATGATCATGAGGCCACAGGTGAAATCAAAGTACAGCTGTCGATCGTGTTTTCTCCGACCATAACAGAAATGCTGCACGTCAGCCTTCAACCCAACTAGCATTGACTTTTAGAAGGTGGATAGCAAAAGGTTTAATGAGGAAAGGAGAAATGGAGTTTGGAGGGCATAGAGATACAGAGAGAGGGAAGGAGAGAGCAAGAGAGAGAGACGGGAGAAACAGAGAGAGGTGGGAAGGGGGCGGGAAGGAGACCTATAGCCGGGAGCTTGAGAGGGGGGGGAAACACCTCCATTATTGATGTGAATGGAGAAAGGGGAGGGAAAAGGGATGGAACATGTCTGATGCCCACAGCGAGTCAGACTTTACTCCTCCACCCACTCCCTCCTTTCTGTCCTCCCTTTTTACCCTACAGAGCAGAATTCCTGTGTCAAGCAGGATTTTTATCTTCCTTCCTTTCTTTCCAGGAGGTACATAGCTAGCAGGGTACAGTCAAGAGCTAGTAGCTGTCAAATGAAATCACTCTTTCAAAAAAGCCTGGCTGAGTCTCCTCAGATATTTGAGTCTTTTCGTTGGGAGGGGCTGTTGAGTCTAGTGAGAGAGCCGGAAACTTTCCACACTGGCTCAATCTTCCTGTTCTGTTCCTCAGTAAGAACAATGTGGCCTTGTTGGAATCATTTAGGTTTGAATAAGAAGTCACAGAGAAGAAGTCCAATATTGTTCAGTATATTTTAAACAGGCCCAAAGGCCCCAAAAATATACAGTATTTGCATGCATCTGCAAAATAATGCAATTCAACATGTATTTGCATAAAACAGAAAAAGTATCAATACCTCATGACACCAAATAAACATATATTTAATTTCCATTAAAAAGAGTGTCTCATTTAATAAGTTAAACAAAACAGGACAGCAAGTTACAGCCTAGTATAAGACATGTAACAAGATTTGTTCATGTGATTCAGTACACAGTATACAAAAGTAGACTATATCTAAATCACTCAAACACATACACACACACACTCACATGCAATATAGTGCTGTACTAAACACACTACCCCCCAAAATTATCCTGTTCTCTCTGGAGGCATTGGTAGTTTGTTGGTGGGTGTTGCCCTGCTGAGGGAACCCCAGCCTCTGCCCTCTTCCTGGTGAAAAGGGTGGCGGAGGACGAGTCTTTTTGGTCATGAATTATTCCACAGCAACCCCACAATCCCCCCCGAACCTCTGTTCTGCTGAGAGCGAGGGTAGAGGCTTTGACTGACAAAGCCTTTGATCCCTCAACCACCACGCGTGGCTGTGATGAAGCCTCCGGAAGAAAGGCCAGCGCTCCTCTCTCTATCTCTCTCTCTTTCTCTCTCTCATTCTCTCTCTCTCTTTCTCTTTCTACTCGTCTAGCCCTCCTCCTTGCCTCTCGCTCTCACCCCTTGCCTTGCACTTGCACTTGAATTTCTCACTCTTTTTCTCTTCTCTTTTTTAACCTCTCCATCTTCGCTGTGCTGTGATGGCCCTCCCTCGCTTTTTAATGTTAATCTTAGTCGCATGAGAATCTTTTCCTTCCCCACAGACACACACAAACATACACTGAAATACAAGTCACCTTTGCCCGCTACCTCTTACTCTGCTCCAGCATCAACTTCATCAGCTTCCAGTGATACTTAACTATTTAGCCTTCAAGATGGCTGTGGTTGGTCTCATCGCTCCTGTACTAATCTTCGTTAACATGGCTGCTCCAAGCAGCACCAGCTCATTCGCAATGAATATGCACTTTCGCAAACAGCCATCTATGCGGGGGAATGTGAACTGCCTTCTCCCCCCCCCCCACCCCCCACACTTCACAATTCCCACCAACCTACGCCTTGAAGTTGTGGAAAACTGATTCCGGGAATATCAGACGTATAGTGAGGACGGGAGACAAAGTGAGGATGGAGTGAACGAACATGCTTCCCCCACGCGCAGAGTGTGACCCACTTCTAAAGAGACATGATGTAACACACACTTCTCCCTGGGGAGGCGGGAAAGAAGCCACACTTGATCAGCGTTTCGTGACGATGCCAGCATCGCAGGTGCGCTCGTTTCGGCCGTCAGCATTGTCTCCTACCCATCTTGCCCGTGCCAGGGTTCAAACTGGGGCCCTTTGATGCACTAATGTGATGATCACCTCTCTGAACCTTTGTTTGTTAAAAGGCTAGCTCTCCAATGGAGCAGGTGGGCAGAATTTATGCTGAGGAATGAGTTTCACTGAATCAACTCGACTAGGCTAGCTGGAGAATAGTGTTCCCCCCACAATCTGTCTTCATCTATCCCTCACTGTATGTTTCCCTTAACCCAGTTGTACAGCTTGATTAAAGGGGCTGGTGGGAGAGAGGTTGGTGCCACCGAACAGGGATTTAGTGATTGCGACAGAGTTTGTACATGGATATAAGTAGAGTCACTTATACCATATGAACAAGATCCCATAATTGCACATGAACATCCACACATGCCAAAAATATTGTCTGTGCCCTGAATCCCAGCATTTTGCTCTCTCCTTTTTACCGTGCACAATCCCCAGCTAATCTAATCTCTGAGACGCAGAAGGAATGGTTGATTACGACCACACAAATCCAAGACGAGACAATATTAATACAAGCCAAGAACATCTGTGGAGAGACAAATATGTGGAGAGTATTTAATTATTACTTAGCCAAGGCTCTTTCAGAAGCAGGAATATGAGGACACCTCTTGGTGCAACAAATATTTAAGCAAAAGTATGCGGTAAAATGTATGTAATACCATGTATGGATATGCACATTGTATACATATAAGGCCAATACTAACTGGTTTGGCTAGTGTGGGGTTGTGTGAAAATACATAATGTATTTTGAACAGATGACTCCTTTCAAACAGTTTTGTTGCACAGCTGGTTCACATTTGACTCTTTCATATTCTAGAAATCAAAGTTTCCATACAGGTTGAAGGCATATGATTGGTTAGTGATATATCTGAGTTTGTACGTGGGTGGGTGTTTTGTGCACGTGTTTCTCCTCTTTGTGTGTGCATGTCGTTCAGTATAGCCATGCTGCTTCTCCTGGTGTAGGTTCCCTGGGGCAGCTATGTGTCCGTGTCTGTGGGGAAGCCCGCTACACACACAAGTCTTTCATCTCCCAGACTGAATCTCCCTCCGCCGCACTGCAGGACAAGCCAAAGGAAAGCTATCTAGAAGGCAGCGTGAAGCTAACTCCCCCTCAGATACTAGCATCTGCTTTTCAGTAATAATGCATTCAGATCACTCTATTAATAGCATCCCCAAAGTCAACACGCCGTTCCTAGTGCTAATGATGCTAATGCTACTCCTACCCATGGTAATTTCTTCTGGCAACATTGTAGTCAATGCAGATTTATTTCACTAACATCTTTTATGTACCCATTCATTTTGTCCATGAAAGCATCATCTAGATGAGACATATGTGGACTGGACTGATATGTTCAATTTCCCAGATGAGCTTGGTCAATTATGGCTTAATATTGTATCTCAGGGGACTGTTTATGTTGATATGGCTAGTGATAAGTCAGTGATGAGCGTGTCAGTTTTATGGGCCAAGACAAGCATCAACCACGGTCATAACCAAAGCCTTCTTCTTTGCGTGTGTGTGTGCGTCCGCATGTGTGTAGGTGGGAGAGAGAATGGGTCCGTGCGAGAGGGAGAGCGTGCACGTGTGAGAGGGAGACAAATGGAAAGAGAGGTGAGAGAAAGCGAGCGAGAGTGAGGAGAGGTTCGCTTTACAGCCCACCAATCCCGACCCTGTCTCGCCCCGAAGGAGCGCTAAGCCTATCCGAAAATAAAGAGTAAGACGTAGGAAAACAAGGCTGAGGTGGCCTAATCAAAATGGGCTGAGGTGTGAAAGCTTAAGTAGTACCGGGAAGAGATGGAGAACCATGTTAGACGAGGAACGTAGAGCTACACCAGACAGTGTCTGCTCTGCATTCAGTCGTCCACACTTCTTCCACAATGAGGGAATTTCTACCCAGAGAGTTTCAATCAGTTCCCCTTTCCCCATTTCTATTTTTAACATATTCTCAACATGAGATTGAAATATAAATATGTATGCTAAACGTTGCTATGGAATCAACCCATAACATCAAACATTATTGTTTCTAAGGGTTATTGTTACTCAAATGTCTGCTGGTCAGAGAATGGAAACAGAATAAATATGCTGTGTGCATTGCTTCCGGTCTGACATACATTCAGATTGTTTAGTTGCCTTTGCTGAATTAATCTTCCAATTGCCTGACAACACTATATGTTCATGATATGCAGTATGTACCTAAAGGAAATTAAATTGAATTCCGATCCAGCTTTGTGTCTGATAGTGTTTATGACGTCATTGATGAGACTTACTCCCCTAGGGTTCTGTCTACTTTGCATGCCTCAGTGGCTAAATTATAATAATATGAGATAACTGATAACCATTATACTGTGAAAAATGGTATACATTGGACAATGAATTTTCTTATGTTGGTTCCGTAGCGTGAAGACAGATGTAATGAGTCCCTCACGAATAAACAAAAATGTTATGTCAAAAGATCATTGTTATTCCGGACTGATTTCATTCTGTCTCCTTGTTGAACATTGTGTTGTCTTATTGCTTTCAAAAAGGTCTAGGTCTAAGATGTGTTTTAATTGACAAATACTTTGAGCATTATCTGTTGTTTTGTACCAGATATAATCATATAATCACACCCAATTTGTGAATACATTATAATTAATTCTTTTTCCCATTTTGTTGTTTTAATAATGTTTTGACTTTACATTGCACGTCTGTTTGATTGTTAAGTTATTGTCGGCATGTGTCTTTGTCTGTCTCCTGGCATGGCTTTCTAAAGCAATATTGGTGGGGAGAGGGGCGAGGTCCAGGCACATTCAACACCTGTCCGTACCTGTGTGATATAGGCCTTGTGAGGAGACTGAGACTCTGTTAAATATGCAACACATAGGGACTGTAGGGAGGGAGAAGGAGACAGTAGTGGCTATTTATATCCAGGTCACACTTGTCCTAGACAGTCAAAACCACACGCAGACACAGGCAAACATGCATGAGTGAGCATGGGCGATTACGCAAACACACAAAAAACGACACACCAGATGCAAGAAAACACACAGACACAAACAAAGATGGGACACGAGACTATCTCAAAGTATGCCTTTGTGTGTGTGTGTGTGCACTCCTAGACAATGTGAAGTATGGCATTTTCCATTCCCAAACAAGAGAACGCACTCAGGGTCCTTGGAAACACAAAAAGCATTGGTACAGGGTGGAAGAGTTGTCTCTCAAAATCTTTCCAATCCTGAAGTGTTTATCTCTCCTCACCTCCATAAAGTCCTTAAAAACTGATTGATGTTCAATTACTTACACCTAATCGCCGGCCGTGCTTAAAGCTCATCCCCTTCCTCTAAGCTATAAGAAACGTCCCATCTACTTTGGAGTTTTGGTGCCATAACGGATTTTGTGTAGTCATGGCAGAAAAGGGGGCTCTATTAATAATTGACAGGAGACTGTCTAAGGAAGACATTTCATGTATTATTTCATGTGGAATGGGCGGCATTCATATTAGCAGATGCAAATTAATAATTGAGGGTTGCTAACCTTCTCCTCAATGTCCTTTTCTTTTTCCTACCTCTCTTTTCGAAACAACTTCAATTCACAGAACCAAAAGAGCGACTGAGAAAAAGACTTCTTCCAAAACACACGAGTACGAAAGAAGGACAGGAAAACAAAACCAAAGCTGTACCATGTGGCCCGACACCCTGCAAAACGTTGCCTCGCCTTCTCCCAAAAAACAGATGTGCTCACCAACTCTCAGGGCAGGTTCAAGATGCTTAGCATGCTAAAGCATGGAGTCAGGGGTCGATAGCTCCCGGCTACCCCTCATCTACACCATGGAGGAGGGATGGCTGCCAAGTTGGCAGCTGCCCAAACTCTTTAACAGACCTCTTTTGTATCGACTCAATCTGACGCTCTCACACCTGCAGGCAAGGTGCTTTTGGTTTCGGGGGAAGAGGGCCTTCGAGGGGACTGATGTGATGTGCTAGAGGGAGAGTGTGCCGATGGACTCTTAATCTCTACCACTGGGAGCTATTCCCAGAGCTAGTGCAGTCCTATATTTCTTTCATTTACAGAGCTCAGTCACTGGTATGGGTCGAAGGGCCTATATCATAATGGCATGGCGCATATATCAACATGACATGATTTAGGACCCAGGGTGACCTCTGTGTCACTACCAAGCTGCCAGCTCCTGCCTCCACTATAAACCATGTCTGAAAGGTGCCTCTGTGCTGACTAAGAATGGCAGATAAGGTGAGCTCTCGACACCTCCATCTCACTAGGCATGGAGAGGTTAGAGGTGGGACATTGTTCTGTGGCTCAATCCAAGGGTTTAGCATCAGTTGGACCTGTGTCTGTCACCTTCATGATCCTGCCCTCTCCTCGACAGGTGGCCATGGACACACGGCCCCTAAACAATGCCCATTCAAACGCAAACACATTTGCACACACATAATGCCCCCACGCACACACACTAACATACAAGGCACCCACAATGCCCTGGCATTCACATATTCTGACACAAAGATATGCTGTTAAGGGCTTTTGGCGCTCACCTCGTCAAAGGAGAAGGACAGAGGACAGGATGAAAAGAAAAGGTATGAAGTGTATTCCGCATCTACCCGAACGTCCACCTCCCTTAATATTAAAACTGATTGACTTCCTTGGCAACCATAGAATCCATTATCCCGTGACATTGTTGTTAATTATTGTAGCAGCTAAATAAGCAAGCGCGTACCTGACGCAACTGCGTACCTGACGCAACTGCATACTTCAAAGCTTGGTTTCAAACGCTCTTGGTTGTTTTAAATATGCAAATGAATGATTCGCAGACGGATTGCTCTCGCCCCGCTTGGGGCTTCTCACTGTACTTCCAAAATCCCACTGTAAAAAAGCTAAATGAACCTAAGAGAATGATAATGCAGAGCAAAGACCCAAGTGCTGTTGATTGTAATTTTTTATAACGCCACCTCTCCTTTAACTGAAGTCAACCATGGATGGGGGGTCCATGGACCCATGGATGGGGGGTCCATGGATGGGTAGCCTCTGCAACCTGTTTCCATGATTTTGCCATTTAGATTCTTAGCGTTTTCTTCTATTGTGTGTAAACACTGGTTTTCAGGTTGAAACAATACTTAGCACACTTCACTTGACATAATGGTGAAACTGAACATTTTATGAAACATAAAAGAGGAGTATCAATAATTAACCTGGTTGGTTTATTCCAGCATTGACACATTTGTTGTTCTCCAAGTGTTTGCTGGCTTCCGTAATTTAGCTAGTTGAAAGAGTAAACTGTTTTCAGTTCTCCACAAGTCAGCCATATATCCATAGCTCAGCGATGAATAATTCAGGTACATAGTTACAGTGGCACAGTTACATTGGCACAGTTACATTGTCATGAACTGTAGAACAGCTCCTCAAAGGCATTACTTTTGTTGTTGGTATTTGGCAAATTTACCAGAGCTCTATCTCATGTCTTGCAATAACTATTTGGTGTATGGTATAAGAAAAAATGTGTTCATGAATGTAAGTTCCTCCATTTATTTCTCATTCCTTGTGAAAAAAATTAGGTAATAGTCAAAACATCTCTCTGAATCCATTATCTCTCTCGCCCTCCCTCGTCTCAGGCATCCTCTCCCATCCGCTCCCGTTCCCTTCACCTGCGAGCAATTATTTTGGCCATCCACCTTTCTCCTTTCGTTATTTTCACTTTGTCCTTACCTCTCCTAATCTCCGCCTCTCCTCCATTAGCATTCCTCCCTTTTCTCTGCTTCGTCCCCTCTTCCTCTCAGATCTCATCTCTCTCCAGCAGACTGAGTCTATCAAATACCCATCCTGACATGCCGTTACTGTGGCATTTGGTGGAATGCCGCTACCGCCTCCATGTCTGCCCAACGAATTGAGTCTCCATGAGGACCCCAACACCCCCCTCTACTTCAATCACGAAAACCAACCCTCTAACAATTTCCAGAGAGAGAGAAAGAATGAGTGGGGGAGATAGAGTAAGCAAGAAAGGGATAGAGTGCGTGTAAGAGGAGGACACAAACTATCCAAACATGCTATAGGAAGCCCAGGTGGTGGTCAGTACTTCATAATATCGCAGTGTTCAGTAGATGACAAGGAAGGGAGAGGGTTGGTAGCTTACATTTTTGCTGTTTGTTGGTTTAAACCTGGGAAACACTATGGTTCTATAGCCAGAGGGCTGAAGAAGGAATTCAATTTCCCTGTTTATCTCTATTCGTTCACAACATGAGGAAAACCGTTTGATCAATGGGTAAGATTAGCGCGGTATCAAAGCTAGCTATGTCTAATGATTAAGGCAACTTGTTAATTAACTAACTGCAAACGCGTTCTATTGATATTAAGTTAGATTGCACTAATGTTTAATTATGCAGATAGATCAACATTTCATCAAACACTCATTGTGGAGTGGGTTTGATTGCGGGTAAGAATACTCAAACGCATTTGTTGTGTAGTAGTGCGTCCAGAGGTATAACTACTAAATGGCTGCAACTCAAATGAGCGACAATTCAAATATCCGCAGAACAAATAGAAATAAAGCGTAGCCCATCAGTGCAATGATAAATCCCCTTGGCGTCAGTTCTTTGAACAAAGGCTTCATGAGACAAGGTTAGTGGCTCTTGCCAACAGCACAGAAGTAGGTAAGAAATATGTATCTGTGTGTGTGTGTGCAGACAGTGGGTGATGTCATGATGGTAACCTAAGTCTTGGCCTTGACCCAAAGTCCCCGTCCCTCCCCGTCCCTCCCCCTCCATTAGGGGGACATGGGGAGGGATCCAGGGGGCTCAGGAATGGACAAAGCTGCTGGACGTGCAGCTCTCTCTGCTTGCGACAGGAGTCCTATTTCCCTCCCTACATGGATAATGAGCTGGGATCATCCCTCCTTGCTCCCTGGATGAAAGTCTAGCACAGTCAGGAGAGAGGAGGACAGAAGAGGAGAGGGGAGGCGTATATATTCTAACAGCAGACATTCTAAAGTCCAAAGGGGAGAAACGCAAGTAATAATACTACTGTATAAAATTGCTAATACAATCCGCCTACATGAAATGACGGCGCAGCAGAATACCGTTCTGTTATCAGCCGTTGGCGCAAGGTTATCTCAGCCATAACTATTAATGTGCCCAGCCCACAGCCTTGCAGAATTATCATGCGCACTTTAGCACTCACACTTGCACACCAATAGTAGCAGCACCTATGACATAACACATAACGACACCAAGCTTCTCTGACGCATGCAGAAGTCAGTTACACCTTTTTCAGCTAGACAAAAAAAAAAACCTAAATGACTGAGTATACTTACATGCTCTTATCTTTCTCCGTCTGTCTCTGTGCTTATCTCCCTCCCTTTCACTCTCCTCCTCCCCCCATCCCCACCTCTCTCTGTCTGTGCCTGTGTGTGTAGCTGTGCGTTAGAGGAAACCCAAGCTGGATACATTTCTTCCCGAGGTATTGATGTGGAGTGCACAGCGTGTGTGAGCGTGCGTGCGTCTGTGCGGCGGTGTACATGCATGCACGCAACTTGCGCAAGTCAGTGTGACCTGTGCAAACGTTTGTGTGTCTGTGCGCCACAGGCAGGCTATAGGCCCTAATACCACCACTTAGCCTCATATGTGCTTTATGAGGTCTGTGCGTGTGTGTTGGTGTAAAGTGCACTGAGCAAGGGGCATGCATGGATCATACAGGAAAGCCAAAGTCCTTCTTAACCAGGTTAGAAGATTGTCTGCTCGTCCATTTGGACTGGTGATGATCCATTGACTCTTTCTGTCGTCCACTAACAAGGTCTCAAGGCACCGTAGATCAGATGAAAAACAAACGCTGTGGCTCCTCCGCCTTCTCAAGCTTTATGTTCTCTTCGGTTTTTCTATGGTCCTGATTAAATATATTTTAATCGTGGCACGGAAATGTACATTCACAACATGTGCGTGTATATATATATATATATATATATTCATTCATTCTGTGTTTGTATAGAAACTTGTAAGTTAAGTAAATGGTGAGATAGTTGGTCCCTGGTCCAGCATTCGTGTCTGAACACAAATATGGTAGAGTGCAGGTTGAATCTGATTGTCTTCAAATAGACTTCTAAAGCCTGACTGACATGAGTGTTCCACATTTGACTCAGCAATACCATTATTGGATCAATAGCCTGCCTCCGGCCCTCCCCTGTGTGTGAGTGTGTGTGTGTGTGCGCAGGTGTCTATGTGTTTTTCTGTGTGTGTGTGTGACTGGTTTTCTTGTTCCGGCCCCCATGTGCCATGTCAATCGCTCTGCTTGTAGCTACGGACCTTTTCTCCCTCAGGCTAATACCGACTTCAATGCTTCAGCAATGGAACAAGCAGACGATGGATGTCAATATGGCGCAGGGGTAGAAAGAATAGTTGATATTCTGTAACTGAGTCTTCGACCTGTTATCCTCGAACAAAGCCCCGGCTTTCTGCAGGGACACTCAACCGGCCCAGCTAAAGGTTAGTCTGAGGTCCAGTCAAGTTGTTAGCTAATCGTACGTGAACAGGTGAGGCATGATCGTTTGCTGGTGTGCACAAGCATGTCTGTGTGTGAAACATGGAGTACAGTAGAGCAACTGGAAAGGGCAAGATGTGATGCAGTGCTTCAATGCAACATACATAGGTGTGTAGATTTTTCCATATTGTGTAATAAGCTTAGATTGTTTATTCATGTCACAGCCTCATTCAGACGGCCATTTTGGCTCACAAACTGAGCCATTTGCCGGCCAAGATTCTCCCTGGAGAGAAAAATGATGTGCTAGCATCAGCAGTAGCGGAGAACAACACTCTATTTCTCCCTCTCTCTTTCCTTCTCTCCATCTCTCTTTCTACAGTATCTCATCCTCTTGTCTTTCCTTCCCTATCTTGGGAAAAGGAGATGGAATGGATTTATGGAGCTACAGTCCAAGTACAATAGCAGTTTCCCTGTGGGGAGGATAAAAGAATGAAGAGATGGAGGGATGGATGGGCAGACGGTGGATGACTGATCGAGATGACAAAAGTTGATTCAGTGAAATGCAATTTACCTCCCCTTCTCTGTCTCCCGTATTCACCATAGATACGTCAGCCAGTGTGAACCCAGGGAAACCGTGGAAACTGTACAGTTAACGTACCTTTAAATACATATGCGCAAAACCCATGAAATCCTGCCATCTAGAATAAACACAGAAATCCACGAATGATCTTAGCTCTCTTCGCACACACAGCCCCTTTAAAGGCTACAGCTGCTGGCCTTTGTTGTTTTGCTGCAGCTGAGCCCACCGTCACCAGGGGACTGCGTCTGGGCTGGGAGAACAAACTGTTGATAGCGGCGGTCCGAGTCCTAGGTTGTGAGATAAGCCAGCCATGTTGAACAAGTGGCTCTAGCTTGACCGAGGGGAATTGAGATCTCAGTGAAAAGTTCAGCGACTCATCTCCCTTTGCTATCGTTCCCCTAACACACTGCTCAAACAATTTCTCTGCTGGGTCCCAATGGTGGTGTCCTCTGCTCTGACCACTCCCTCCTGCCGTCTCTCACTCCCTATTCCCCTTCCTTACTTTTGCGTTTTCTCCCTCTGCAACTCTCCCGTCACTCCCCCCCCTCCCTCAACGATCTACCTCTCCTCCTGTCCCCTACAACTTCCCCCCCTTTTAGTCCATCTCCCAAGCAGGCACAGTACGATGCTCTTCTTCCAGAACAGTTAAACAACTTTCTTCCTCTCTCTTTCTCTTGCGCTCATTTTAAATTTTTTATTATTTGAATCATCCTGGCAGATCCTACAACTTGTCAACGAACAAATTCTTACATTCTGAGAAAACACAGTGAACCAGAACAAAGAAGCAGTATGACTGTCTGAGGACCTCAGAAGCCTCACACATCTGATTACAGTTCAGTTAGAGCTAGATTGATCGGTTGATCGGGCGAGTAAACCACAGGCATTTGATACCACAGTAAGGCATTGGTATGCATGAGCCAGCATTGTCCCAGTTGTCTGAAATTGTTAGCAATCCGCTTGTTCGGCATCAGATTTTGAGCACCATGAATATACATGATCTCAAGCTACAGAAAGACAATTAATTATTAAACTGAATTTCTCTGCTCTTTGCATCTTCTTACTTCTCTAGTGTCACCCCCAAACGTTTAACGTCATTGCTCAGGGACAGCTAATGAGATTCAGTCTATTAGGCCTTTGTGAGATTCACTGTAAGTCTAGTGTGTCATAAACGGCAAGATTTTACAAGGGCTGTATTGATTAGAGCTAATATTCCCTCCACTTCATAAAGGCTGCCGTTCTAATTGATTGGCTTAATTGAAAGCCAGGGACAAGCTATTGATCGTACTGTCCCATCTATCGATATTAATGACTAATTGAGCTCCATGATAAGTGAAAGATCAGAAGAATCTACTGATTAAACAAGAACGAGACAAAGCACTGTGTGAACACAAATCTTGTAAAAAGTACACCTGAAAACTGTTCAAAAGCTATTCAAATGAAATTTGAACAGTATAAACAGTATATTTGGTGCATAAAACAGTCGTTTGTATAGGCTATCATGTCAACGTATAAGTCGTTTGGCTGTAATAAAGCCTAATAAAGCTGGCTGAATGTGTAGCATATGTACCGACACAGCGTCATTTGGAGTCAAGCTGTCTTCCAAGGGCACAAATAGAGATATATGGAGATTTAATTAGCCCTCCAATCTCACCCCCATCTGTGTAAAGTAGCCTTCCTGGCAAAAACAAGCCATGGTGAGAATTGGGAGAGCTTTCTCTAAAGCGCACACACACCATCCACATACAATCCACACCGTCCACACACCGTCCACACTCCATCCAAACACCGTCCACACACTGTCCCCACTCTGTCCACACACCCTCCACACCGTCCACACACTGTCCACACCGCCCACATACCATCCACACCGTCCACACACCATCCACACCATACACACCGTCCACACACCATCCACACCATACACACCGTCCACACACCATCCACACCGTCCACGCACTGTCCGCCATTAGTATTTTGATGAACGTCCCCCGGATGACGACACAGGAGAGTGTAAATTCAAGTTGTCAGGCAGCAATAGTAGCAGAGATGGCATAAATCAAATAAGCAGGTTGGCCCGGATGCCATCCAACAGTAAACTAGAGGGAACAGAGACAGATTAAATATATGAGGGTAGGAAGGGGGGCGAGCAGGGATGGGGGGGGGGGGGGGTGAGTAGGCTTAGGGAAGACAGTGGTTGAGGGAAACAGTGTGCAAGTTGAAATGAGAGAGAAAAAGATGGACGGGCAAGTAAAGCAACAACAAGACCATGGAAGGTTCGTAAGGCCCTCTCCGGCATCCTAAAGGCCTCACAGTGGTGAGCTGCAGCTAAACACAACCATTGCATGCTTGGGATAGTCAAAAGGCCCCTGAAGCCACAGCTGCCTTGAAACAAGACTTTCCTAAAACACAAACAGCAGGGGAGGAGACAGAAGAACAGACGTAGAGTGAGACAGAGAGGGAGAGAGAGAAAAGAGGAATGAGGTTTAGAGAAGGATTTAACTCAAGAAGGTTGGAGCTAGTAGCTGAAGGCATAGGAAGCCCTGGATTTTTTTCTTTCTTTTTTTGTACTACGCTGGACAAACCAGCGTAGTAGACTACACGGAAGTGAATGCACAAATATTACAAAACTCCACTCAGCCAATCAAATGGCCTCACTCCCCACTTTCGACCAACACCGCCTTTGTCTGCTTCCAGTCCCACACCCACGTCTTCATCATTATCCTGCTACTCGTCTGCCTCGTCCTAAGCCAAGGCTCACGATTCTTGTTTGTTAATATGACAGAACTTGTTATCATTAAAATAGTACCAGAGGGCCTAAGCTCGGTGAAGCGTTGGTTAATGTCTTAACGAAGCCGGGGAGGAAACAGGGCGAGTCAGAGGGGAGGTGTCCTATCATCGACTCTGAGGGGGGTTAGGCAGAGAAAGGGCAAGTCATGAACTGGGAGAGGGGGAGGGAGGAAGGAAGAAAGGGAGAGGGGGTCATAGCTATTTGCCCTCAAGGCGTAAGCACAGCCAGACTGACAGTGTAAATGACTGGGGGAAGTATGGAAGGAGGAAAAAGAGCCAATCAGACAATCTCAAGATGAACATTTTGGCAGCAGTTGGAAATGGCCTAATCTGGAACAGAGGAAGAGGTTATTGAATCAGATTTGTGATGCCCGGTCTCATAAGTGGATTTTTAAAGAGTTGACAAAAACATTTGACACAATTAGGTGACAATGGTAAATTTGGTGAGCTCAAGTACTTAATACTATGAAAACTAATGGCTAGCCTTAGAATGGAAGCAAATTACTTTGGCGCTTACGTTATGTATTTACTTTATCAGACCTTACTTCACATTACTTGCACAAATTATTTACATGCGTAGTAGCTAGCTTGGCTACCTTGCAGCGATTACAATCGCACAGGGCCCAGGATTGACTCAGTAGACAGCAAACAGTGTGTTTCTCCCTGAATTATGCACAACTACATCATTCAAAGTAATCTTTTCACCATCTACACCGGTAGAGCTTTACACTTAGCGTCACAGTAGCGGGCAAACTCCAAACCACTGTACAGTGCCGTCGCGATGAAGCACAGAGCAGACATGATTTAATCAATGATTTAATCCTAATTACGCACATAAACGCAGTCTTCTTCAGCGACAAGCTACTCACACCAGGGTGTATACAACACCAGTTGTTGGATTATCTTCAAGGGATCCATTTCAAGCATAGCTTTTGTGATGTGCTATTCGGTTTGTTTGTGAAGGCCTGAGCAGACGAAAGCCAGCATCTTGTGTACAAACGGAGTAGACATGCAGATGAGACTTTGTACTGCCAAGAAGTGCTTGTATGTGTAGGATAAAGTGAAATTTAGAGAATTAGGGAGATCTTCTGCTGTGGGTAATCTTTAAATTATGTGAAATGCACTTTTCTGGCATTCTGGAGAAATCTGCATGTGTTTCTCACTGCGCCCCAATGAGATGTTAAAGTTAGCTAAACTGACGGTTGGCCGATTTAAATTAATTTTGTGTCCTTGTGTATTCTACTGAACTTCAAGACGTAGCATGCTCCCTAGTGTGTGCATGTGTGTGTGTGTGTGTGTGTGTGTGAGAGAGAGAGAGAGAGAGAGAGAGAGAGAGAGAGAGTTTTCTGTAGATTCACACCTTGTGAGCCGACATGTGTGCCTATGTATGCGTGCATGGCTGCTGGTGTGTGAATGAAGCCAGACTATTTTCCCTCTATAGGCAACATCGAGTGTGTATAGAGGGGAGGGGCTTGATTGATGGGCATGTCTGACAGCCGTTAAATATTCCTGGATTTACGCTGGGCCTGATGAAGCGATCATCTCTCCCATCCGCCGGCCCCTGAGTAAATCTGCAGTCCCAACCACAGCCCTGACAGAAGCAGGGCAGGCTGCAGAATACAATAAGGGCAGGAGGAGGAGGAGGAGAGGAGGTCTGGGAAGGGCCAGGGATCCAATAAAAAGAGCAGGAACCGATAACTACAGCTCATATTTTTAAGTGCTAGACACACAATTTTACTGTTTTTGTGACAATTAATTCTTCCACAGCAAGGCATACATGCGGTATAAACACACCAGAACACAGAGCCGAAACTCCTTTTCCTATCATTGAAAATGAGCAGTGGTCCATCATAGCTCAGTAGGCCTGCAGCAACAAGCCACAAGGCTTCTTTCCGCTAATTCAATCAGGAGCTTCACATACCAATGAGCAGCTGTATGACGAGCGCTCACTCCTCTCAAATCTATTTCAAGTAAACAAGTTAAATAAATAGTTTATTCCCAGAGGCAAACATTCTTTTACTAGGCCCTATTGCCTCTGCGCCATCACACGACTTTTACACAAAAGCGCACACGCATTCGCCTTGAACTAAATACAGAAGCAAGTTGTTCAAGTCTTACACATCCTGACTAACGCACACACACTCCCGATTCCACACACACGCATATCTGCTTCTCGCAGACACACACTTGTGCACACTCATCCTCACCCCCCCCCCCCCACACACACACACACACACACTTACTCAAAAGCAACCAGTGAGGCGCAAAGCTGAAGATGATGCTAACCTCTAATTTGGCACCTAAGGGCCTTCCTCCGCTCAAGATGTCGCTTGTCCGGCTATGACATCACTGATGAAACACTGGGGTCAGGCAACAGGACACAACCGTAACCATGTCACAACTACATTTCCAACTCTCTTTTCCACTCCCCCCTGCCTCCCCACACGTACACGCCATTTCCCTGCGCACACTCCCTCACCCCCAAGTGCACCTTGAAGCCTGATTTGACCTTGGTGACATGCCTTCGTACGGTTAGTCACTCCTTCAAGGCAGGAGAGAGGGCAACTGTGCTGCTCCCCTGCAGTTTCTCACTGACAGTCCCCCAATAGCAAGTAAGTAAACACACTCTGGCAACAGATGACATTTAAGTTGTCAAAAACTCAACCATCACAAATGCATTTTCAGCCATATGTTAGCAGCATACTCTAGTATGTATGGTATAACTGAGTACTTGTGATTTTCAGTATACATACACCTACATGTAAATACAGTGCATGCCAACCAATAAATGTGTTTCAAAGTTAGTTTTTAAGTCTGGATTTTTAAACCTATGGATAATGTGTAATATATGACTGCACAAATATAATATCCTGTGATACATAGTTTTATAGACTGTTCCATCTATACATTTGTTTACATTAAAAAACTCAAAAAGTCATTTTTATACAGTTTAGAACACTATATCTCAAAAAAGCAAGCTCCAGTATGTTGCTTTGGTTTTTCAAAATTGTCATGGATTTGGGTGAATCCAGAGGGAATCTTGACTAAACCACACACCAATTGTACAGATACGCTACGGGTGACATTAATAAATACCAACTGAACTTCCTCACTGCAAGCGCTTTGCCTCTGTGGCTAAATTACCATGTTTCTACCCCGGTAGACCTCGGCCAACTCCTATCCATTGCGCATATTGGATTTCGAACAGTGCAGCAACACACAAATATGGAGGCCTCTACACTGCAGCTACAGTATGTCTCTTCCCTGAGGCTTTTCCAGCTAGCTTCCGCTCGTGGTAACATGAAAATCCTTGCAGACCCCGACTCTGCCCCCATATTTATAGATCCCTGAGCCGTTATAATCATCTTGAACTGTGCTGACCTGGGTGAAAAGGGATTCGCGAGGAGCCAGCATGGAGCTGGTGTGGAAAAAGCATCTGAAATCTGCCTGGCAGAGGCAGCCTGGACCAGGAAGTGACATGTCCAAGCCCCGCTCTGGTTCAGAAGGGAGGCTGGAGGCCTGGGGAGGAAGCCGAGAGGTTCTGTGTCGGCAGCAACGTGTTCAGCATTTAACACAGCACAGGAGGGAACTTCTTTCTCCCTCTTTTCCCTCTCTCACACTCCATCTAGCAGCATTGCGTGTGTGGGTGTGTGAATATGGTGTGTGTGCATGAACGGCTGCTCGTACCCTCCCCTTTTCCCATCAATTTACTTCCTCACTCTTGGTGGATGGCCTGCACAGCCGGAGTGAGAGGAGGAGAGTGTACTCCCTCTCTCAGTCTCTCTCTGTCTTTCTATCTATCTGACACTGCAGTACTGCAGCATTTGAATGAGGGATGGTGACCGAAGGGGAGCCAGCATGGCCACACCAGGGAGACACGGGGGTCAAAGTGCAGAGGCACTAAGCGATAAACAAGATCACCGCCCCGACCCCTGCTCTAGACACCCTGACACGTCACTCCCAGAGGAGCAGCCAATCTCCACTTCAAATATCTTCAGTGTGTTGTAGGTGAATTAGTAGCAGCCCTCCCCACCATGCACATGCTGACACACACACACATAGACTCTTACACTCTGACACTAAGGTGGCGCTAATGTCATTCTACACGAGACTGAATCCCCCATCATTGACACATATACATATCACCTCCTCTTTCCTCCTACCCTCTAGTCTCCTATTCTCCTTCTGCTCTGTTCCTTCCGTCCACCCTTCTCCTCTCTGCCGGCCCCTATTGTCCTGCTGAGTCACATGTCAACCTTGATTAAAAGCCCTCCTCGCCCCCTGACCATCTCCCCATTCCTCCCTCCCTTTTTCCTCTGTGTCTGTCCGCACAGTCACAACTACACGTCCGCAGGTCAGGAGCAATGCTACCCCCAATGAGCCCGCAACCTTGACAGAGACTCACACACACACTGATAAGATGTACGCACATACACCAGGGACACACGCATTCTCGCACACAGGGGCAGAGCAGAAGGAATTGCCTGCTGGGCTCCCTGGAATCTGTCTGACACACACGCACAGAAACCTTGCCCCACACACTTCCCACAAACACACAAAACCACACACTCCAACACACCCATATGCCCTCTTTGTGTTCCCACAGGCAAAACAAATCCAGCCTTTCAATCCTCCCTCCCTCCCTCTCTCTTTCTCTTACACACACATGCCACATTCTCGCACCGCGCACACTCCCTCTGTCCTACGGGTGCTCCCTCATCAATGCAATCTGTGGGGGTGTGAAAGGTGTCAGCTGGCGTTGCAGCAGGCACAGATTACCCTTCCTCGGGTCACAGGTGCCGCCTAGGGATTCGCCATGCCACCCTGGGCACGATCCAAGTACCACGTACCCCAGCACAGATCTAACAACATCGTTAGAATTTTGTTGTCATCTTTGTCATAATAACATCACGGAGAAAAATGAATATTATTATTAGATGCACTATAGCATTATAGCAGCTAAACTATGTGCCAAGCCTTAATAGGTGTAGTAGGGACATCATGGCCTGCTAGACATCAGCTTAGCCTGTGCAGCTAAATATGCTTACAGATAAAGAGCCCAGCTGGTTTGAACTTAGCCATAAGAGAAGAATATCTTTACCTAGCCTGAAAACCCTGGTGTTTTATTTACAGAAGTCTATGATTAACAGTCTCTATGGGAGTCAAACATGGGAGCTGACGTTTGACAAACGCTTACTTACAAAGACTCCTATCTCTCCCCTCTGCAGTGGCACAGAGGAAACCGTGAAAGGTAAACAATGGGATCAACTGAAAGAAACCCAAAGAGGAATGAGCGTTGACTGCTGTTTCAGGTCATCTGCGGTGCAACAGCAGGCAAGCACAGACACACCCTCTAACTGTAATCCATCAAAGCCGAGCTGATGCACACACAGTGTTTCAGACATCCAATTCCTGAAGGGTGGCTGATTTTTTGAGTGGTACTAAAAAAACTGGAGATGCAAAAGCCTGGACTAAGAGCTGTCCAAGGTGCTGAAATCCCTGAGGTCCCAGCGAGGGAAGCAAGGAGAACAGCAGTTGGATGAGGTAATTCTCCATGGTGCTCAAATGAGCAGAGGGCAAAATAAAGAGGCTTGTGTGGGAACGATATGTGGTGCTGAGAGAGACCTGATTTCCCAACTAATACAGGGTATAATACAATGAATTCTAAAAGCAGGACCACAACCTCCTTAGCAGAGGATGAAGATTCCATTCTGTCTTCTCAAAGGATCTCACAGTCTTCCCCCTGTCTTTGTACTTACAAGTAAACTTTTGACTATAAGTAAATTACTGGAGGGGTACTGTATTAACAGAAAATTGATCATACAAAATTGTTGTTTTGACTTTGCATTAAGAGGGGGTTGAATTGAACTGTGTTTGATTGTACTATACTGGGATGAAATAGACCTGGAGCACTGAAAGAGAACATACCGTAATTGAGAAATCTTTTAAAAGATAGTTAGAGGAAAAGATATTGAGAGAAAGGACAAATAGAAAAAGCAAACACTTGAAAATAATAACATAACTGAAAATAGCAAATGATTTCTACCCTTCATTGACTTTAGGGTGATTTCTATAGGGACCAGTCCACTCTTGGAACATTCATGGCTGAAAAGATCAGGATTACACTGCGAGTACTGGGCAACTCCAACAAACTGCCCGCCTTGCAGATATCAATGGGATCCTTGGAGAAAAAACGGCTTGGCAGGAAGTTTCGATCGATGATCCTCCTGAATAAGTTTGATAGGCTTCAGTTGGGTCGACCTTTCTTCAGAACATCTGTATTTAGCAGGAAGTTTGGGGGGAGTTAAGAGTATTGCCTGTAGGCATTTGTGCAGGTGCATATTCGTGTGTGTCAGCGAGTGAGTGTGTATGCAAGTAAGCATCTGTGTATGACAGATAGGGAGAGAGTGTGAGAAAAAGAGAAGGAGAGAGAAGGAGAGGGAAACGGAGAGACAAGACAAAGAGATCTATGTAGTGAACTGGGCGTGTTTGTCAACTCAGACGCGTGGGAGAAATAAAATCAACAAAAGGCCCAATACACTGTGGGAGGGAGAAGAGAGAAAAAGGGAGACAGAAAGCCTGCAGCAGGGAAAGCACAAAATAGTATTTATAGAGTCCCAATGAGGAAGGCTGTCACAATGGGAACCCCATTCTCTGGAGCCGGGGCAAAAGAACCATCTGTGTTTGCAAATACACAGGCATCCACACGAAGGAATATACATACACACACACAAATATGCACATACACAAATGTGTTGGCTGTGTAGACTGTTAGGTGGTAGACTAGAGGCCATGTCTAGCTGGAGTGTTATTCTAGACCCTCACCAGGGACCACAGACACAAGCCAACATAGCTGGAACAAACACCCAGGCTAAATGGTGAGTCACACACCCGAACACATACTTGCTGGGCCAGTCCCAGTTTACTTCTAAGCTTTCCAACTAGACATGAAGGGAATGTGAACTTGGAAGGCCAAAACGAGCTGTAGCAATTGACTCTGTTAATTGGCATTCAACACTATGTCTATGTGTGTCTATAAATGATTTTAAAATATGTAATTGCCTCTGGCTAATCAGTCTATAGCATTTAATTCCAGTGTATAGGGTTAGGGTTGCACTAGTAACTAACAGCACATGCTCAAATGTCTCAGAAGATTGGGGAGATAGGAGAAAAATAAGAAAAGAGTACAGCTGCTTTCTGAAGTGATCAGACTGGACCGATGTTGAAACAGCCGAACCAAAGGATGACGACGGCGGGTTGAGACTGCGACACGTGCGTGCTCTCTCGGTCTCTGACACATCAAGACCTCGTGTCGCAGCTTTTACTTCTCAAACCCGGTGGAGGCAAGGGGGCCGCCCAAGAGAGCAGAACAAGACAAATCAGACCCAACCTCGGTGGCCCTCCGTCGACCGAAAAGGGAAAACCCCTTCAACGCTAAAGCAGTACTCGGGTCACGTGCGTCGTGCTGAGCTGAGAACAGAAATGTGATTCGTGCCAGAGTTTTCCCAAGTCAGTTATGTTCACAATAGAGATCCACCATGTTCAAATGTAAAAGCAAAAACAAAACAAAAATCAAATTAAAATATATGCAACTCTATACAATCTTATGTTATAAGAATCTTCAGGTTCAAGAAGGTACATTTTTTATTTCAAGCCTATTTCTTCATATTCTTTGGAGCCACGTTACAACAATTTGACACCCCTATTTCCATCTTTATTGTCCTATCACATATTGCAAGGAAAGAATGGCCACTGATAATTGTATGACCCTGGTTTAATCAACCAATGTCAAACAGCTGTCAGAGTGTCCTCAAACGCTTTGTGTCCTGAACGTTTTCTCTCCCACACTCAGACCTGCTAGTTATTTTCAAGCGCAGAGCAAGCGTATCCATAACAGAGAGTACTGATGAAAGCATGCTGGTTGCACAAACTCAATACAGGCCCACGTAGACCCGGCAGTGCCTCTTTAAGAGAGCCATTGTTGCTGGCGAGCGCCCCGTGCCCTCTCCTCCAGAGTGGCCATTGTCGTACTCAAATAGGCATCTCTCTCCCGTCATCTGGCGGGAAAAGTGCAGTTCTACTGGGTTTCCAGTGGTCACAACCCCAGTAGTGTGTGTGAGTATGTGTGAACTGTATCCCAATCCTTATCGCCTTCACACACATTTGCCTCTCTCCTCTCACTTCCTGAGAAAAGGGACAATCTAGACCTGATTTCACAAGGTGAATAGTAGGAGTACAGAAGGCTGGCTGTCAGCCTTAAGTGTCAAATCCATTTGAATGATTGTACTTCTCTCTTTTTTGCAGCCAAAGTTGCCATGGTTTCATCAGTGCATCAAACTAAATAAATGACAAGCTAACAAACTAGTTTGTCTTGCACCAGAATATAATTTAGTACTCGTTGTATGTTGTCCAACCCTTCAATTTACAAGGACCTGACCAACGAAAACACACTTCTCTGTAAAAAATAGGTGTCTTATGCAAAGACAAAGGGGGCGAGGATGTTTCTGATTGGCTAGTAGGTGGCATTCATCTATGTTCCAGAAAAAGACAACATTTATTCTTGTATATTAACATGTGTTAAATATGAATATATTGTGGTATTGTATTTGACCTTTGACTTTAATTAGATACGGCTTCATGCTGTGGTCCATTTTTGTCTTCAGCTTATACTTCACCACCTTTCGGTTTCTTCAGGCATGTGTTTTCTGAGTAAAAATCCAGGCAGAAATGAAAGTGAGGAATTCTGTTGTGTTCAGGCTTTTATCACTCAGCCCCAGTAGGAATTACAAGGGTCCTGACAACAAGGGAAAGAACTTTGGAGATCCACCTTTCAAACAAGACCAGGACCATGCATGTACCCCAAATGGTTGAAGAACAGCTTTCAATTTACTTTGGGTTATGCCTTGTTTAGGCACTTTTTATTGATTGAGAGGAGATTCAACATTGACTGGTTATTGAGGTAGAAATGCTCCCAGGACTTTGGAGATACGAATGTGTTTTACCAACATAGTTACACCACCCCATTTGTCCAGTAGTTTTATAACGGATTGTGGGTGCGTGGTATTTTTACATGGCAGAAAGCAGCAGCTGCCTTTGTGCCAAAGTAATTTAGGTTAAACATCTTGCTTGCGGGTGCTTAATAGATGCGTCACACCTGAAACACATACCCAAAACACTCCAGAGCTTAAACGTTCTAAGCTTGCCTGAGCTAACGCATGATAACAACAAGCTACCTGGAATTGTGGCCTATATGCTAGACTGGGGAAAGGAATGCAGGACGAGAATTTATTTAAAACAGTAAGCATGTTCAATTTGGCTGGTTTTCTTTACATGGATTGTTGGTTCACTTACACACTGTTGTTTGTTTCAGGCTTTTAGTTATATCACATATGAATAGAGAAGATTCTGGAAGATTCCTTGATTATGAAATCCTTTTTGGACTAACACTGCTTAAGTCAAGCTCTTCAATTTCTCATTTTATGACATAGTGAGATTTTATAAATTTTCAAGGCTTTAGGGAATTTTGGAATGTTGTCAGTCCAACATAGTCTTCACCAAAGACCAAAGCTACAACAAACAATCTTTACTAACTCATTGTTGAATTTGGCTCAACACTTTTTGGGGATTCCCTCAGATATGAAAACAGATGGGTGTACTTTCAACTATAGGAGTGAGATTCCAAAGCCCCATTGTACATGAGTCAGTCCAAGATATGAAACACACAATATTAATGAGCTAAATCCGAACGGAATTGTAAATAAAACACTTGTCTGTTCTTCACAGCCAGTTTAACAGATGCACTCCCATTAATAAAAAAGGGAGTGTAGAAAACCACAATTGTGGACATTCAAAACAGGCATGGATGTTGAAATGATTAACTGCACCACACAACAGATTCATCCAGCCCCTCCCAAATTCCTAATTCCTCATTTGGCATTCGACTGAATAACTGAGTGGGGGCGGAAGGAGCAGGGGAGGAGTTTAAATCAACAGGCTGCATGCATCTTTTCTGCAGACAGATCAGTGAGACATTACAAGGTCTGTGCAGTACATCACTTGATCAGTAGCCTGATTCACCCAGGCTTAGCCCCTCTGTAACCTCCTGGTCTGAGACAAACAGAAATACAAGGAAAAGGCCAGCAGAAAGGAGAACAGGGGAGGTCACAAAGAAGATGGAAGGAAGGAGAGAATGAGAAGCATGCAAGAATATACTTTTGTCATAATCGTCTCTCCTTTACTGTCCCTCCTTTGGTGTGCATGATGGATGAATGAATGAATGAGGACCTGCCAAAAAGTAGGGAAAATAGTGAGGTAATGAGGCATATTGCTCTCATGGCTGCCATGTGAGGGATTACACAGAGATTATTAAAGATTCACTCTTCCTCTTAGGTTTTAGGTCTTTTTCTTACGTTTCCTGTCTTTCATTCTCTTTCTCCATCTCTGTTTTTATTTCTCTAACAGGGGCAAACCCCACCAAGGGGTTCGCATACATGTCAGTCTAAAACAGATTGACCTACAGATTGAAAATAGACCTAAAACATGACTCCCATCTAAACAGCGGTAAACCAGGCAATACCACCAAAGCATTATGGTGCCTGCAAAAGGCCCATGTTGTCCTTCTGTGTGGACTGGATATCAGAGGACTGAAGTCAGATCTGGAAGGGACCAACAGAACGTACAGATTGTAAAAAATGATGTGTCAATCATACCTCAATCTTAAATATAGACATAAATTATAGATATAAACATATACATATATTTATAAACTAATTAACTAAGGCCAACAATAAATGATGAAGATTGACTGGGTTTTTCTTTATTTTTCGTTCTCAGCACTAAAGAATGTTCCATTTCCATTGGGGAAGCTATAAGCAATCTCCATGTCAGAGGATATGGAGAAAACAGTGAATAATAAGACCTTAAAATCCACTTTTGATTTCAATGAATAACAAACAGAGGAAAATTATTCAAATTGCGGGGAATTTGCAATTATTATGAGACAACTCAACCCACGATGGCAGCGCTAAGCACTTCGACTGAATGCACTTATATGTGAGAACAGTAATATCTTTCTAGCAAAAGCTATTTATCTGTTAGAAATGTGTCCATTTCTAATCATCCATCAAACACATAAGGAACAACATTCAGGATGTTAAATGGCACTGTGCCTTCGAGTACAGTAAATTAGGCCTCTGCGTCCAGGTTTAGACTAACACTGTGCAGACTAAAACAAATACAACAGTTTATAAATTAAAAAAACACTTGACATGCCCGCTATCTGCCTATCATATAGACAGACGCTCCTTCTCTATCTCTTTCTCTGGATTTGAATTGTCATCATGACCCTCCCTGATTCGTCCCAAGAGCTCGTATTTGCATAGACGACAGCCGGTTCAATAAACTTAATCCATTATTGTCTGTGTTCTATGTGTTCCTCTGTTCCCCTGCTCTACCCTTGTGGTTATTATTCGTGTTATATTTCAGTATTTTGCCAAGAAGAGCTATCTTAACTGTTGTTGTATATGGCCTTTTTGGGGAGTCTGTAAAAAGAGACGTTTACGCACCCCAGCGGGCTAGCGTTATAGTGACACGGTTGCGCATACCAAACGTCTCAAGAATTGTCACATTCCGTGCTTGTAAGTAGGCTACAGGCACTGTTAAGGCATGCACGAATACAAATATGTTTCGTGAAAAGCAGTTGGACAATTTTAATGTAATGCAGGACTTGAGAAAGGTGAGCTCTCTCGCCTGACCCAATTAGGATGTTATGAACATTGATGTAATTGAACAGCATATTAAAATATGATTTCGTACAAACAAACCAAACACTGGCTTTGCTCCAATTGCAGATCCAAAACCTATAAAATGTGCCATTCTTCCAGGGAATTTGAGAAGAAAAGAGAATACCTGTCAAAAGGTGAGAACGTTTTTTTTTTCTCAATGGATATGCTTTATAATTTCTCTCACATTATACGCATTAAAGGATATGAATTTGTGTCGGAACTTGTTCCAGAGCTGACCACGGCCACGTTCATACACGTATCCTACAGCTTGGATACATAATTAAATACATATCTACAGATGTTACTAGGTTACCCAAAATGTTCTGACGATGTAGAGAATGAGCGGTATTTAGGCTACGTTCTCTTTCATTCTGTTGTATTGTTAATCTTTGAACATTTCAGTGTTGAATGTACTCATTTCCCGTCCGATTACTTTGCCTGACTAGAAAGATTCTAAAGCAGATTCTGCATCTGCAACCTGCTAAATGAAAAACAAGCTGTCACCAATCCGACACGTCTGGTCCTCATCCCCCCAAAAAACACCGCTATGCCACCCCCTCCTCCCCCCACCCCCTCTCATACCCCCTTCCCAAACAAACATATATATGATCTTTTTACAATTCAAGTACACAATGTTTCATGATCATGCCAATTTGCGTTTCTTCTCAAACAGTGTTCTTGAACAGCAGCAGACAGTAGAGAGGTCCATGATCTAAAATAACCATACTCAAGTGTTTGTCACGCTCCCGGAGAATCAAAAACGTTAAGGCAAAGCCCTCAGAAAAACGCAACCATATAGAAATTGTTATCATGGCCAAATGCATTATAAAAGTCCTTACTTGTGTTTTGAGCAATTCCGCCGATAATTCTCAATACTTCAAGATGTAAATATCCCTGGAAATATCGCTTTATTTTTTATCCAGTGAAACTGATCAGGGTAGCGTTTTTTTCCTCTTCTCCCACTACCAGATGCGAACGGTTCTAGTTCAACCGTTCCACCTGCATCCTTGGACCAGAAGACACAGCATCTCAGCACCGCAACGGAGAAGCCCGCCCACAGCGACACGCCCCGCTCAGACTAGGGCTTCTTCTAGGGAAACGAGGGAGGAGTTGTCGAAATAGTGTAATGGTTGGATTACCATGTATCCTACTTTGACTTAATAACAAGTATTCAACAACAACCGTGTTCTGACTGTGTAAAATACATATCTCAAACAATGTGTGCAACTGAAAGATTTGTGGTGGTAACTGTTCGACCACCATTGATTAAGGAGAGAACCATTACCTCAACAAAAGTAGACATATTTGATGTGACACGAAATGTAAAAGAATTATAGTGTTCTAGACATTGGCACCAACTGAGGGAGCACCAGTACATCTTGTCTTGTCTCTTTCTCCTACTCCTACCATTACAGACAACTGGCTGTGATAGTGTCTCATTAGCAGTCTGTAGAACTACATAGCTGCCACTGTGTGCCTCCACTCTGTGGGAGTGTGACTGCTCTGTTCTATCCTAAGTCAGCAAATTGCCACGACAACTTCTTCTCGGCAGGGTTGCCCCATTTGCCTAACCCAGGCTGTCTCGTGCTACAGCTTTTATTCATCATCCTCAACTCAAGTTGAATTCTTGCTGAGTCGGTAAGAAGCTAAATGAGCCACGTCAGAAATAATATTGGGCCACTTGTAGGTTTCCTCCTAATTCCAATATTGTTTTTTAATCTACCCACAGTAGTAGACACATGAAGTATATGTCGAAGAAGACAAAAGAAGGAGAAACCATTAATAAATTGCTAAGCCATGGCACAAACCATGCATGTTGCTTTGGACACACACAGGCATGCCAGAGAGACCAACAAAGATTTTTTTTCTCCACATTTTTCTATCTTGGTTTCTAAAGGCAGCCAACAGCATACTAGACAAAGCCTAAGATCTTACCCCATATCCAGGCCATAGACATGGGTAGCAGAGCGTTCAGCAAGGTCACCACCTACAGAAAAAAATATTTCTATTTTTGTGTTAATTGTCCTATAAATACAGTTATTACCTCAGAGTTTCTTTTCAGCAAGCTGTCTGGACATTAGTCAGTTAAACTGGAGAGGGTTGCATCCATCTCTTCAAAGTCTTATCGGCAGACATCGAAGGGGAGGAAAGTCAATCAAATGACTATTGGCAGGCTCAAAAAGTCATGCATGGTTGAGGATTAAGATAGACAGACACATAGAGAGAAAGAGAGAGATAGTTGTGGGAGTGAAGAGGGTGAAGAGGTTGAATTACAGTTGAGGTTTGATTTGCTTATTCTATGATATGAAAATTTTTATTTTTTATTTATTCTTTTTCTACTGCTTATTTCTGTCAGGGATTGCACTGCAGCTTGTTCCCGTTAGGGGACGCGGGTGACTGGAGCCTATCCCAGTGACTTTGGGCCTTGGGCGGGGTACACCCTGGACTGGGGCCAGCAAGTCGCAGGGTTGATATCAAAAATATAATCAATAAATTATTTGATATGCAATATATCATCACCTAGTCATACAATCAGTCTGTTTATCTGTATATACATACAGTGTACATGTACATAATATAATACAATGTAATATGATACAATGTAATATAATGCATATGCATGTACAGTCCCGGATCAGATCTGAGGTATCCGTATTTGTTCGCACCTTTTCTATATCTGTCCTGAATTAGAACCAAAGGCTCTCAAGGCCATGACAGGTTTAAGAGTAAGATACAGTATGCTGGCTTGCAGACAAGTGGTTAGCAGGGGAGGAAATGTATGGAATGGAATGTGGTGTCACTGGTGAATATGATATATCAGGGTACATATATACTGTATATAGTATATATACTATATTTCTGTGTATTAGTATGAGTACTAGATGTACGATGCCTATTTAAGATGGAGACAATGTAGGTTGAATATATTTCGGATTTACCCTGACACATCAGTGTTTGTTCTGCAAAAGTTCATCATTTACCAGCGCATCCATCTATTGGTCGGTAAACAATCTGTTAGTAAACTAGTCAGTTAGATCATCACCATTTTCCTTGTATCATTTTGAAGAATTACAGAGAAAGTATCATGGCAAATAAACGGTTTCAATTTCATATTGTCTGAGGACCATTAAGGTAATACCTTGAAATTATGAATGTAAGGGTTAGGGTGGTATACAGAGACAGACAACGCAGGAGGGTTGGGTGTAGGGAGAGTACAAGAGAGTACAGGCAAAAAAAGACGGTTATTTTGAGGTACTTTAGGTTATTGTGAGGTGAAAAACTCACTGCAGGTCACGAAAGAAAGATGCGTTGTGGGGAAAGAAATGTTTAGTAATACCTGGAACTCTGCCTTGGTGCACATGTACGATTAGCCTAGTAAAAGCTTGGAAAACCTTGAGTGTGAACTGTTGTATGTTGTGCAGATTCTTGTTCAGATATTATACAGTCTGTAATATGTTCATAGTCATTTTCCAAGGGCAGTAAAGAATTTAAGAAATATAAAACTGTACAATGGTTGATAATGCATGTCTCTAAAAAGAATACAGACCAAATAACTGTCTTAGATAGGATTATGTCAAGCTACATAACACCTTCAACTGATAATCCCATTGAAGTCATTGGTGATTGAAAACACAGTGTCCCTTTAAATTCCTATGTAACCGATTCCACTTTTCCAGCACTGTGATTTAATATTCTCAACATCTAAGGGTTGTTGATTTGATAAGCTTTCACTCATGAGTAATTCATTTCATTGTTGGGGGCCCCCTATTCTTTCTTTTTTTTGTACCAGTTGCTCTAATTAAATTTAATTGAATGGAAATGTTCATACAAAGTCTAACCCTGCAGAGGCCCCATCCAGTCTTGCTCATCCCTGAAATGAGACAAATCAACTGTGCAATGTAATCAAACTAAATAGACGCTGATGCTAAACCAACCCCTATTTGTTATTATTGTGATTATAATATCATCTCCTCTCACTTTTCCATACAATCCATTTAACAAACATGAAGCTAGAGGACATCGATTTATTTTTCTTCGGTTGCATTTTTGCAAAAATGTATAACAAATGTTTTATTTGTTCGTGTTTTTGGGTCAAAGACGGGATGAATCCATTGGTGTGGATACATGTAAACTGTGCCAGCATTAAATGGGTCAGAAAGTCATGTGAGTTATAAACACCCATGTTTAAATTGCCCTATCAAATTATTATAAATGAATAATCCACTTAAATATCTTACTCTCTTTGTTCCGTGTGCTGTGGATACCTAATAAAGCAATGGCTATATTATATAAACAGGCTCGAAGATTTAACAAAAATCCATGTTCTCACCTTTAGGCCACCAATTACACCACTACTCATCTTTAGTAAGCAACAATCAGGCTGGGTTACCGTTCTGTTGGAGCCAAGTATGGAGATCTAGATTGGTTAGTAGCTGCTCTCGACCGTGAAGTCATCAGAAAACATGCAGTGTTATGGGGGTGGAGTGTGTGTTGGTGGGGCTTTGATGCAGAGTGGTGAGTGTTTGCTTGGCGGGCCCCTTAGAGCCCCCTTTGGCCCTGTGCTATCGACTTGATCGGCCCGCACTCAGATGCTGACAGAAGACACAGATATCCAGCAGGGGTGTGAGTGCAAGCAATTATTCCCTCTCTTGTGTCCCACTGAGACAGAACGGAAAGAGAGAGTCTCTGCAAAATATGCCCATATGAAAAATTAGGCTTTTGCACAGCTCTATCTATCAAAATCCAGTCACCCACTTGTGCTTTATTACATTTCAGACTGTGTTGCTAGTAGAGATTTGAGAGCGGGAAGGAAAGAGTAATCTCTAAATCATTCAGTCCCTTGTTAAATCTCATCCTTATTCTCAGTTCTTTCAATTATGTTTCATTTTTTTCATTTTGCATGAGATGTAAGCACTAAAGTCACCAACGCACCTGGTTGTGTAGTAAATGAACCAATAATGCCAGCAAACAATATGCCAGGGAAACAATATTTATTAACAGAAGAAAGTACACTTTGTTATTGGACCTTTAAATGAGACCAGAATGACCCATTTGTCTTATTAGAAGCACTAGCAATGTATCGATGAATGGAAACTAGGAATATGCACTGGATAGGGAGAACTTAAAACTTTGTTTCTCACATCCGCAAAAATGTCATTTTAATTTAGACTAAAATCTCCTGAACAGAAACATGCATGCTTATTGTTGAAAACCAAGTTGTAATCGTTCCCAGTTCAGTTGACTATTAACAACCTTGAGATTGCTTGTAATTCAATTAAGAGAGACCTGAGGTAAGTGAAGTTATATTTATGCTGGATTTAACAGTAAAATCAATGATCAATGGGCTGCAGCCCTGCTGCCGAAGAGAAATCGCCCAGTGGAGTCCAGGCACCATTGGCATCAGCTGGCATCCTGGCCAGAAGAGACAGAGAGGCTGGGTGGCAGCGGGGGAGGTGGGGGTTTGCAC
This sequence comes from Plecoglossus altivelis, assembly GCA_036571765.1. Taxonomy (NCBI): domain Eukaryota; kingdom Metazoa; phylum Chordata; class Actinopteri; order Osmeriformes; family Plecoglossidae; genus Plecoglossus; species Plecoglossus altivelis. The sequence continues at coordinate 1,547,372 of BROE01000023.1, forward strand.
GGACAAAACAAAACAGGGAGAGAAACGTATGGCATGGAACCAGTATGATAGGCGAGCGGAGGACAGGTCTCATAGTGTTCATTTATAGAACCCCCATGCAGCCCGTGTATTTTAAGGTAGAGGGAAAGGAGAGGGGGCAGTGTGTAGTGGGACGTAATGTTGCATAGCCCAAGCATGTAAAGTGTGGTCTTGCCTGACTGAACTTGCGCTAAGCTTCATTTGTCGATTGAATTACTCGTTAAGAAAAAGACACTGAACTTCAAGATGAAAATCATTCGCTATATGGACGAAAGTATTCGCCCACCTGGCTACTCGTTTCCAGACTACAAACAATAATTACTCCCCCCCGCCCCCCCCC